>CAJQZP010000643.1:6930000-7456818 GCA_907164705.1 Parnassius apollo | reverse complement strand
AATATATGACAAATTAAATAAATAGCTTACTTATCACTTTATATGTTACGCTATTACGTCTGTCTTTTACGAGGGTCTTTTCAACAAAATTAATCAAGTAATTTATCGTCAACCATAATAATATAATATAGGTTAATGGTTAAAACGAAGCTAAGTTTAATGTTAAAAAAATACTTAAAAAGCTAAGATATTACTAAAAAACCTTCCATTTTCTTTTTTATGTATTTGCAGATTAAATATAGGTATATCTATGACACTTTCACAATTAAGACGAATCTAACAAAACCTCATATGTGAAAACCAATCTCGCGGTTTAGGCTACAGAAGAGCGTGTCAAAGATATATACATATACATACATAATATATACTCTCAAAACACATTACTTTCCTTCTGGAGCAGTCGGGTGAAAATAAAAGTGTTGAGTAGGCCTCATTTACTCAAAATGTTGTACTGTTACTGTTATTTGTTATTACAAATTGCGGAAAAGTTCGTTAGTAGTCTCATCTCACTGAAATCAAAAGTTTTTATTACGGCTTAGTCCATCTGAAACAAAATAGATACCAGGCATGAAGGACCATAATGCCGTTTCTGTTTGTCACACTAAATCGCTTTTTACATAGTATATAAAACCTTATTGGCTTATATTGGTTTGGGAGAATTTTAGCATTTATAGTTATTTTGTCTTTCGTTAACGTAATACGTATGTGCTTAAAGAATGATAATAAAAAAGCTTAGAATATTTAAATTTAAAGTTGTAGATCTACTTATCATCATAAAAACAAGTAAGAAAACTAAAAAAAATATTTTTTCATCCACATCTGCAAAAACAACAATCTTAACAAACTATAACTATTTACATTGCGCTCATACGGTCAAAAACAAATTCTGAGAAGGCCAAATGAATAAGATGTTATCTACACCGTGTAATCCTATTCCTTTGCAAGGTCCTCCTATTTGAGACAAAATAACGTGTTTATGAGCCAACAACTATATATCACTTCGTTATTTCTCTGTTCCGACGACATTAAACTGTCATTCATAGAAATTACCCGGAGCTCTTATCTTCTTACGTAAAATTTATTTGGGCGAATAAGGAGCAGACGTCTACGGATAAGAAAGTTAATTAACTTATTGATGTACTAGCGAATGTTTGTGATACGCCATAAGAAATAATACAATTTCACTGAACTATATAGACTACTTTTGTATAATAATTCTGTTCTAATGCAGTCGGTTATATGTTTCAATACCACACACTGTCATGTGCTAAAATTGGAAAATATATTACAATAAAATGATCTTCAATTTGCAATTGCAAATTTTGAAATTTGTAATAAAGAACATGTTTTATAAATTTACACAGACTTGAAGTTTTATTTAATTTCGTAACAAAAAATTGAATAAAACCTCACTTAAACATAACAACTTCACACGTCACAAAACATATTTCAAAAGCCCTTTGCGTCATTGTTGCCACCAAAATACATATTAAACAGTATTCTCAAGGAGAACGGTGTTTGTTATTGTGTAAGTTCCATTCCGACATTGCGTAGTTTGATGTCTTCATTTTACCTACAACCAGAATATAATTGCATGTGCGTTACCATACGCAAAATCAAATAATATTATTATGGAAAAATACACATAATCGAGTACAGAAATGAATTTAAGAAAAATACTACATACCTAAACTAGTCAGTTTAGGTAAATTAAATAAAACATTGTCTTCAAACAAAATTTCATAAAAATCGTTCAAGCCCTTTCCTAGAATTATATTTGTTATATTTATTTTATTTCATTTAATTTCCTGTAATATTAATATTTAACGAGCGATATTTATATATTTGTTTGCTTGTTGGTAGCTTATTGATAGCTTTTGTAAGTTACAGGGTTGTAGGGATATAAGGTTTACGTGGGCAAAATTTGATCTAGGGAGTGATTTATATATTACTAGCGTAAGGACCGGGCCGTCCGAACAACTAAAACTTACCAGTGCGCTGGCCCTAAAATTACAGTTTAGGGCCAACGCCAATAGGTCGACAGTAGTGCGCGCGCAGGACAGATTTGCCTGTCATAAATATGTTTATTTGCGTGGTAAAAGAATGCAAAAATTACGAAACAAAGATTTAAAAAAAACATGGTATATCGTATCATCGGTAAATAAACTTATATTAATTTTGTTACAACTAAATTATTATTTAAACGCATTTTTAAAGTTTTATTTTACAGTTAGTTCAGTTACGTTACTAAGATTAGGCCAGGGCTGAATTCAGATCCTCAAAAATATTGTACATGGAAATTAAAATTATACTATTTTAAAAAATTATATCACGTTTGACGTCTCATGTTTCTTTTTTCGCATGTGTCGGGATTTTTGCGTTACGCGTCTAGTTTATCTATACGTTTCGTTTTTTGACGGTTTTATTTTTATTTCTGTTTAATTTATGACTAAAGAACTTAGTGTAAGTTAAATTTTGAATATTGGAACCTAATAATATTTTATATTCAATTAGAGTAAAACGAAATCTGAAAATCTGATTCATAAAATATTTTGAAATTCTGTTTTCAAACCGATTGCTTCTGGAGCATAGGGTTTTTATCTTGGTAGCCCCTCATTAAAGTTGTATCAATGATGCAACATAAATGCAATAATCGAGCATAATTATATATAGCTAGTTCTAATTTTATTTAAAAGAAAACGCGGTACTCATGTACAATACAAAAATTCTCGATATCGTAGGGTTAATATTAAAATTTAAAAAGAGCCAATAATAATACAAGTCGACCTTTAGGTAAATAAGTAAGGTATTTTCGATTTGTATTATTACGATATTATATACCACAAACTACGAAATAACGATACAATTAGGATAATTATACTACGAAATCCGACCCTGGTTATGTCGTGTTTTGATATGACGTTTGTATTATGACAGATGCGCTACTTTTTCGTGTATTAAAAAGTTATGAGTAAAATATTTAGAAGGGCCTATCCTTCCTTTTGAAATCATTGGATCTAGATAGGTCAAATTTCTGAGAAAATTAGTTTTCTTCGTGTTTTCACGCATAAAGCAACAAGCTTGACATACCCGAGATATGATTGACAATCTCACCAAAGAGGTCATTTTGTCAATATTTCAATGACTATAACGTAGATCTACCATGCCGGGGTACATTTTTTCACGTTTTTCCACGTTTGAATCCTGCAATTTAGTAAGATTATTTTAATCTTTTTTTTTTGCGAACAGGTTCGCACTTCGAGAATAAAATAAATTTAAAAGACTAATAAAATATTTGTTTGAGATGTATATACATTATTATGCCGTAATATTTAGCCATAGGTCAAAGCTTTTAGAAATTTTGATATCTTAGAAAATGTTTTACTTTACCAGTTTTCCGAGATTGGTCTAACTCCTCTAACCCCTTTCTAACGCCGCTAAATTTGACCGATTAAAGTCTTAGATCAATTTTTCTTTTACAATTTGTAATTTTAACAATCGAATATGTATAAAGTAAAGTAAAGTAAAGTTAGAGCCTATATACGTCACACTGCTGGGCACAGGTCTCCCCTCATTTCTGAGAGGGTTTTAGGGCAAGAAAATCTCCGTCGCGCTACCCCAATGCGTGTTGCGTGTCTAATATGTATAATATACGATAATGCGATAATTTGTCATTCTCTCTGATATTACTTACATTGTTTTTTGAATATTGTGATTTTTATTACCAACCTGTCGATTAATGTGATAATAAGTTAATGAGATAAGATATTTTCTTTATAAATTCGTAAAATTTACAAAAAAATGCCGTGTTAGTTATTTGATCTAACTTCTTCCAACTTGACTTCTTTCTCTTCAACCAACAGTGTAGGTTGAAGTGAAGTTTTTAGTATTTCCAAAAACTTTCTTGTTCAAAAATTTAATAACAAATATTTGAAAGTAAAATATCTGACATGGAATTTTTAATTTAGAATGTTTGAATATTTTATTTAAGAGTTATCGAATTTTAACTTAATTTTCTCCATAATTGACTTTCAGCCCCGATGATCCTTGAATGAATGAATCCATCACTCCATTTTGTTCAGTGGGTGCCGAAGGAGGTTACTACTACTGTATTTCGATAAATTCAGTTCTCATAAGCGTCAAATTTAAGGCACCAAGACCGGCGATGGACAGAAGCTTCGTGCAAGATATCTGACACTGCGATCGTCAAGTGACGATAAAGACAACACCTCCCTACAAGAGACTCATGTCCAGCAGTAGATTTGTGCTGGTCGATAAAAACAATAGCTGAAGCAGTTTTTGAGAAACTAAGGAAATTCATATATCATACTTTATGAATTCGACGTTTGATTGGTAGAGTATTTATGTAAACATTTATAGAATATTAGGCCTAATAATTACAAGTTTTTTTTATTATAAATATGTCTTAAAAAAGTAGTACCGAATTCATTATTTCTATTACGATACTTGGGAATTCCACTTTTAATTATATTTGAAAATTTTATATTTTAACTAATTTTTGTATACCCTCCTTCATGAGCTAGAATTATAATATGTTTTTTTTCTTACTATTGTGAAGCCACCGATGCAAGTAAAATACTACTTATTTTTGTATATTTTATTGTAGTTTCGTAACCATTTGAAGACATTTTTTCAGTGCCTCGTAGTAAGAAAAAAACGAGTACGCAGTTCACACCTGATGGTAACTGGATGCTGTGGTCCATAGACAACTACATTTAACCACGATTAAGAATCAAAATGCAGATGCTTTGTCAACCTTGAGGACTAAGATGAAATGCCTCGATTCCAGTAAAAAGGATATCTGGTTCTCTACACTCACCATACTAAAGACGGTAGCATTAAGCTGCTATTTTACGGATGTATGAGTTTTATAAGTTAGTGTGGTATGATATAGATGAATGTTTTGAAGCTCTTTGTTGGAAGTGAGATTTAATTATGTTTTAATTGGGGTCACCTGAAGGTAATTGACTACCACCGCCCATGAACTACCGCAAAACCACTAGAATTGCAGATGCGTTGCCGGGCCCTCAGAAAGAATTAAGCTCTTTTCTTGAAGGTCCCTAAGTCGAATCGGTCCAAAAAGTCGCCGGTGATGAACAATTCCACAGAGAAGTTGTACGAGGAAGAAAACTCCAAGTAAAACGTACATTAGTGGACCGTAAAAGCATCCAGATGGCGAGGATGGTATCGGGAATCATGACGCGATGTGTGTTCGTGAAATTTGGCGGCTAGAACTATATCGATAAAGATATTAGACTTTAATTCTCAACCATCCGCTTTAATTATATACAATAATGTATCTTACCTGGATTGAAGAGCACCTCCCTCCCTCCCTTAATTGCATGCACTAATTCCGACACCACTAGTCCCAGCACCACTACTTCCCAACACCACTATTCCAGGAAAGACACACCATCGACGATAATACGACACGTGTTTCGCCTCTACACGAGGCATCCTCAAGAGATGTAGACTCTACGGCCGCTGACCGCTCACGGTCTGCTCTTTAATCCAGGTAAGACACATCTTTAATTTTTTAAACGAATTAAAGTTTAATATATTTATTATAATGAATTTCCGCAAAGTAAAGCCTGATTTTATCAAGAACTAATCCGAACAATTCCTCAGAACACAGAAAACGCAAAAGGATGCAACATCCCTACGCACCTCCAGTGAATCAAGCCGATCAGAAAGAATTCGGTCATCGACGATTCGAATCACTCTGCGCTGGATGTGGTCAAATGGAAGGAGCTGGCACTGGGGTGCCCCGGCCCAGAGATGAGAACAGTATTCCATGTGAGGCCGAACTTGCGCTCTGTAAAGTTGACAGCGATGTGCCGGCATGAAGTACTGTCTCGCTCTGCTGAGCATGCCAAGCTTTTTAGAGGCCAATATTTTATATTATTATACTTGAAGGGTATAATAATATTTATATTACCCTTCAAGTGACCACAAAACTGCTCACTATTCAATATATCGACGCCGAGGATTCTAATGCCAGCTGAGGCAGCACGGGGAGTGCCTAGTGCCTTAAAACTGAGGAGATACGACTTCTGGGGATTGAATTGGACTGGATTTAGTAGTCCCCAATCCGAGACTTTGTTAAGCAAAAACTTGACTTCAGACACAAGTTTGTCCCGGCATGGCCGGTATATAATACATCACCAGTACTGTCATCTGCATAGCAATTAATGTTATCAGTTTGCAACATATCATTGATATGCAGAAGAAAGAGCGTTGGTGATAGCTCGCAGCCTTGTGGAATACCAGTCTTAATAGGCTGATCAGCTGGTGATCCTCAAGGTATCTCTTGAGCTGGCAGTTTACAATAGATCTCATTATTTTGGAGAACAAGAAGGTGATGGCGATAGGCCTGTAGTTGGACGGGTCCGAGCGGTCGCCGTTTTTAGGGATCGGGTGGACCAAAGCTGTCTTTTAAGAACTTGGGACTATGCCTTGGAAGTAGAAGTACCAGTTTTTAAGGATTTTATCGCGTATATTTAACTTTTAAATAGCCGACGTTTCGAGCACTTTACAGTAAGAGTACCGGAAATGACGCGTTAAAACCTGTGCCAACTCCGGAACACACGTCTTTAGCATAATAGGAGGGACTACATCAGGCCCATTCGACTTACGAAGAAGGAGAAGAGTGCTTTGCGAACCATACTCTGTGTAAACCGCAAATCCGGCATCGAAAGTCGAGTTAAACGCAAAAAGAGAGCCTAAAAGATCGGTTTTCTCCTTTGCGGCATGGGCCAGTCAGTCGTCCTCTCTACGCAGAGATGGAAGAGATGACTGACAGAAGTTCCCTTGAATAGCCTTGGTGAGAGACCAGAACGCACGGGTTCTCAAAGGAAGGCGAACCAGCTTCTCGCCAATTCTGCCGATGTGCTCAGACCTTGCTTTGGCAAAGACTCCTTTGAGGGACCTGAATGCGAAATTATACTTCTTTTTAAGAGTGCTGGTGTTTAAGTCCCGACACGTTGATGCGTCAGGCCTGGTAGTACGACCAAACCATGGCTGCGATCTGCCTCCGATGGGCACCACAGTGGACGCAATTAAACTTCCATGCCCTGAAGTACTACATCAGCGACGTTGTTAGAACGTTGTTGTTTTACATTCAAAGCAAACTTTATAAGTCTTTATTTGGCTTTGAGTATTTGGTTTAATACTCAAAGTTATTTGTGGACCTAGTTTTTGAATTTTCTTTTACGGTTCGGTAGCGCTATTCCCTGCGCGTTGCGGTGTTGCGGGTTGCATGTTCCCGCACTGGGAGGTTGTCCATAACAATAATTAATATTAAAAATGGTTTATTTTCTCATCACATAGATTTGCATACGGTAGGTTTATAATAGTAGTAGGCTGACTGACTGATCGTATATGAGAGAATGTTGCCTGAAGTACGTTTCCAAGCAAACTTGTTACACATGTCAACAAATACCATCATATGTTAGAAAAACTTCACCACGAAGCAGGAAAATACCCACAGGAGTGAAATAAAGAAGTTATTTGTTCTATTAAGGGTTACAGATTAATTAGTTTTGCTGTAATAATTGTACATCAATGTTTAAAATTATTAAAATATATACAGTACGGCAGAAGCCAAATGGTTTGAATACGGTATAAACACTATGCTTTATGCCATGAACTGGGAAATTTAAACAGTTGTGATTTGAACTTCTCGTTTATATTATCGTCATATTTCCCCAATTATTCTTCAAATGAGCGTTTGATGGTTGTCAGAAATTTAAGTAACCTTAAAATCAATCGTTTTCCTTCCTTTATTTAAGTACAAACTCAACAGATATAATGTTTTATGATACTTTATGGCCTCAATTTAAGCAGAGTGAAAAATAACTATTTAATAATATTAGAGAGAAACGAGATTATAATTGATGGTAAACAACTCTTGTAACCCATTGACACATGCACCATTTCAAATAAAACAGGTCACAGATATTTTGTCTCTAATCAAGACTAATATAAAATAGTTCACAACCTATAATTATGTTGAGTGCTGATTCCTGCTATATACACCAGAATGAACTTTAAGGCAGAACATAGGCTTACTATCTAAAAATTATATTTTAGGAAATTCTGTAGTCGATCATATTGAAAATTGAAAACATAGATATATTTTAAAATTCTGAAAGTTCCTGATGACGCTGAATGGTAAAACCATTAAAAGTATTGTTTAATGTTTGTTAAATACACGTATTTCGTTTTTTCATTTTCGCGATCGTACCTATATCTTAAACCGTCACAACTCAAATGCTAAACATAGGAAAGAACTCCCCCAAAGAATGCTACAAAACAATTAATAACTTCAGAGCTAACTGAACCCAGCGAATTCATGCACATTTATCAGGTCGTCTCTTCATCTGGGGAGTGGGGAGCCGCCTTTCACTTCACGTTGTGAAAAGAGGATGCTGCCACTGTTTACTTTCAAGCTACTTCTGCCCCACTCAATTTAATACAATATATTAAGGACACTCATATATAAATAAAATTGTTTAACAGACCTCAAAGCATTGTGTCAAATACAATAAAAATACGAATTATAAGAATTTGTTCATGTAGGAGAAAAGAAATAAAATATTTTTCAAACAACAAATAAATATCTCTATAATCATTAAATCGACTGTTAAATTACGGCTTGTTACTAACTTTTTCTTGGTTGTAAAAGGGAATTAGAATGCCGATGATAGTGGCGAGATTATGCTTGTGCTGATTTCGAATATGGCGATAACTTCAAAAAATTTTTGGGACCTCAGCAATTGCGGAATACATATAATTTGCTACATTTCAAATATTACACAGAGCTAATAACTCAGAGTCCAGCCGTTATTGCAACGGCTCTCTTAATCAGCATCGTATTCGTCGTACGCACCGCATGCGTAATTGCAGTATCACATAACATTCTGCTTCCTCCTTAAATTGTTACATCGGGAGTATATTTGCCATAGTTGCAGCGCTTGTCAGGTGGGTGGGCAATCGCTGTTTATTTTTATTTTTAGTTGTTATCGGGAAGATGCTGCTGCCCATTTCTTATTTTCATTTCCCTCTGTCGCGTCTTACGACACCCACGGGACGATATGGGGTAGTGGATATTCTCACACTGCCACTACACGGATAATGTTCAGTCTGTGTGCAGCCGTGGACTTTGATGGGTTGTAACGGTATATAACTCTGTATATTATGCGCCGTGTTGATTAATGTACCTCGCCTTTTGTAAAAGATACTGCCAGATTAGTCTAGTGGCCGTAAGCCGGGTAAAATCCCGGGTCGATCCAAAAGCAATTATTGGATTTATATAAGAAGCAGCCGGGAGTCAGGAATTTGGCGATGTTTTACACCTGTTCCTCGGAAGCACTCAAAGTACCCGTTCTATCTGGTCGTGTCGGATTGCCTTCCCTTCGAACTATAAGAGTGAGGAAATAGAAAGTGTACCTGTAATCGCGCATCCACTTTTGTACTCTTATAAGGTCCTGCGCAGATGGCTAGTCTCCGATGAGACTAATTCGATTACCATGTCTATCGAATCCGAACTACCATGTCTCATGTTGTAATCAATAACATTAAGTACTTTAATAAATGTTCTTTAATTGACAGATTCTGTCCCTGATTTTAGTCCCTGAATATGAAATTTTTATCAGTCATGGCTTATAATGTTTGAAAGATCTTTCATTATTACACGTAAAAAATATAGTGCTACGTTAACTCTCTTATTTCATTGAACAGTTTGTTTGCACAAGGGGATGAACCCGCCTTCGTATGCATGTTATGAAGCATATTTTACCTTTTTCCATTCATTGTTGCAATGTTTGTATATGAACGCGTAGAAAATGAATAAACATTTTTTTATCAGAATCCTTTCTAGGCGTGCACACAAAATCGCATTAAATTTCATCGTTATCGGATTAATGTTTATAGGAACGCATAGGGGACAAGTAAAGAAAATATAACTTTTTATAGATAGATTATAAAGTTGAATATGGTTTGACGATTGATAAAGTAATGTACAAGGTAGAGTCTTAATAATAATTGTGCATGTTTCAAGTGATGACATGTGGATCTGAGACGTAGATCATTGCCGGCGAGCTATTGAGAGAGCTATGTTCAAAGTTTCTATGCGTAACAGACTTCGTAATGAGAATATACGTAGTAGTATCAGAGTAACCGATTAGTCTATCGTATCAATAAGCTGAAGTGTAAATTGGCCGGTAATAAAGTTAGGCGAACCGATAACAGATGATTAAGAATTGTTTTTGAGTAACAGCCTCGTAACGCTGAGCGACGGTCATTACCTATATTATAGACTTAAAATAACCAGACAAGCAACAGGGAGCTTAAGAAGAGAGATTCTGGTTTTGCTACAACATATATATCTAATGCAGATCACCAATCCCTTCCTCCTATAAAGATAGTATATCTAGGTGACACAGCATTACTCTACGTTACAAAAAATTATAACTTTCTTAGGAATGAAACATATCTAGATAGGAAAGAAAAACATTATCTGAATACAAACTTTTATTTACAATCGACGAAGCCGTTTCAGAGAAAAAAACTACATAATGTATAACATATACACAAGAATTGCTCACTTAGGGTCAGTTCACACAGAGATGCGATGCCGCGTAACGCATTGCGACCTCACACACCTCACGCAGACTCACCATTACACTGTTAATTTCAGTAAAAGTAAAATAAATGAATTTTCAAAGTTAGGACTAACTGGAGTTAATTCGATTTTTCAACAAGTTTCTTTAAAATTATAACGTTTATTAAAGGACTTAATGTTATAGATTATATGAGACGTGGTAGCTCGGATCCGACAGACACAGTGAACTACTTTTAAGGATTTTTTCGCGGTTACTTTGCTTGTTTTTAATACCCGACGTTTAAAGCTGACGAAACACTCACACATCCTAGACGCACCCCGCCATTACATCAGATTTGATAAACCACAAAAATTATTAACAAGAATGATTGAAACGTGAGTCTATTGAAATCAATACGAGTAAAGAAACATCCAAATTTGGAAGCTAGAATGTCTACCTGCTTGGGATCCTGTAATTAATAAAATTGAAACTAAGCCTAAGCATAACACTGCAAGACTTCAAGATACAATAAGTTCATTCGGCGTAGATTGGACCAAAAGTAATTGTTAAAAAGCTGAAGGTACTCCGGGTTAACTCTGACATCGGGACGTCAAATCAACTCAGTCCTCCGTGATTTTGGATGTTGGAAAGCGCTCGGAAAGTCGGGTATTAAAGTCAAGTAAATTAAACGCGATAAAATTCATATATCATTAAGTAATTTATATTAGGGTGGAGTGTTTTTTTTTTTTTAAATTTTAGATACGGCGGAGTGCGGAAACTGTGCCCTGTACTGATACATTCAGAATATATCAGGACAGCAAACATAAATTTTGACTGGAAGTACAGCCTTCATGGCCATTGAAAATTTCAAAAATCCTGAAAATAAGGGATTTTGGTAAATGTGAAACAGGTACAAAAAGTTGAGAAAATCGTATATTTTATTAAATAATTTAACACTTTACATTATATACAGTGAAAATAAAATACAAAAAATAACGTACTTTCCATTAAAATAAAAATAAAAACATCTAAAATTATTAATTTTTCGCTGTTTGGTGAACTACGACTGAGGCTACGAACTCTTTTTTTGTGTTGAAGACCGGCATGATATTGCACGATTTTAACTTGTTTCGGATCCATCCTTCACGCTTAATGCATCTTTCAGTAGCTTGTGAGTGGCATGTCATTTTGCGATATGTAGGGAGAATCTCCGTTTCGACTATTTCAATATTCCGAATAGCTCTATAAATTACGTTGGTTTGTGTTGTTTGATCAGAGGAGGCTCCGATACAAAGCTCCAATCAATCAAATCTGTATACTCAGCGGCAGAGAAGTTAAATGATAGGTAATTTAAACACTCGTATCGGCGCCAAGCCCGAAGTCTGCTCTCGTATTTTAACAATGCGCCGGAGTGCTAATTCTTTGATATGGTTGCGATCTCATCAACATTTTGCTTAGTATGCTTGTCTGCAAGCATACTAAGCGAAAACATTTTGCTTAGTATGCTTGCAGACAAGCATACTAAGCAAAATATTTTCGCTGTGGCCGAAGTACCCATTGCGTTGAAGCACAGGGTCAACTATTTTCATAAGGTTTGCAGGAAGGTATCTCGATAATGTAATCATTTTGTGCAGGTGTTTCGATCCGTACACGTAAAATGGTTTTGTTTTAATTTCAAACCATATCGGAGCATACACTCGGATGACGAAGTCTGCTAAGATACGCAAATTATGTGAAGGTTCACTAGTGGAAACAGATAGTCGAAGTATCCTGTTAGCTGTTGTCAGCCACCGTGAGTGAACAATCTTTCCGGGGGTTTCGCATGGCTAAACTTACGTCACATTATCCTCTGCTAACTGCGTCACATATTTCATACAAGTAAAGCTGATCTGTACTGAAATATCTGGTAGTTTACATGCGATGGGTGTAAATTGAACCACTGAAAGATTCTCACAACCCTTCAACGCTTTACCAATGACGCCTGTGAAACTTCTTGGTCCTGTAGTTTTCCCATCAAGATGCTCAAACAGATGTCGTACAGGAAGTTCGTTGGTATGCAATAGACACACGAGCCATTGAAGAGGGCGATGAAATTTTTTTTCTAGAAGACAAATGATTCCAGCATTGTTATCGGTGTCGACTGCCGTACCTTCGCACCCAATTGCTATTATTCGCTTCAAATCACACTTCAACGCCAAATAAAGGTAAAGTTTTTTTGAAATTGTGAGTGCATCTGCAGTGGCCAGTGTAATGTGCCCGATGTATTGCGAGTTCGGCTCTTTTACCAAGATTATGTGCTCTTCAACAACGGTTTTTCTGCGATTATCTTCATACAACATTGTTTTATCTTTACGGCCATCAAACGATATACAAACCAATGAATCATCGCCATCTAGCACGTTAACTGCAGCCCATGAACTTCTCGTTTGTGCGTGAGCGCGCCGAATTTTGCTACGGTCGATAAAACTTGACGTGTCACTCTCAGTAACCAGACCGATATCTTGCAACGTAGCCGACACGATGGCAGCACACGCACGGTCTAAAATGCCGTATCTATCTAATGTCATAGCTACCACTGGGAATTTACTAGGTCCGGGGACATTAATTGCGGGCACAATCGAGGTGACATTAATAACAGACAAAATTTTTGTTTTCCTTCTTTTCTGCTCAGGTTCATGAATGTGTAATGACATAGAGTTATCTTCAAATTGTTTTCTTTTTCATTTCCGATCAGACAAAGCCATATTCTTAAGTGTAACTTTTTTATCTAGAGATCCAATCATCATTCTTCTTTCGCCACGTTGATCGAGCAAAAACTCGTGTTCTTGTTTAGGAATTTTACGAGTTTTCTCACAAGAACATGTCGACAACGACTTGCACTTACAAGATGCAATATCAAACAAAACTTCACAGTCTTCTTTAAACTTCTGTAGTTTCTGTTTATAATTTTCGTTATCTTTACTCTTTTGGTAGGATTTCAGAAGGACGCGATGTTTGTCATGATAGGATCTTATTTTTGACACCATTGTTTTATGTTGTACTATTGGTAAAGAGGCTCGTTTCCAGATGTTTTCGACTTCGGTCGCAACAATATCACAAGTGGCCTGTACTAAATCTTGTCGTCCCTTTTCCGCACATCGTGCCACTGATACAAAGACATAATATTTCATTACATCACTGTAGGTCGGCAGCACATTTTTTGGTAATTCACAACCAGTACCGAAGATAGGCGACGAATAATTACTTCTTAAACTCATTATACTACTTTTTATGTTGTCTTATGTCAAATCTAGCTAAATGACTAATAACGCAGAGAACTATGCGACACAATTAACCCGCCTCCCGCACTCTCGCCTTTCCCCGTGGACTCCGGGCGGCGAAACGCTCGGCCAATGACCTTATATGGTAAAACAATGCGCGATTGGTAGATCAAAAATATGACGCCATAGGCAACATTGTGTAACTTTTTTTGCAATTTATATCATAGTGACACTTGTTCATATGTGAATAAAGGCATTTTTAAGAATAAAAATTTATTTAAAACCATTTTGCATGTCAAGAAAGTATACCTTTTCTTCGCACATTTTGAAAACTTTGCGAGCTATGCGGCAGTACTTCTAATTATATTTTGTATAAATGATATTACACGAGAGGGTTATGTTAGTGTCACAGCACCTTTTGCGAGTTCCGCCACTTCCATACTCCACAAAAAAAATATCCCATACAAGTGCGCTCCACCCTAATTAATATATATAAATCATATAGCGAAGTATAAATGAAGCTAATACAAAACAGTTATAAATTCCGGTTATTCACGAACCTTACAGTTGAACGAACATTTCGATGAACAATTTGCTCAATGCCTCGTGACGTGAAGTCAATGAACAAAATGTACAGTTGAGTTGCAGCTGGCAATCAACGATGTTATGCTATGTCAAATGAAATTTGTACTCTCTTTTAAATTATGAATAAGGGATATTTGTTTTGTAAACTGAAGTGACAAATAGACGTACCCGCCCACCTTATGAATAGTGGCTAATGCAGCTCATGGTGCTGAAATGAGAATCTGTTCATGGACAGAATTCAAACTGCTCATTAACAAAATAATGGTCATGAAGCCAGCCAGCTCATGCGGTACCTTGAGGATCACCAGCTGATTATTTACCGCCAGTGCGGTTTCCGTCGCGGTCGCTCGGCTGGTGATTTTCTAGGTTACCTAACTCATAAATGGGTGAAGGCAGTAGAGTCTAAGGCGTTGTTGGCGGTTAGCTTGTACATAGCGAAGGGTTTGTACTTCAATTGGGTTTGGCACAAAGCGCTTCTTACGAAGCTTCCTTCCTATGAGCTTCCCGAGAAATTGTGCAATTAGATCACCAGTTTTCTTTATGATCGGAGCATCAAGGTCGTAGCCGACGGTGCATGCTCCGATTACAAGCTCATTAACACTGGTGTTCCACCAGGCTGTGTGCGATCACCAACGCTGTTTCTTCTGCATATCAATGACATGTTGCAAATGGGTAACATTCATTGCTATGCAAACGACAGCACTGGTGATGCTTTATACATTGGCCGTGCCAATATTTTTCGGGAAAACGTCGCTGAGTACCGGGACAAACTTGTGTCTGAAGTCGAGACTTTGTTTAACATAATTTGGCACTTTGGCACTTCGAAAAGATATTGCATCTCTTTGCGTATTTTATCGCATCTACCACGGGGAGTGCTCTGAGGAATTGTGTGTTCGGAATAATTTCAGCCGCATAGTTTCACTATCGCACATCGCGACAAAACTTGCGATACTATACATACCATCTGGATGACTGACGGTATACCACTAAGCGATTTAAAAGAAGTTTTGTTCCTCGCACAACTTTCTTGTGCAATCAACTACCACCAGAGATTTTTCCGGATCGATACGACTTAGGGACCTTCAAGAAAAGAGCCCATTCCTTTTTAAAAGGCCGCAACGCATCTGCAATCCCACTGGTGTTGCAGCTGTTCGTGAGCGGCGGTAATCACTTACCATCAGGTGAGCCGTATGCTCATTTGCCTCCTCTCCTAAAAAAACTGAAATATGTCTAATTGATTAATTCTTCAAGTATGACCCGTCCTTTGGTGCGTAATTTAACGTCAAATACTCAGACTTAGAATAGTAATTTCCTGAACATACAAATACTCCTTTACAGACACAGATGGATTTTTACGTTATAGAGACAAACTATATTATCGTTGTAACCACGCTCTCACAGAATACCAGCGTAAAATAGCAGCTTAATACTGCTGTTTTGTGTGGTGAATATAGAGAGCAGGAGATCTTTTTTACTGGAAGCGAGGCATTCTATCTTAGTCCTCAGGTGTAACAAAGCATCTGAATTGTGATTCTTAATCGAGAATATAATTTAGATGTACCTTGGGTTGTGTGCTCGTTTTTCATTCTTATTCCATAAAAAATGGTAATCAAAGACAATGCTCGCAGCACCGCAGCCAAATGTATAACAACTGTGTTCCTGTGCTGCCCACTGTTTTCTTATGCACAGTACATATTCTGTATATTCGACAGTTTGGTCAAAAGTCGGCCAGTAAAAAATGTATGAACATTATGACCAAAGAGTTGCCAAAACTGCCGCTTAGCTTCATGAATATGTAAAATTCTTTAATGATTCAAATCCTTTAGTTGCTGCAACTTGAAAAAGCTTATTAGTAGAAGTGGATTTATATTATACTGCCTTTTGTTCTTGCATATTTTTACAAAAATGATTCCCACTTAGCGTTTCTTTGTACAGAAATTTCAAAAAAAAATTGTTGCTTAGCCTATATTACTACAAAATTTTGCCACATAGACGTAAATGATTCCATCATAATACATTTCAGCGAGTCTTCCCCTTTAGGATGAGCTCGTAAAATTCCAGTACTAGACAAGAACCTCTCTATTTGTGGATTTACCTCAAGTGTGATGCTTGTATTATGACATTTCGTAGTCAGATTGGCGATCAAAATACCAGACGTATGACACCCTTACGCTTTGCATACACCAAATCCATCATCGGCCGAAGTTTGCACGGGCGACAACGGCTGAACTCGGACGATCGAATCAAACACTTGTAAAACAAAGAGAGCGCGTACACATACACGACCGTTATCGTCCGATAACGCACAAAAACAGTCGATCAATCGTTGAGTCCGAACTTGTTAAATGTGGAAGAACTCAGTCTTGTTGATACCACCATTTTTCTTGGAATCACACTAGACGCAAAGTTTCAGTGGCACCCCCATATATCAAAACTAGCTAGCAGACTTAGTTTTGCAGCATATGCTGTAAAAAAAAGATTAGAACTCGTACCAGTGTTGAAACAGCTAGAATAGTTTACTTTAGTTATTTCCATAGCATTATGTCGTATGGTATTTTGCTATGGGAACACGCAACTGACACTGAAATTATATTTATTTTACAGAAGAGGGCCATTAGAGCAATATATATATATATATATATATATATATTTATATATATATATATATATATATATATATATATATATATATATATATATTTTGATGTTTGCACGGAAAACCATTCGTATTTATTTATTTTGACGGTAGGCTGCCAAATCGCTTATTCCTTTCCAAAACGATATCATTTCTACCCTCCTATCGACACATCGGGGTGGTGGGGTGGGAGGGGAAAGAAGATGATTCTAGAATATCACGTAATCATCGCAACCGAAGGTATAAAAGGCACGCGCGACCGACGCGCACCCTCTTCCCGCCGCGCTCGTTGTTGGAACCACACCGCTAGTAGAACCGCTTCAGCCTGGAAGCAGTCGAGCTCCAGGAAACCCGCCTCACCTCGTGTGAGATATAGTCGAAGAGCGAGTGCATTGTACCGCATGCTATAGTCGCCGTTTATATAAGTGTAGAAACATTTTGTAGATACAGTCCACTTATATTAATAGCTCTCGTAATGGGTTTTAAGGTTCGACCGGGGAATTAGACTTCGGCAACCTTAGACTCGACGCTCCACCATATATATATATGAGAAAATTTAATTAATTAATACATTTATGAAAATTTAATTTACGTACGCAAGTAGTTTTGCAAAAATAAGTGATATTCATTCTGTAAATACTAGGAACAGACACAAGCTAGTGGTTACTCGACTCCACCGAGTCAGTAATTCATTCTTGGGGCGATGTATACGCTTTACAACAAAATCCCAGAAAATATACAAAATTTCTCATACGCAAAGTTGAAAAATTTTATTAAACTAAGTTTGTATAAAAAGGGTTATTATAACATTAAGGAATTTATGGATGATAACTCCTACTTATATACCATGATTGTAAGCTATTATTTGAAAAAAAAATAGTCCCGCTGGATTTCTTACTGGTTTTTCCCAGGAGAGAGGTTTTTTTTTGCGAACCAGTGGTAAATGAAAAAAATAACTTTCAATAAGTATTGTTCATAATCTATATTTAATAAAAGAGTTTCTGTTTCTGTTGGAATTTCTCGCCTGACTGCCGGCATCTACAGCGCCAATTGAGTATAGTGTAGGTCCTAGTAGTTCTGTCCGCCATCGGCCGACAAAATCGGTTTTGGTGTACACGTACTGTTAGAGGTGCTTCCCACCACTACTCTGGGTTTTTAGGCCTGGGGTAAACAAAAAGATTTTGCTAGCTAACGAAAGCTAACAAATCTTTCGACATTCCTTATAGACGTTTTCAATAACTTTTACATTCCGAAATCGTGTTAAGCGAATTGGATTTGGTGTAATGATGGAAACTTTTACATTGCTACGACACGGTAAATGGGTATTTCGTTATAAATTTCCTTTGTTTAGAAATGGAATATTACTGTAACAAATATTATTAAATATACACGTATTCCTCAAATTCTTAAAACAAGAGTATAACTGGTGTGTGTTATCAGAGATACGTAATGGATTACGGCTGGCCAGGTATAGAAGAAGCTACAGAAAACTCAAGATTGTCTATATTGTCATTGTTTTATGCTTATTGTTGTATTTTGATGGAAATGTAAATCTGTAAGTTGTAAATTATTAGAAGCACTTAATATCATACGACAAAATTAATATATTTGATGATATCTACAGAAGCAATACCCTAGTCTACGTGTAGCACAACATAACATCGTAAGACGCAGACGTGGCCATTTTTTCCTAGCAAAATAGCGTTATAAATTCAAGGTAATATATCGCGGAAACATGGCAACAATCCCTTTTTATTCCCTTAAAGTTTTTCTTACACGATATTGCATGAAATTCAGCAATATTATTTAGTTGGTATTTAGGCATGCAATTTTGTAACAGCAATATAAAACATATTATCTGCTGTCGCTATCCTTAAGTATTTATTGTTTTGCTTTAATTTGGTTAAACCTAAGAAAACACATAAACATGTTAAGATATTTCAAAATTAGTATTAAAATTATATTATCACTGAAAAGATATTTTACTAAAGTACCGTTTAGAAAGATTATTTTTATTTAGCAGTCAAGTTTTGGCCCATAATGTATGGGTATCATATTAGTTCTAAAAATACAATTTTGTTGTAAAATTAATTTGTAAGTATTGTTACGCGCCTAAGTCGACGGCACTAGCGCCATCTAGTGTCAGAGTCGAGAGCGAAGGGAGCTTTCCAGAAAATGACATTACTAATCTTTCAACCGACAGCGCCATCTAGTCTCGAACCGAAGAACTAAACTTCTAGAAGTTGAAACTCGAACTCTCGCTACCTTGCGCGTGTTTACTTGAATATTCTGGATATTTCGGTGCTAATTTGTATTTATAGGCGCTGCAAGATGCGATCGGTGAAGTATTGAATTCAGCGAGACAAGCGAAGCTTCGGAGCGATATAAAGTGAATCAGTGTGATTAATTGTTGGTGTTTTAAGTTTTAATTAGTGTAAAGAAAATTAAAGTGTTAATATAGGTAATTCTATCGGCAATTTTTATTGTCACGAACCTCAAGCTCGTAAAAATTGGTGTCGGAAGTGGGATAAAATCATGCCGATTTTACCTTAGGAGGAAACGGAGGGTGTCCGTACCCGAAATCAACGCCAGCAGGAGACGGACCAGAGACGATTTGGTGGTGCAACGCCGTAGACGTTGGAAGAGCAGCTGCGGGGTGGACAAGAAGAACAGACCCGTCGGTTGGAAGAGCAGATGCTCCTCATGAAGGACCTTCACGCTACCTTCGGGAAGGAGATAAACGAGGTGAAGGATAGGGTTGCTCAGCATTATAACCACCTGTCGGAAGCTGAAACCCAAATCGCGAAAGCTGGAACCCGAATCGAGAAAGCTGAAACCAGAATCGACCAAGTGAACAATCGTGTTGACAACGTGATGGCTGACATGAAGAAAACGCTGGATGACCTCAAGCTGGGGGATGGAATTACAACTCCCGTAGTAGCTGCAACACCTTCGCTACGTGGGTTCAAGGTGCCACCATTCGACGGGACTTCTTCCTGGTCGGCCTACAAAATCCAGTTCAAAGCTGTTATGAAGGCGAACGGCTGGAATTAAAGTCAGGCCATGACTGCTATCACACTAGGCCTGCGCGACCAGGCCTTAACAGTTCTGGAAGCTCTCGGTGAGGAAGTAACTTATGAGCAACTCCTTGAGGCATTGGAGGCGAGATACGGCGACGCTCACCTGGAACACGTCTTTCGTGCGCAGCTTAAAAATCGCGTGCAGCGCATCAACGAAACCTGCAGTGGGCTCTAGAGGTGGAGAAGCTGGTGCGAAAAGCATACCGGTCTCTACCTGCGCTTATTGAAGGGAACCTGGTGCAGACATTCATCGACGGCATCCGCGACCTGGAAGTCAGACCTGCTGTGAGGCTCGGGCACCACGAGATGCTTAAGGACGCCTTGGCCCATGCACTGGAGGTGGAAGCCGTGCGGCAGAATCATCGTTCCAATCGCGTCAGGGAGGTTGCAGCAGCTACAGTTCGCGACCGCAACAAAGGATACAGCCCTAGGTGCTATGGCTGTGGTGAAAAGGGCCATATTCGATCCAGCTGCCCTAAGAGAACCCTGGAAAGGGAAGGTGAACGACCTCAGGAGCGTAGTGCGGCCAACAGCACCTCCCAGCAGCAGCAGCAGGGAAACGAGTAAAAGCCAGAACTGCGGGGCGGGTGCTGGCTGATGTTAAAAGAGCCCCAAGGATCTCGATCTCACAAACCCACTATGGGAACAGTCTAATCATCAAGGGCGAGGTCAACGGAATGCCGTGTAAACTGACCATAGACACTGGAGCCTCTCGAACGGTTGTTAGTTCCCAACTAATAAGTGAGTTCCTTGGGGACTCCGCATACAACCGAGAACGCATTAATTTGGTAACAGCCACCGGTCAGCGTATACCCGTCCGTGGAGAGAAGGAGATGGAGTTGAAGCTAGGCATCGTAATCTATCTGCATAATGTCATCGTGGCTGATATAATGGACGACTGCATCCTAGGCCTAGACTTTATGAGGACTAATTGTTGTGAGATCGACGTTAAGGAAGGTGTTTTGAAATGTGGACACGAGGAACTTTTTATGGAAGGTGCGTTACCAGGAAACGTGCAGCATTAAGAAGATTGTTCTTCCACCGAGATCGGAAACGATAGTTCCGGTTATTCTTCCTCGAAACGCTGGGCAACCTCACCGTTGTGTACTTGTGGAAAGGGTAAACAATGACCTTCCATGGAAAGTAGCTCGAACCTTGGTCAGAACCACTGACATCTCAGGAGTACGTGTGCTGAACCTTTGTGACCGGGAACAGATTATAGAAAAAGTCACACTGGTTGGTACTTGTGAGGAAGTGGATTGGTTACGTCGGTGCCAATATGTATCGAGTGGGATCCCCAGCAAGGATTCAGAAACGAGAGTGATCACACTATTGGAAGACTGTCGCAGTGCTCTCTCCCCGAACGAATTGGTCAAGGCGAAGAAGTTGTTACTCAAGTACGCCGATGTATTCTCATCAAACGATGCTGACATGGGAAAGACTGGCTTAGTTCAACACAAAATAAACACAGGAGAAGAATTGTCTATCCGTCAGCGGCCAAGAAGATTGCCGGTAGCACGTGAAAAGGAAGTGGAAACCATGATTGAGGGAATGGTGAAGGATGGTGTTATTGAACCTTCATCTAGTCCATGGTGTTCACCCATGGTGCTGGTAAAGAAGAAAGATAGAAGCATGCGGTTCTGTGTTGATTACCGCCGTCTGAACGATGTTACAAAGAAGGACAGCTATCCCTTGCCAAGGATTGATGACACGCTGGACATGCTTACAGGAATAAAGTGGTTTAGCACGCTGGATCTAAAAAGTGGCTACTGGCAAGTTGAAATTGAACCTAAGGACAAGGAGAAAACTGCGTTCTCGACGGGAAAGGGTCTGTGGCAATTTAAAGTAGTGCCGTTTGGGTTGTGCAATGCTCCAGCAACGTTTGAAAGGCTGATGAAACTTGTACTTACCGGGCTAATAGGCGATGCCTGTCTGGTCTACTTGGATGACATCATCATCATAGGCCCCACATTTGAGGAACACATTCAAAACCTGGAACGCGTGCTCATGAAGATTGAGAGTGCCAACTTTAAGTTGAGTCCGAAGAAATGTTCACTATTCAAACGGCAAGTTAACTTTTTGGGGTATGTAGTATCGGAAGAAGGTATCCGCACGGATCCAGAGAAAATCGCCGCTGTCAAGGATTTGCCGGTTCCAAAAGACAAGACGCAGGTTAGAGCATTTTTGGGTTTGTGCTCCTATTACCGGCGATTTGAGAAGAACTTTGCAGATATAGCCAAACCTCTGCATAAGCTAACCGAGGAGAAGCGACATTTCTGCTGGGATGAAAGTTGCAATATCGCATTCCATGAGCTCAAGGACCGTCTGTGCAAAACACCTATTTTGGGATACCCTGATGCAAGCAAAGAATTTATAGTTGACACAGACGCAAGTGATATAGGACTTGGCGGTGTGTTGTCTCAACGGAATGGTGACCAAGAGGTCGTGATAGCGTACTTCAGCAAGTCGTTGTCAAAACCGGAAAGAAACTAACTGTGTCACAAGACGCGAATTGCTAGCTGTGGTAAAGTCGTTGCAGCATTTTAGCAAATATCTTCTGAGACGAAAATTTCGCTTAAGAACTGACCATGCTGCACTAAAATGGCCATTGCAGTTTAAAAATACAGAAGGACAAGTTGCGAGGTGGATTGAACTACTGCAAGAATACGACTTTGAGATCGAACATCGCAGCGGGAAATCTCATGGTAACGCAGATGCATTGTCACGAAGACCTTGTCCTGAAGATTGCAAACATTGTACTAGGCAGGAGAGTAAGGAAGTTGTATCCGTGAGGATGCCCAGGACAGACCAACTCAGCAACGAGTGGAAGGACAGCTTACAACATGCACAGCAGGAAGATCCGGACATCAAGCCGATTCTGGAATGGATGAAGGCCAGTGCTCCCAAGCCCAAGTTGAGCGACGTCTCAGCGATGAGTTCGACCACTTAAAGCTATTGGGCCCAATGGGACAGCTTGCTGCTTCAGGATGGAGTTCTGTGCCGTAAATGGGAAAATGTTCGGGGAGACAGCTGTCATTTTCAAATGGTTGTCCCTAAAGCTAAAATGCCGGATGTTCTACAGCTGTACCATAATAATTGTTCAGGAGGCCATCTGGGAGTTAAACAAACTCTACTGAAGATCCGAGAAAGGTTTTATTGGGTCCACTGTCGAAACGATGTCGAGGACTGGTGTCGCAAATTTACAAGTTGTGCGGCTGTAAAGGGACCTCAGACTCGTAGTAGAGGTGCGTTGAAGTTGTATAATGTTGGTGCACCATGGGAGAGAATAGCCATCGACGTGGCGGGGCCGTTTCCGGAGAGTGAAAGCGGTAACAAGTATTTCATGGTTGTGATGGATTACTTCACTAAGTTGCTAGAAGTCTTCGCTATTCCAAGTCAAGAAGCTTCAACAGTTGCAGATAAACTAGTTCATGAAGTCTTCTGTCGTTTTTTAGTACCTTTGGAGATTCACAGCGATCAAGGAAGGAATTTTGAATCTCAAATATTCCAGGAAACTTGCCGAGTTATGGGTACTCATAAAACAAGAACGACTTCTTATCACCCACAATCTGATGGAATGGTAGAACGATTTAATCAGACATTGGAGAGGTACCTAGCAAAAGTTGTAGACAATCGGCAACGAGATTGGTACAAGCACATACAACCGTTTTTGTTGTCATATCGAAGCACTGTTCACAAAATACAGCAGTGACACCAGCTATCGCAAACTTTGGGAGAGAATTACGGCTGCCTGCATACCTGATCACCGGGATACCACCTGATACCCCACGCAGTATAACCGATTATGCAAATGACTTGCGGAATAAAATGAATGACAATTACGTGAGCACGTCAGACAATCGGGCCAGCTAATGTCTGAGAAAATGAAAACCCGGTACGACCGCAAAATGAACAATAAAGGGTTCGACGAAGGTTCACTAGTGTGGTTGCGCAATCCAGTACGCAGCAAAAGGAAACCTCCTAAGCTTCAAGCTAAATGGGACGGCCCGTACCGGATTGTGACCAGGATCAATGATGTAACCTACCGGATACAGAAAGGCGCAAGAGGGACTCCTAAGATCGTCCATTTGGATCGCCTGGCGCGATATTATGGGGCCGATAATGCTCGGGACGAGCATGATTTAGGAGGGGGCAGTGTTACGCGCCTAAATCGAGGGCACTAGCGCCATCTAGTGTCAGAGACGATAGCGAGAGGAGCTTTCCAGAAAATGACATCACTAATCTTTCAACCGACAGCACCATCTAGTCTCGAACCGAAGAACTAAACTTCTAGAATTTGAAACTCGAACTTTCGCTACCTTGCGTGTGTTTACTTGAATATTCTGGATACTTCGGTGCTAATTTGTATTAATAGGCGCTGCAAGATGCGATCGGTGAAGTATTGAATTCGGCGAGACAAGCGAAGCTTCGGGGCGAAATAAAGTGAATCAGTGTGATTAATTATTGGTGTTTTAAGTTTTAATTAGTGTAAAGAAAATTAAAGTGTTAATTTAGGTAATTCTATCGGCAATTTTTATTGTCACGAACCTGAAGCTCGTAACAGTATCTTTGACATTGCCAGTAAAAATAATTACTGTATGTTCATGATATCAATCATTATATAATACTTGAAAGAATTCAGTCTTGTTATAAACTAAACTTGTAAAGAAATCTGATAACGGCCTAAAATATAAGAAGAAGAATAGACCTTAATTTGTTTTACAAAAGAAAAAGTAGCCACTATGCAAAAAAATTAAGACGTATAAGCTTTTAAAATTCCTTAGGACTTTGTAATGAAATATGGAAGTAGTTACGTAATCTAACTGTATACAATGTACATTTTGTCGGATGGTGTAAGGCTGCCACTAGAAAACCTTTCTTCCTCATTGGCTGTGGCTTTTTCGAGCTATATGGCTGGAAAAACATTTTACACATCAACTTACTTATCCATTGGGCTATTTCGGTTACTGTAATTCTACTGTAGATATCCTTATTTTTAAATATACTGTATATCCTCATTTTTAAATAACTGTCACTCTTGCTATCTGCGTGAAACAATTACCTACTATCGCGACACCTTCAGCGTAACATACGCAGTCGGGGCTAACTCGTTGTAGGCGATTTAATTTTAAAAAAAATTAACGCTGTTTACGTAAATAATTTTTGTAAATACTTGTTGAAATAGTTTGTGTTTAGTGTTTATTTATATATTACTTATTTGATCAATTGTAATGGCAAAAAGTCGTTCTCACTATAACTGTATGCGTGGATGGATGCTAATTAGCAACAAAAGGTTATGGATATATCATTCTTGTAAGTAGGAAGTTATGAAATAATAATTTATTTCAGATTTCATAACTTCTTACTTACAAGGATTTTAGTAGGAAGTTATCAAAGGTAAATTTATTTAATTTTTAGGTGCTTATAGAAATAAGAGTTACGTAATAATTTATCTACAGAAGTAATACCTGCGTACCTTTATAATTTAAATATTTTAAGTAATAATCGTACAAAATATTGATATTAAAACTTTGTTTCCTATCAAGATTTTTAACTGGCTGGCGCGTTGTAAGCGATTGAATGTTAAAGTAAAACTTTAACTTAACGCTGTTTACATAAATAATTTTTGTAAATACTTGTTTAGTGTTTAGTATATTTAATTGTTGCACAAAATATTTAAAAAGCTTTAATGTAATTTAAAAATTATATGTATGTCGGAGCGGAAACCTCGGAGTTGATTTTTGGTGAGGCAGCACGACTGTCACCATTTGAAAAGGATTCAGTCGTTCTACCGTACATTGTGTCCATTATATGTAATGAAAGATATCTAAGACCACACACTTTTAATTTTGCACTACAACAACTTTATTCTACACTCCTTGTTATAAATAGTCACAAATAATAATCACAAAGCCTTACCAGAAAAAAAATACACTGAAGAGCGCAGGAACTGAAGTGAGTCTATTCCTGCGACCATACAATAAAGAAAACGTAATAACGACTTAGGTGTGTTCTGATTGGTCGACGATTTAATTGGTCAATACTTAACTAAACAATAACTTTTTATTGAATTCATTAGGTTACTAATAATAGAACTAGTAATTTCAATTACAGGGGTTAATAATCAAATCGAAATTGATTTATTTCTACAATTTAAAACAATATTTGAGTTAAAAGTTGATAATTGAATAAATAGTTAGTATAATAATAATAATAAATGGATGAAAAAAAAAATTGAAAATCGACCGCGACTTCCCCGCATACGCCTAAGCAAACGAAATCGGGCTGTCGTGAGGGATCTTAAGCAATGCTGGTGACCTATTTGGAAGCCAGCCGGGACCTTTGCGAGACGGACTCAATTCTCTTTGGCGCCGCAATGGCAGTTTGCCGTATTATTGGCGCCAAACTTCCCATGGCTGGACGCGCTACTACACAAAGTAGCGCCATCCCAGCCTGGAGAAAAAGAATCGAGGTCCGTATCGCAAAGGCAAGGGCCCTTATCGGCAGACTAACAAGCTTCAGGTCGGGTAATAATAGACCGAGGATTGTGCGCACCGTTAGGATGGCGTTTGCTGGGACAAATATCAGTTTGTCCCAGCCGGATATCACGCAGAAACTAACGGAGCTCATAGACGACCTGAAGCAAAAGATCGCTGCTTGGGGGTAGCGGATTCAACGATTTACCGAGGGGTCAAGGCGGTTCAACCAGAATCGTCTCCTCCGAGTGATCAGAAGAGGCTCTATAAATCAATGGAGCGACCAGAGGTATGTTGAGCGGGCCAAGGACCGGATCAGGCTGACATTATCGCATTCTGGCGTGGCCTGTGGTCAGAGCCCGTAAACCACAGCGAGGGCCCTTGGATGGAAGTTGTGGTGAGCCAGGGTGCGAGTGTTACGCGTATGGACCCCATCACCATAACGCTGGAAGACGTGGCTGAGGCGGTCCGTAGGACCCGAACTGGAAAAGTCCGGGGCGCGACGGGCTGCATCATTTCTGGCTGAAGGGGTTCATAGTGTGTCACGCTGTGCTCGCCCGATGGTTTCAAGAGGCTCTCGACCAGAAGTCGCTCCCGAGCCTCTTCACTACTTGGATCACTCACTTGGTTCCTAAAGATCAGGATACCACAGACCCGAGCAAATACCGCCCCATCACGTGTCTACCCACCATATATAAGACACTGACATCCATTTTGAGCGCGAGAATCACTCGTTACATAGAGCTAAACCAGGTGATGTCACGCGCTCAAAATAGATGTCGGGGCGGTGGTCGTGGAACCAAGGAACCACTCCCCATTGACGCGGTCATAGGCAAAGTGGTAAAACGCAACCGTCGGAACTTCTCTACCGCCTGGATAGACTGCAGAAAGGCGTTCGAATCTGTGCCCCATACATGGCTAAATAGGGTCCTCGAGCTGTACAAGATTTACTGTACAGTTAGAGACTTCCTCGAGCAGTGTACGGGGCAGTGGAGTACGATCCTTTGTCATCTGGGCGAGCGGATGATGGCTGCGGAGAACCACATAAGGATAAGAAGGGGTATCTTCCAGGGCGATTGTTTGAGTCCAATCTGGTTCTGCCTCTCTCTGAACCCTCTCAGTACCTTACTGGAGGGTTCCGGGAGGGTATTTCAGCTACGGAAACGAGGGACAAAAGTGAGCCACCTTTTCTATATGGATGACCTCAAGTTATTTGCCTCCAGTCGCTCCCATCTTATGGAATTGCTAAACATCACTTATGAATTTAGCAATTCCATTGGAATGGAGCTGGTAACGGATAAGTGTGCGGTCCTCCATGTTGAAAGGGGAAGGGTTGCTAACTCTGAGGGCATAGACTTGTCTATGCCCGTCAACTTAAGGACCCTTTCCGAGGCTGAAACATACCGATACCTGGGTATGTCACAGAACATCGGTATCGATGAGGCTGGTATGAAACAGTCAGTTTGCGACGTGTTTTATGCACGCTTGACCAAAGTGCTTAACAGCCTTTTGTCCGGTGTGAATAAGACACACGCATATAACGGTTGGGTCACGCCTGTCCTCATATATACCTTTGGCATACTCAGGTGAACTCAGACCGAACTTAACGCCCAGGATAGAAAAGTCCGTACTACCATGACATCCCATAGGATGCATCATCCGAGATCGTCGGTAATGAGGCTGTACTTGCCGCGAAAGCATGGTGGTCGTGGTTTTCTGAGCGCGCTCACCATGCATAATCGCGAAGTGTGCAGCCTCCGTCATTACTTTCTGGCGAGATCGGATTATCCATTCTATAATGACGTCATTTCTAGTGATAAAGAGCTTACCCCTCTATCCTTAGCCCACGAGCAATGGCAGGGCCCAGCAGTGCTTAGTATTTCCGACCGGGAGACCGTATGGAAGGAGAAGGAGCTCCACGGGAGGTACTACAAGGCTCTTCATGAGCCCTTCGTAGATACAGTCGCCTCCCTCAACTGGCTACGTTTCGGTGACCTCTTCGGGGAAACCGAGGGTTTTGTCTGTGCAATACAGGATCAGGTTATTAAGACTAACAACTATCGGAGATACATCCTAAAGAATGGCACCGTCGACGTCTGTCGATCTTATAGCCATCCCGGTGAGTCGCTTAGGCATGTCATCTTCGGTTGTTCGGCGCTTTCTAACTCTGAGTACTTGCACAGGCACAACCTAGTAGCCAGAATTTTACACCAGGAGCTCGCTCTGAAATACGGTCTCGTGGACCGGAAATTGCCGTATTACAAGTGCTTGCCGGAAACCGTGATCGAAAATGACCGCGCCAGGCTCCACTGGGACCGGGCCATCATCACAGATAGGACTATTCTTGCGAATAAGCCTGATATTGTGCTGATGGACCGCGCAAAGATATTTTTGGTCGACATAATCATTCCGTATGACGAGAAGCTCGTGAAAGCCAAAACAGATAAGCGAACAAAATATCTGGACCGGCTCACGAGGTGACCGACATGTGGGGTGGTCGGCCGATCGAAATTATTCCTGTAGTCGTCTCTGCAAATGGGCTAATCCCAGTCAGCCTCTCGGGTCATCTGAGGCGATTGGGACTCCGTGACTGACCGCTCCGGGCTCAAATGCAGAAGGCAGTGGTCCTCGATACCGCCCGCATCGTCCGTCGGTTTCTTTCCCTTTCCTCCTAACCCTCGGCCATTTGGTCTCCTCTTCCGAGGGCTTCCATCCGGTTAGATCTTTATTTATTTGTGTATTTTTTGTTTTAATTTTATTTTATTGATATTTATGTATATTTATCTTCTCATTTTCATTTATAATTATATATTTATAGATCCCAACCAGATGAGAGAACTATATAGATACCCCCCATAATAATAATAATAGTACTATTAAAACATAGAAATTAGTTGTCAATAAAGAGATTTGTAAACCAAAAGAGTTTTAAAGAACTTTTTATACGTGGTAGAGCCATGCTGCAGTTATATTAGATGTATAGTTGTAGCACGAATGGGTCGGCTCGACCGGGGAAGGACCACGCTCTCACAGAATACCAGCGTGAAATAGTAGCTTAATGCTGCTGTATTTCGTATGGTGAGTGTAGAGAACCGGCGACCCATTTTACTGGAAACGAGGCATTCCATCTTAGTCCTCACGGGTGACAACACATCTGCATTTTGATTCGTAATCGAGGATAGATGTAGATGTCTATGGGCCACAGCAACCACTTACCATCAGGTGGACTGTGTGCTCGATTGTCACCCTATCCTATAAAAAAAAAGCTAGTTACAATACTTTATAACAATTAAAAGACAATGCAAAGTTTAGGCTTCGTCAACAGAAGATGTCCTTGCGGCAAAAACACACACACACACACACACACACACACACACACACACACACACACACACACACACACACACACACACACACACACACACATATATATATATATATATATATATGTATGTATATTACCCATCTATTTGATAAATTTTAATATGGCAAAACGTCGTTCCTACTATAATTGTTGCATGGACAGATGCTAAATGACCAACAAAATGTTTCAGATATATCATTTTTTAAGTTACCGAAGGATTTTAGTAGGAAGTATGAAACGTGAATTTATTTAATTTTTATTTTTAGATAGGTACCCACTTATAGCAAAAAAGAATTAAGAAATAGTTTACCTAACACTCACGAACTTTATTACAAAATTATGTTGAAATTTACTTTAATATCTACTTACATACCTATACACATCTTTTGTATTTAAAATATTTAAAGTTATAATAACACAAAACTTAACTTTACTTAGTTAAATTATTTTAGTAAACCAACTTAAAACTTGGTTTACTAAAATAATTTTAACTAAGTAAAGTACGATTACATTTCTGTTGGGAATCGTATTTCATGTTTATTTGTCGTTTACGGTATCTACCTACCTTTTCCTTCTGAGCCAAACATCTCGATTCGCGACAAATGGCCTTGCAAGTTGCATGCGTTAGGCATCGCAGAATTTACATAGGTGAGAAAATATGGTCAGTCGATCATAGTCCGAATAGGTATTTCGCAATGTTTTGTTACTCTTTATTGACATCCCTTCGTAACAACAGAAAGTCCGCCGTAACGTTGGAAGGGGAAAGGATGCAAAGTAATACGGACACTCTCACGCAGCGATAAAGTTTTATTTAGATTTATCTAATTATTAATTATTAAACGTCGGCAAGCATTCAATATCAAAAAAGTGTAACTTCTGTACGTAGAACTATTATTTGTTCTGTGGCCTAAGTAACTTAATTCATCATCATCATCATCATTACAGAAATGAAAAAATTCAATATTTATTCGAACACTACACATTAAATGAAACTAATTTTGCTTCCTACTTTTATTTTACTTCGATTCCCGACGTTTCGGGTGCCTTACAGTATTAATTTTAACGTCGCACCTTTGACAAAATGTGGCACGTGCTGAGGCGGCGCGGTACAATAACAACCGTGTCTAAGCGAACAGACTGTACACCAAGGGAAATTAAACTAAAAAAACGTTTCTATTGTACCTTGGTTATAGATGAAATGAAAATTGAGCAGTTGGTGGAATACCATGATAGCAGCCAAAGACATTATAGCTCTGTCTAATAAGGGTTTAATATTACACCCGATAATTTCAGTGAAGCTACTGACGAATTAGTGTTTTATTACTCGGTATAAACACAACGTGGAAATTACCCTTGTTAAGTCCCAAAAATGCTCCTTGTGATTACGAATAAAACAACTGATTCACCGAAGCAAAGTCAACAAAATTTATTTTCACAAATGCCTTTATAGTATTTTGATAGAACCCAATATCGAGATTTACTAAACTCGTGTCGAAAATATAGCGCCATCTATCAACAAGTCATTATACTATGATTACTAGTACATAAATATCAATAGTTCAGCGCCATCTATTAACATTTCATAACACCGGCTAAATTTTCACATTTTTCTGTCTGATGCTCGCTAGAATACAACTGCTTTTTCCCTTTTCAATTAATCTGCCAGTATTTATTTTTCAGTTTCATTCTCTCTCTCTCTTTTTCATTTTCTCGTCTTTTTCATATTATAGTTTTTTGTTTAGTTTGGTATTGGATCCATTGCGTTATAATAAATATATTTTTGTTAATATTTATTATTGATACATGATAATTTACATTACTTAATTATTTGTAAAATTTTATTGTACATAAAGAGATGTTGGCCCCGGTGGTGAGCGTGCATCGTATCAGCGCTCATCTTTTCACGGTCGCCATGTAATGTAGGAAAAGTAACAATGAAGGAGACGTGCTGTTAGTACTAAAAGTTTAATAATACTGTTCTTTATTGTACACTTAATACAAATAATATATCGTGGGGGCTACACTACACTTCGATGGGTCGGAGTTGGACTTAACCAGTTGAACAATTTATCGTAACTGAACATACTTGTCGACAACTTCAAGCGTAGTGCTCCCAAAAACTACCAATAGGTAGGACATGGACGTAACGCAAGTTCTTTATTTTGCCTGTCTTAGGTCCTATGCGTTAGGAGAAACTATTGAGTTCATTGAGCAAAGTGCTTTAATCCACCAGTGATTCTGACATAAGAACTATATTGTCGGCAAATCAAAGGTGATGGACTCGCCATTGATGCTAATACTGTATCCTTTGCCGTCCACTAACTTGAAAAGTCTTCCAATGCAGAAAATTTATTCATACATTGCTTGTAACACTGTGTGATCAAAATTATTTGCCTTAGTTGCCACATCTAGCAAGCGAGTTGAAAATCGCAGTTTTATTATTGTAGTTTTTGCTGTATTTAAACACATAAATTTAATTGAATGTTGATTTCAATTTATTAATACACCCAACGATTCTCATTGCTAATTTGTATAAAGGGTCCCAATATTTAAAATTCCGTTCAATTTATTTACCAAAAGTTAAAATAAAGTAAAGTTGCCGCCTATATACGTTCTAATGCTATGAACATCTAATCATTTCTCAAAATATTTTAGAGTAAAGAAATTTCGCCGCGCTGCCCCAATGCGGACTTCACATCGAAATAAGTCTTTGAAATATTTATTTTTATTTCATAGACATGCAGAATTAAAAGAAGAATAAATATTTCAATGCCGCTCTGCAGCAAAATTGCATGAAGGTGCTTCAAATAGACTCACTTGACCTTCTCACAGTGACAGAATCCTCAAATTCAGGTAACTTAATTTCAAACCCAACCTAAATTATGTACTTACAGAGGCTCGTTCTGTCTCATTTATAGATTTAACATTTCAAGTTATAATTAATCTACCCAACAAATTATTTAAATGCAAAAACTACATACATTGCAATCTACCAAAACATTTATGAGTGTTTCAATAAGTTTTCACCTTTTGATAATAATAAAATCCAGAACTTTCTCTTAAGAAACCAATTTTAAGTTTTCTAATTTGAAGATGCGACTCGCTGATAGGGCACGAAAAATTCACAATAACATGAGGTGTATAGTGCTGCCAGAGTTAATTCATGACTACATTGTGTACAAACACAGAGGAGGCGTCAACGAAAATAATGGTCCATAATCATTGTACATGCATTAAGTGTATGATAATTACAGTATTCACTAGTATTAACTTAATGCATGCCATGCAGCATCACTGACTTTGCTCACTTATAATGTTGATGTTTCAGTAATTAGTAGTTGTCAATAGCAACAAATATTTGTACTGTCACACGATATTCAACAAGTAGATTGTGATATTAAATGAAGTGAGATATTTATTCGATTGAGATATCTTATTACGTAAAATTTTGCCCGAATAAAAAGATTTTATATCCTAAGTGTGGAGACAGACATACAAATTGCGAAACTATTGAATACAAATATGTAAACTGTAAAGGCCCACATATGGCACTTGATAAAGCATGCCTTATTTTTGTTAAGGAAAAGAGTATTCGTAACATCATGTGTCAACAACATTTTAGCTACAGAAAAGCACTGGGTATTAACTTAAAACAGACAAAACAAACTATGGATAGCCCAACAGAATATGCAGTATTACTCAGACACTGCCTTACATCTGGCTACCTATTGTGGAAGGAGGAGTTCTACAAGCAAGTAGATGGTGTGGCGATGGGCTCACCTGTATCTCCCATTGTCGCCGACATATTCATGGAAGACTTTGAGGAGAAAGCCCTGCTTACTTCTCCCATAAATCCAAGATTCTACAAGCGGTACGTAGACGACACTTTCACAATTCTACCTTTAGATAAAGTAACTGCATTTTTAGACCATCTTAACTCTATAAATACTAAAATTCAGTTCACAATGGAGTTAGAGGCAAACAATTCCTTAGCTTTTCTAGATGTGTTAGTAATTCGGAATCCTGATAACACCTTGAGCCATACTGTGTATAGAAAAAAGACCCATACAGATAGATATTTAAACGGTGATTCTCACCACCATCCTTCACAGTTAGCTACCGTGGGTAAATCTTTGTTTCAGAGAGCACGAGGGATCTGTGACAGTAAACACCTGGCTGCCGAGCTCCAACATGTCAAGCAAGTTTTGCATGACAACAAGCTTCGGGTCCCGCGCCTACGTCACAGAGAACGAGTGAAGCCGGCCACAGTCGAGCGTGTACCTGCTGTACTGCCATATGTTAGAGGAGTCACTGACAAGATTGGCTACATCTTGAAGCACGCTTCCATCAAAACATACTTCAAGCCGCCGAAGAAGATTGGTCAGTTTTTACCATCAGTCAAGTGTAACGTCCCTCTGCAAGATGCAGGAGTGTACAAGCTTGATTGTGAATGTGGTCTCTCCTACATAGGACAAACTAAAAGATCAATTAAAACCCGCGTCAAAGAACATATAGCTGATGTGAAGAATCGACGCTCCGGGAAGTCTGCAGTCTGTGAACATGTACAGGATCGCCCCCGTCACTACATCAGATTTGATAGACCACAAATCCTCGCTAAAGAACACCGATTCCTTCCAAGGATGATTCGCGAGGCTATTGAAATCAAAAAACATCCTAATTTCAATAGAGAAGATGGCTGGGTGCTACCATCTGCTTGGGATCCTATAATAAATAAAATTAAATCCCAACCCAAGCATACAACTGCAAGACTCCATGATACCATAAGTTCATACTGTGTAGATCGGAACAAAAGTTAAATTTTAATCTATGGTAACCGCGGTTAACTATGACAGCTGGACGTTGAACATCTCAGTCCTTCCCGTGACCATGGGTGCTCTAAAGCTCTCGAAACGTCGGGTAAAAAAGTTAAATATACGCGATAAATTCCGTAAAAATTAGTATTCTTCATCATCTTTTCAAAACCCCGTATGGACAGGTGATGATGTACAAAGTATGTATAACCACTTTGAAAAAGAGATTAATAAAGCAGCAAATGAACATATTCCTATAAATAAAATCAGTATTGACCCAGAAAAACATTTTAAACCAAAAGTGTATTGGAACCCATCTTCTTTCGTGTGTCTGTATCCGAAGTCTACGCCAGCAGGAGACGGACCAAAGAAGATTTGGTGGTTCAACGCCGCAGACGTCGGAGGGCCAGCCACCGGCTGCAGGCCCGTCAGTAGCTCCTACATCTGCAGCACATGACTTAGGTGCTCTGATGGTGATGCTGCAGGAGCAGGCTCGCCGACAGGAGGAACAGGCTCGCCGACAGGAGAAGCAGGCCCGTTGGTTGAAAGAGCAGCAGGAGGAACAGGCTCGCCGACAGGTTGAACAGGCTCGCCGACGGAAGGAACGGGCCCACCGACAGGAGGAACAGGCCCGTCGGTTGGAAGAGCAGCTCAAGCGCGATAGAAAGAGCAGATGCTCCTCATGAAGGACCTTCACGCTACCTTCGGGAAGGAGATCAAGGAGGTTAAGGATAGGGTTGCTAAGCATGACAATCGCCTGTTAGAAGCTGAAAACCAAATCGCGAAAGCTGAAACCCGAATCGAGAAAGCTGAAACCCGAATCAACCAAGTGAACAATCGGGTTGACCACGTGATGGCTGACGTGACGAAAACGCTGGACGACCTCAAACTGGGGGATGGAATTACAGCTCCCTTAGTAGCTACAACACCTTCGCTACGTGGGTTCAAAGTGCCACACTGCTCTCACACTAGGCCTGCACGATCAGACCTTAACTGTTCTGGAAGCTCTCCGTGAGGAAGTGACTTATGAGCAGCTCCTTGAGGCATTGGAGGCGAGATATGGTGACGCTCACCTGGAACACGTCTTTCGTGCGCAGCTTAAAGATCGCGTGCAGCGCATCAACGAAAACCTGCAGCAGTGGGATCTAGAGGTGGAGAAGCTGGTGCGGAAAGCATACCGGTCTGTACCTGCCCTCATTGAAGGGAAACTGGTGCAGACATTCATCGACGGCATCTGCGACCTGGAAGTCAGAGCTGCTGTGAGGCTCGGGCACTACGAGACGTTTAAGGACGCCTTGGCCCATGCACTGGAGATGGAAGCCGTGCAGCAGAATCATCGTTCCTATCGCGTCAGGGAGATTGCAGCAGCTACATTTCGTGACCGCAACAAAGGATTCAGCCCTAGGTACTATGGCTGTGGGGAAAAGGGCCATCTTCGATCCAGCTGCTCTAAGCGAACTGTAGAAAGGGAAGTTGATCGATCTCGAGAGGGTAGTGCAGCTAACGGCACCGCCTGGCGGTGGCAGCATCGTCGTTCCCCTCGCACTAGGGAGGTTGCAGCAGTTACGGTTCGCGGCCACAATAAAGGATACAGCCCTAGGTGTTATGGCTGTGGGGAAAGGGGCCATCTTCGATCCAGCTGCCCTAAGCGAACCCTAGAAAGGGAAGGTGAACGATCTCAGAAGGAAGTGCGGCTAACATCACCGCCCAGCAGCAGCCGGGATACGACTTCACTATCAGACATCGCAGCGGGGAATCTCATGGCAACGCAGATGCATTGTCAAGAAGACCTTTTTCTGAAGATTGGAAACATTGTACTAGGCAAGAGAGTAAGGAAGTGGTATCCGTGAGGATGCTCAGGACAGACCATCTCAGCAACGAGTGGAAGGACAGCCTACGACATGCACAGCAGGAAGATCCGGATATCAAGCCGATTCTGGTATGGATGAAGGCCCGTGCCACCAAACCTAAGTGGAGCGACGTCTCAGCGATGAGTTCAACCAGGAAAAGCTATTGGGCCCAATGGGACAACTTGCTGATTCAGGATGGAGTCCTGTGCCGTAAATGAGACAATGGTCGAGGAGATAGCTGTCGTTTGCAAATGGTTGTCCCTAAAGCTAAAGTGCCGAATGTTCTACAGCTGTGCCATAATGGTCTTTCAAGACTCCATCTGGGAGTTAAACGAACTCTACTGAAGGTCCGAGAACAGTTTTACTGGGTCCATTATCGTGACAATGTCGAGGATTGGTGTCGTACATGTACAAGTTGTGCGTCTGTGAGGGGACCTCAGACACGTAGTAGAGGAGCATCGAAATTGTACAATGTTGGTGCACCATGGCAGAGAATAGCCATTGACGTGGCGGGGCCGTTTCCGGAGAGTGAAAGCGTTAACAAGTATTTCATGGTTGTGTTGGGATAGGACAGCCCTTGACATTGCGGAGCCGATACAGAAAGGCGCAAGAGGGACTCCTAAGATCGTCCATGGGAATCGCTTGGCGCGTTATTATGGGGCCGATAATGTTCGGGACGAGCATGTCTTAGGAGGGGGCAGTGTTGCGCACCTAAGTTGACGTCATGTACCCGGTACTAGCACCATCTAGTGTCGGGGACGAGAGCGAGGGGAACTTTCCAGAAAATGACATCACTAATCTTTCAACCGACAGCGCCATCTAGTGTCGAAACGAAAAACTAAGCTTCTAGAAGCCGTCACTCGAACTTTCGACGCCTTGCGCGTATTTACTTGAATGTTCTGGATGTTTGGGTGCTAATGTGTATTTATAGGCGCTGCAAGGTGCGATCGGGGAAGTATTGAATTTGGCGAGACAAGCAAAGCTTCGGAGCGGAATAAAGTGAACCAGTGTGATTAATTATTAGTGTTTTAAGTTTAATTAGTGTAAAGTGAATTAAAGATTTTTAATTTAGGTAATTCTATCGGCAATTTTTATTGTCACGAACCCTAAGCTCGTAACGGTAAGGAGGTTTTATCAAAAGTACACCAATACACGTTATGGAAAGTGAATTAAATATAACGCCTCTATATATTAGAAGATTTTTAGCATATAAATATTGTCTGAAAGGTAAATCTAGAACTAATAATACTACTAATAAACTATTAACAGAACTCAGCTTATTCTGTAAAGACAGGTACTGGCAAAATAAAAAGAAACCACTTCTAGCTATTATATTAGAACAAGTTAATAATAATAATGTGTATTCTTCGGATCCACTAGATATGTTCTCTTTAAATACTTGGGTATTAATTATCAATGTTAAAAACGTAATTAAACAGGACTTAAATTGTATCAAGGGTGCTAAAAGATGTCATGATAGTAAATTACTACTTGTATCTTATAACTACCTTTTGGCTATATCTGCCATTGTATTGGTTGGTGGAGTATATGTGTCGACCTCATGCGTGTGGTAGCTGGAGTTAGGATCTGAGGAGACTCTCAAGACTGTGGCCGAAAGCCGCAAAATATGGGATCCCATTTCCCTGAGATGAGCGGTAGATTCATGACACGCTCTGCGGCTAGTAGCCATGCTGATCATGCAATCGGTGGTGATGCCATACATATCGAGTAACGTGCAGTTTCGTGGTCACTTGGAAGAGGAGGCCAAAGTGGCCTCTAAAAAACTTAGCGTGCTCAGTAGAGCGGGCAATATTTCAAGCTGGCACACCGTTTACAAATTTTCGAGGTGCAGGTTCTGGCGCACATGGAATATTGTTCCCATCTCTAGGCTACGACTCCCCAGCTATCAGCTCATTCCATTTGATCGCATCGAGCTCTTTCTGTTCGATGGATTCACTGGCACTGTGTTTATCGCATTTATCACGGGGAGTGCTCTGATGAATTGTTCGGACTAACTAACCTAGCTGCACAAATTCACTATCGGATATTGCGACAAAACTCGCGATAACATACATACTGAGAGGACTGGCGGTTCACCATTGTGTGACTTAAAAGAAGTTTTCTTCCACGCACAGCTTCCCTGTAGAAGAATCGACTATCACCAGAGAGTTTCCAGACAAATACAACTTACATATATACCCTCAAAAAGAAGAGTCTACTTCTTTTTGAATGATCGGCAATGCTTGAGGGGTTGCTAAGCATGACATCGCCTGTTAGAAGTGAAAAAATGAAGTGAAATAATAAAAAGTGAGGGGGGGCTTAGTTCCTCGATCAGACCTTAACTGTTCTGGACTCTGGGAAGGCAATGCCCCTGGTTTTGCAGTTATTCATGGACGGTGGTAATCACTTACTATCAGGTGAGCCGTTTGCCCTTTCTCCTATAAAAAAGTTAGTTACAATTAAAAAAAATGCTTTAACAGTTATGAAAGCTAGTAAAAGTAAATAAAACAAGAAACATAGTGACATGCTAAAAGCTAGAGCGAACAACGCTGCATGAATTATTCACATGGAAGATTGTTCGATGTGGTCCGTGTATATTCAACAGTAAGCATACCGTAATCGCGTGCTTGGAATTACTTAGCTTCAAATATTGTTGCAACAATTTATCTTTTAGTATCAATTATTTTGCTACTATATTCTTTTACAATAATAATCTAAATGAATAGTATTAAAACTACGTAAACAGATACAAGATTTTATAGAGACTTAAACTTTTCAAATGAGGAAAAAAAAACAATGAAACTAATTTTATCGCCTTTAATTTGCAACTCAAACCTTCATAGAGATTTTTTCGCTATGAATTGTTCACGTAACCTTAAAAATTAATTTAATTAAAATTATTTATTGAGAAAGAGAAGAGGAGGAACAATATTTACTTTATAGCGAATTTGTTTCTGAGATGTAACTGACTGCCCGTAAAACTTCTTGATAAGCATTTTTCGTCAATCCATTAAAATGCAGAGCTATGTTAGTCGGTTGTCAAAGGTTGGTGACTAAGGTAATCATGCGGCCTTACCTTATATATCAAGCATTGGGTGATAAAAGTTCCATGTTGAAAATTCCATTGGATTTAAATGAGTGTAGACTACCTAATTAGGTTGGAGAGGTCTCGTCTAATTAAGTCAACGCTCCGTCCCCCTCGTGCTCTAATCCAGAATCCCGAAACTTTTCAGCTCGAGTTACGTAACCGCTTTCAGTGCCAAGAAGATTGCAATGCAGTGGGCGATATGAATGACAAGCTCGTGGAAATTGTCCATGCGGTCGGAGCTAAGTTCTGCAAGACCCGCCGAAGAAGAACACAAAAATCTCCGATCACACTCTTAATCTCATGGCTATTAGACGGGAGATGAGGCTGCAGTCGTCAATAAATTTGACAGCATACAGGCAACTGAACAGACAGATCTCCAAATGCATGCGGCGAGACTTACGCAACTTTAGTACTGCTCGTATTAAAGAAGCGATCGAGCGGAACCAGAGCTCCAAAATCTTTGCCAGAGATCTGTCTGCCAGAAAGAGCCAACTGTCAAGGCTGAAGACTGAGTGTGGCAGCATCGTTTCCGGGACACCTGAGATTTTGAGTGAGATTGAGGGGTTCTGTGGGCAGCTGTACACATCATCGTTGGAGCCACACGCAAGTGTGAGTAACGATCCAAGAGTCTTATCCGACACTATTCCGATGATATTCCGGACGTCAGTCTAAGCGAGATTTGAATGGCTCTCCAGCACCTTAAAAACGGCAGGCCCCAGGTGAGGATGGAATTACAGCAGAGTTTCTGAAAGTGGGTGGAACACCGGTACTTGAAGTCCTTCAGAAGTTCTTCAATTCCGTCCTCCATGGAGGCACTACTCCGTAGGCGTGGAGCGGAAGTGCGGTTGTCTTGTTCTTTAAGAAAGGCGACAACGCTCTATTGAAGAACTAGATACCGATTTCCCTTCTGAGCCGCGTCTACGTGCTGTTTTCGAGATTCCGTCAAAATTTGGGCGGTGCTACATTCCCTTCAGCGGTGCCAAGTTGACTGTCGGTATATCGAAGTGCTGAAGTGTTTGAACAGTAGGTCCACGATGGCTATCCGAGTACAGAACCAGAGTACGAAATCTATCCAACTGCAGAGAGGTGTAGTACAGGGTGACGTTATATCCCCGAAACTCTTCACCGCTGCATTGGAAGACGTTTTCAAGATACTGGACTGGAAAGGATATGGTTTTAACATCAATGGCGAGTACATTGCTCGCCTTCGATTTTCCGACGATATAGTCCTTATGGCAGAATCGCTGGAGGACCTAAGTACTATAACCTCCCAACGGATAGGTCTTAAGATGAACTTGGATAAAACATAGATCATGTTTACTGTCCATGTCACACCTATGCCCATAGTTGTTGGGAGCACTAAGCTCGAAGTTGTTGACGAGTATGTTTACCTGGGACAAATAGTCCGATTAGGTAAGTCCAACTTCGACCGAGAGGTCAATCGACGGATTCAAATCGGCTGGGTAGCATTCGGGAAATTATGACACATCTTCTCGTCAGGTATACCTCAATCTCTGAAAACTAGATTGTACAACCAGTGCGTATTGCCAGTGATGACTTACGGATCTGAGACGTGGTCTTTCACTGCTGGCCGTATGAAAACGCTCAAGGTCGCTCAGCGAGCTATGAAGAGGGCTATGCTGGAAGTTTCTCTGTGTGATAGCCTCAGAAATGAGGATATCCGCAGTAAAACTAGAGTGACCGACATAACCGAACGGATTAGTAAGCTGAAGTGGCAGTGGGCCGGCCATATAGCTCGAAGAACCGATAACCGATGGGGAAGAAATGTTCTCGAGTGGCAGCCCTGTACCGGTAGGCGTAGTGTAGGGCGACTCCCCACTAGATGGAGTGACGATCTGGTAAGAGATGCAGGAAGTCGATGGATACAGGTGGCAAGGACCGTGCTTTGTGGCATTACTTGGGGGAGGCCTATGTTCAGCAGTGGACTTGTGAAGGGCTGTAATGATGATGATGATGATGTTATCATCGTATCTATTTAAGTCCAAATTGTTTGGATTTGCTCTAAAATGCAGCATTTAGAGAGTAAAACATTTTAATCGTATTTACAATACATACAACAACAACAACAACAAGGGTACAATAATGTAATTCTTTCTGAGGCGAGTTAAATTTAGGCACTTCGCACATACTCATAATTAATTATGTCTATGAAATACTAGTTTTCAATTTAAAACCTGAGATTTTGCAAATACAAGCGGAAATTGTTTTGTTTACGATTGACGCCAGACCGATATAGACTGATAGCGTGTAAATGTATGGTCTAGCTTTTCTCGCTCTAACATACGCGTTAAATATGCTCTTTCGCTTTTGCATTGCCAATCTATTATAACGTCAGTTCATACGAAATCTACGATTTTAAACATAATTTGGAAAAGAGTCCTACTTAGTATCTTGTCATCCTTTTCCATGAAAGATTTTTTTAGAGCCGGTGATAAAATCAGAAACCATCAAACTGTATAAGTATATACAGACGGCGTGCCTATTACTGCCGAGAAGAATAAATTAAAAATAAAGTTGTTACATAACAGTCGCCTTCCATTTGCTAAATACGTACATTTAATTATATATAATTATATTGTAGTTTTACTTTATTTTCATTCTTTTTTAATACTATCGGGAGAGCGGAAGAAATGCTTGTAAAAATCCAAAGAATACGATACGTTTCTTTGGAATACAATAATCATCAGTCAGTTTATAAGGCTTGTCACTTGATTACAAATCGTTTGAGGAAAATTGTTTTTCGATAATTATTGGCCAAATAAGAAGATTTATTTATCATTTCACGGTATTCATTCATTCTTCATTGGTATTATTATCATCATCATCACTATTACAGTCATTCACCAATCTACCACTACATAGGCCTCTAGTAGGAAATGCCACAAAACACGTTCCTGAGCCTCCTTATTTAACTTCCTATCTCTTACCAGGTCGTCATTGGGAATTAGATAAGATTTGATCGATTTAATTGTGGTTTAATATATATTATATCTATAAGGAGGATGAGTCGCTCGCGTCCCTGGGCTTCGACCACCTAACCTTAGGCCCACCCTACACGTGTCCCCCGGGTGGTGCTAAACAAAAAATAGACTCGGCTCCTCGCCGTATGGTAGCGGCGTAAAATCTACCACCACCCCTTGTTCGCACCATGACTCAGAAAACAAAAGAAATGGCCCCGAGTTCCCGGCGCCCCTTCAATGGGGCAGGGGTGCGAAGAATCTCCGGGAGAAAAACCGGCGACGAGGTTCGCCACCCGTCACGTTCTGTCTCCCGGAGGGGCGAAAAGTGGATTGCGGAAACCCGTCTGGCTACGCTGAATGTATGTGGAAGAATGAATGATAAGATGGATGAAGTATGCGAAATGATGAATGACAGAGGAATAGATGTGTTATGTGTGAATGAGATGAAACGAAAGGGAAAGGATGCCACTGCACATGGCACGTATACCGCGTATTGGTCTGGCGTAGACGAGACCGAACGGGAATGCCAGAGTGTCGGTTTCATCCTTTCAGAAAGAATGGGTCAATGTGTGAAAGAGTATGAATGTGTAAGCCCGAGGCTGCTATGGATACGAATTAAAGTGGGCTTAAAGAAGCTGTTCCTGCTAGGGGTGTACGCCCCAGACATGTCTAAGCCCACTTACATCCGAGAGCAGTTTTGGGACATGGTAAGGATGGTGTTGACAAAATGTAAGGAAAATGAAAATATTATTATGTTAGGAGACTTTAATGGAAGGGTTGAGGTGAAGAGGTCTGGTTATGAAAGGATATTGGGAATGTTTGGTGATGAAAGTATAAATGAGAACGGTGAAAACCTCCTCGCCGTATGTGTGGAAAAGAATCTTTTTGTGACGAATACTTTTTTTCGTCATAAGAAGATACACATGTATACATGGGAAAGAGGTGATGATAGAAGCATGATAGATTTCATAATTGTGGATGAAAAAATGAGGAGCGCAGTCGTAGATACAAGGGTTTACCGGGGGTCCAACGTAGGGACGGATCATTACTTGGTCTTATGTCGAATTAATGGTCTTTTCAAGCGTTGGCGGCATCGAACATCTGTGTCTACCACTGCGTTACAGCGTATAAGAATAGAGAATTTACAAGATGAAGATGTTAAAGAGAAGTATAAATGTAGCCTGAGAGGAAATATTAGATGTTTGAGTGAGTTGTGTATGAATGATTTAGACTTGAATACTGTGTAGGACAATATTAAGAAAGGTTTGATGGATGCCGCCACTGAAGTATATGGTGTAAGTAAGAGAACAAATGAAAGGAAAAGTAATACGTTGTGGTGGGATGGTGAGGTACGGGTGGAAGTTGAATCAAAGAAGAAAGCATGGTTAGATTTACTAGCAACCAAAGCTGGTAATTCTTCTGGTATGAATGATGAGATTGAAAGAAAAAAGGCAGAATTTAGACGTCTAAATAAGAGAGTAAAAGAAGTTGTTAAAAGGAAAAAGAAAGAAAGAATGGATAAGAATGATAGAAGGATATCTGATAATTTCCAGGCTAACATAAAAATGTTCTGGAAACTCGTAGGAACTGCCAGGGGAAACAGCCTATAATGAATGCTATAAGAGACGAGCATGGATGTATTCTGAATGATGAAGCTTCGAATTTAAACAGATGGAAGGAATACTTTGAAAGCGTGTATATGAGTGAAGAGTCGTCTGAATTAAATGAACTAGAAATTCTGAAAGAAGTGGAAAGTGGTATGGAGATAAGTGAAGATGAAATAATGAAAGCAATGAAAAGCATGAAAGCAGGTAAGGCAGCTGGATATGATAGAGTATCACTCGAGATGCTAAGGGCTGGAGAGGGAGTGGTGGCAGGCCTGCTGTACTCCTTGTTTAATTTATGTTGGGAATTAAAACGGGTACCGGATGACTGGTGTAAAGCAGTTATAGTACCAATATATAAAGCTACCGTGGTATCAGCTTGCTTAGTATTGTGGGTAAACTGTATGCTAAGGTGTTAATTGAAAGATTTATGAAAGAAACTGATGGAAAAATTTGGGATGTGCAAGCGGGTTTTAGAAAGGGAATGGGGTGTACAGATCAAGTCTTTTCCATGCGCATGATTGCGGAGAAGTTTTTGGACAAAAAACAGAAAGTTTTTTGTGCGTTCATGGACTTGGAAAAGGCTTATGACAGAGTGGAAAGGAATGTGTTATGGCAAACACTGAACTCGTATGGGTTGAGCGCTGGTTTGATACAAGCATTAAGGTCTCTTTATAGTGAATCTAGTGCTTGTGTCAGGATCAATGGGGTCTACTCGGACTGGTTTGGCATCCAAAAAGGTGTCAGACAGGGCTGTGTAGCTTCCCCTTGGCTGTTCAACCTATTTATGGACAGGTGTTTGCAAACTTTGAAAGATGAAGAATGTGGGTTAAGAGTGGGCGAGTTAACCGTCAAATGCCTTTTGTATGCCGATGATCAAGTCATATTTGCGTCATCGGCGGCTGAGTTGCAAATGATGGTTACATTAATGAACTGGGAATTAAAAGAAAGGGGAATGAAAGTGAACGCAAGTAAGACGAAAGTGATGGTTTTTGAAAGAGAAGAAAGCAAAACGGTATGTGAAATAAGAATAGAAGGAGAGTTGATTGAGCAAGTGGATGAGTTTGTGTATTTGGAATGTGTATTTAGCAGGGATGGTAGATATGATAAGGATATAGAACGACGAGTAATGCAGAATAGAGTGAATGGGGCACTACACTCTATTGTGAAGAACCAGAATGTATCAAAAAAGGCGCGTATGGTAATTCATAATGCTGTGTTAGTCCCTACTTTAATGTATGGTAGTGAAAGCTGGGTGTGGCAGAAGAATCACGAAAGTAGAATAAATGTTTTAGAAATGCGGTCTTTAAGGAGTATGCTAGGGTTGAATCTGAATAACAGGGTGAGAAATTGCGTGATAAGAGATAAATGTGGTACGCAAGATGATGTTGTGACCAGGATTAAGAAAGGAATGCTTCGGTGGTTTGGTCATGTAGAAAGAATGAATGAGGAAAGAGTGACAAAGCAAATTTATATGGCAGATGTGAACGGCCGAGTCGGGAAGGGACGCCCTAGAAAAAAGTTTATCGACCAAATTGGCGATATTTTGAAAAGGGGCCACGTTAGAAGTACCCTTAACCTACGAGCATGTATGCGTAGATATATGGATGTAAAGGAGGCGAAAGAGGTATATCAGGATCGTGCCAAATGGAAGTCCGTAGTCACTGCTTACCCCTCTGGGTGACAGGCGTGAGTGTTTTATGTTATATCTATAAATGAAAATGCTTTTATAGTAACTTAATTACTATTTAATAGCAGTTTGCTATATTTATTCATATTCATAGTGATTTGCATACAATATTTATAAAGTTATTTATAGCTAAATTATCATATTAAATTTCTTGAAATTGTGAAGAGACTGCGTTTTTTCACTGATTAGTTATAATTAGTAGGTTTACAGCATAAAAATATTTTAACGTTGTTACATATAATATTTGTTGAATACATTTTTTGGTGCGTCTAATTTAATCAGGAATATGATTTATGTAAAAACAGTACGCTACAAAACTACACGTTGTACTTTTCACAACCAAGCGAAAATATTAAAAACTTCTGCAACCTGATTTATTATAAAAATTTAAAGGAGGAAGTTGAAGAATATATTAACTGTTTAGCAATTTGTAAATTGTTTTTAAATTAAAGACATAATATTACTTATATATGAATTTTTATAAAGTATTTAATTTCATATAAAATTCGATATTCTTTAGGGATGACATCGCATATGCAATTTGATTGTTAATCAAGGATAGATATCTATGGGCCACAGCATCCAATTTCCACGAGGTGGGTTGTGTGCTAGCTCGTCACCCTTATTATTCATAAAATAAAATAAGTGCAGTGATTTTCTGTTATCCCACCCGATGGAAAGAGTTGATTTGATGTAAAGAGCACATTGACTTAGCTAAACAACGGCCTATTCAACCTTGCGGTTGGTTGGTAGAAAATGCCACATGGCATTAGTCCTTCGTTTGTATTGAATTTACTTAATTGGTATGACGGATCCGCTTCCAAATGGACCCCCAATTCCCAAAAATGCGCGAAATACTATTGTAAGTTATTAGTCACTATGATTTGTTTCTCATTCGTAATCAAATCGTATTAAATTGAAACGAAGATGGTAGGTACCGAACCAGATGGACAAAAGATCTGTCGCCTGGTATTATTTCACTGCGAATTTAACCGGCCAATTGTGAATTTTAAAAAGAGTTATAATGTATTATTATTTTAAGCAACTAAAGATTAAAAACAAGTACAATACAAAACGATTCCGTTTTAGCCTGTAAAGGTAATTTTTATAGTGTACTCTACTATACTCGGAATATATGTATGCACATTCATCAAAATACGTGACGTTCCTCGCAACATACTGCGAAATAACTTACGGTCTACAGAAACGAGACTACTACCAAGTTTTACAGCCTCAATTTACCATCAGGAACTTTTGTACTGCTAAATATTTTCTTGTTGAAAATTAGTTTTAATTTTTTTTTTGCTTAATTCTAAATCTGCATACATTTTCATTAAGTAATATATTTTATTACAAAGTAAAATTTTATATTTTATTAAAAATATTGAATTGTAAAACAATAATAAATCAATCAAAAAACATTAATATATAATTTACCATCCACTACCATCTCAAGACGGCGAAGCCGACTCTGATCTTTATAACCAAGACGCAGGTGTCGACTCCAGTGATGCTTCGTATCTCTCCTACCCGGGGTACAAACTGGAACTCTCTTTTGTTCCCCCGGCTAAAGTTTGCGTATACGTCGGAGATGACACCTGTTCTTGACGCCTCGGCAGTCTTGAAGGTTCGGACCCGTCCATCCTTTGGCTACGCGTAGACAGCGACGACCATCCGCACGTCTATGGGTGCCTCTGTAGGTCACATAGCGGTAATGCCGAAACAGACCGACTCTTCGACCACATTCAAATGGATACAGTTTCGTTGCTACAGCAGATCCCCTCCGCAGAGATGGTAGCAGTGATCCCCTCCACGCTGAATGGCCAAGCTATTCAAGTTTAACCGATAATGCGTGATGCATCATGAATTCGACAGTATGTTTTTTTTTGTATATATGTTGCTCAAAGTCTTCGTCAATTGTGAATCGATTTTAATTATTCTTTTTTTATGTTTAAGTGGTTTATTTTTTATTTCAGAGGTTGTCCGATATACTAGAAGAAAAAAGGGGGATGAAGTTTTAAATTATTTAGACGAAGTTCTAGTTGTTACCGTGAGTATGAGATATTACTCAGCGTTTTAATGGGATTAAATGATTAACTTATAATAAAAAGTGTAAAACTTTGTCTCGACTAGTGAAGCTCATAGTTTTTGTGACCAATCCTTTCTAAAATTTCGCTGGACGGTTCTGCAACTATGCAAAAATTTCGAAAGTAGTCAAATATAGGCAGCTTTATATGAAGATGTAAGCGGTAATACAGACACTCGTGTAACCGTGCCCGAAAGTAATGATTTTTCCAGACCATAATTTCGGTTACATTTGCACAAAATAGGATTATACTATATATTATACGAGTATTTCCGTAAAAACGAGCCCACTCCTTATTACCTTATCTTTATATCCATGAATGGCGATCCAAAATGTCTACATGCGAGGCTCGGGGAGAACTTTCTTACTCTAATCTGCTATTAATAATTACTTAACAGGAAAAACCACTACAAATTTTTACCTAGGTCCAGGATTCAAACCTAAGACTACATAACCGACAGTCATGCTAACAACCACAAAACATGACTGTCGACGACGTGGTAATCAAACGTGCCCAATATAATATGTATATGTCGATAACTTCAGCACAAATAACTTAAAGATGTTAGAAGATATATACTTTTCGGTTTTCGCCAAATATCAACTTCACCCGCTCTTAGTAGAACCCTTCTGTCTGATGAACTATGCCATGACAGGCCGATAAAAAACAAAGAAGATAACTGGATTGTTTTTGTTTTAAGGAGGACTAGCTTTACTCGTTGCGCTTGACAGGCAGATTGACTATGGCAGTAGCAGACATTTTGCACCTTTAAAGATGGCTGAAGATGATACTTTTGACAGAAAACTGACATTTATACCGCATTACGATGACATTGTTAAAAAAGTTTCTGGGTTGCTTGGGTTTGTCATATGAAATAGCAAAGGATTCAGCATTAAAACTAAAAAAAAATGCTTTATAATAATCTCGTTCGTAATAAACTTGAGTACTGTTATGTTGTCTGGCGTCCCCACTTTGCAGTTCACAATCTACGCATTGAGCTTATCCAGAATCGGTTTCTGTGGCATTTGGCTCGGTCAATTGATAAATAAAGAGAGATTTCTCATATGCGGATAGGCTAAAAATTTTCGAAATGTTATCTTTGGATAAACGTAGGGAGCTAACAGACTTGTTGTTTCTATACAAAATTCTCAACAATAGAACCAGTTGCCCACAGTTACTGAACGCGTTTGAATTTAGCGCTCTTTCAAGATATCCACGTCGCGTCACGTACGTAGCCCCACTGAAGCCTCCAACCCGCAGAACCGTTTTTAGCTCCAACTCTCCATTACCCAGATTGTGTAAGCGGCTAAATAGTTGATGTAAACTTTGATTCTGCTTACAGTTTCCGTAAAAAGATGGTCGAAAATATGGCCAGTTCTAGTACTAGATCGTGCAACCAGCTTGTGTTTTCTATTACCATACGGATAAACTACGTTCTTTTATTTTAAAATTGTTAACTCAAAGTATAATTCAAAACTTACTTTAGTTAAAGTTATAATGCATGCTGTACTACACATAGCTTAAGAAATTTTTCTGTTATTTAAGATTGTTATTGTGTAAGTTGACTGTTAGTAAGCCATATGAATAAAATAAAATAAATAAATTAAATATATAAGATATAGATCTTATAGCCGATGTAAATACACTTCTAAATACAGAATTACCCAATAGATTGCCTCATAATGGAGATATTTGCCACGCTTGGTATATTTTTTGGTAAAAATACCAAAATTATGCAATGAAAAAAGAAATACGCAAAAAAAAGTTCAGAGTCTGTATTTCTTTTCGTTCTTTTGCCCCTCTTTTATAATTAGTTGTGATATTATAATATAGCAGTAATTAAGGTAAGCAAATAAGGCGGAATCGCGGACAAAAAAGAACTCCTGCATCTCTCCTCGTTCTGTTGGTCTTTAATAATAATATATTGAAGTAAACACTTATATTATTAAAATTAACTAATAAATTTGTATATATTATTTTATTATATAATTATTACATAGTTAGTTTGGTATAAGAAGTAACGCTTACAGCAATCATAAATAGTACTTTAACTAATAATGGAATAAATATAATCTTTATAATCTATAATCTCATCGATCCATGGGGAAGTACTTTGGTACTGTGATTGCCGATCTCCGTGTAGAGGGTGACATTTATGGTACCTAACATTGCCCCTAATACGGAAGGGTCGCACAGGACAGTACGGCGGCCCATAAAGAAAGTTTTTACACAATATTTTACTAGTTCAGTAGCTATAAAATATAAAACAAAAAATTAAAAGACTTGCCAAGAGTTTCGTTGCTATAGAGGTTGGAGGTTAGTTGAAAGTTAGTAGTTAAAAGGTATAATTATAATGCAACAAAATAATATATTTTTTAATTTTATTTGCGTATAATATATTCAATATGGGTTATTAAGCAATAAAATTAATTAGTATCCAGTTCAGATGGTGAAAATATAATTATGTAAAATATATAAAACATAACATCTATAAAGAGTATTTTCCACAAAGCCAATATTTTGTTTTTTACTACAATATATGAGATATGATGTTTTCTATAACAAAAAATAATAAGCGAACTCTGACAGGTGAAGGCCATAAATTCATGTAAACTGTATTTCTCGCTTGCTGGAAATGACGCTCTAAATTTTGTACTCTGTCAGTAACTATTGTTTTTATATATACATGCCGCCTTAGTCTATTGAAAAAAAAATATTTTTACATTTTTACGCTACACCCGAACAATGGTATTGTTTTGAGCTGGTATGTATGTCTGCGTGAACTCCTCAGAATTTTTAAGCTTTTACAGATTTCACCAATTATAAATAAAACTAAAGTGACAAACGAACTTATAGACCGACTGATAAGTAAGTGGCTATTGTCAACTTTGAGAACTAAAATGGAATGCTTTACAGTATATAATTATACCAGCTTTCTATTATTTCTATTCTCTTACCGGAACAAAACAGTGCAAACACTGCTATTTGGTATCAGTAATAGGTAAGAGGGTGACACCTATCCCAACGCAATCCTAGTTGGAAAAGGAGTCCTTCTGCCTTTTACTTCTTATTCAAGTTACAAGTTCGCATCTTAATCGATTTCTCGAAATTGCTATAGTTGGTCGCACAAATTATATTTTTGAGTGTATACTATTTAACAAATTAATATAATTAGTGTAAAATGGAATAATTTTTCCCAAATATTCAAACGCTGCTCTGTTTTAAGATGCCTATCTGGCACTATAGACTATCTGGTTGAGTGACAGGCTCTCCCCTCGAATCCGGCCCGAAGTAACCAGACAAATGGTTGAGCGATAGGCTGTTCCCTGAAATCTAGCTCGAAGGAACCAAAAAAAATAGTGGGGCCAATGACCAGAAATGTTTTCGGCGATTGGGGTTTCGGGTTCGATTCCCGGTCAAACCTTGACCTTATTTTGCGAAATGTTACTATGTGGACTGTATGTGCGGATTCTTACAACCAAAACAAGATGGCTGACGGGGCACGTGGCAGCCTTGGACGATGCACTTGCACACTGGCAAACAATAACCTATCGAACAAGATGTGAGAGTACCCGTTTTTTTTTCGCGCAACCACTATCTACTACCACTTTAAGTCAAAGTGAGTGTAACACCACGAGACTTAACGACATTCACAAATTGAGTAGTGTTTGAGTATTTCGACATATCGTATAATTTATATTTAAATGTGATGAATTTCATATTACACTAATTTATTGACTCTTGAGATTTAGCGCATATGTTTTATCACTACACAGTTGGAACCGATTTCCTATATAAGCATTTACTTAATACCGAACAATTTTTACTGAGTACTACACATCTATTGAAGAAACTTATAATATTACACTACCATGATACATCTCAAGTCATTCAGGTTACATTAGCTAACCCCTTCGCTATTTTCTAGCGGTTTATTTGCATGAGAAATCCACAACGACGATATCCTCAGTAAATCAAGCATTAACGTGCTTGCTCCTCAAATCAGTATGCCGGTTTCACTAAATCTAGATATACCACTAGGTTCAGTAGTTTACTTGTGATGAACTATAACTATGAAGAGGAGATTACAGTGTTCTGAAGTCTTACGGTGTCGTACTTGGGTTTAGTTTTAATTTTATTAATTATGGGATCCTAAACAGAGGGGAGCATCCAATCATCTTTACTTATGAATTTGGATGTTTTCTTTTTAGTTTTATAAGGATAGACGTGGCGTGGAGGCTAGGTTAGTGCAGCTTTATGGTTTCGAGATTTTTATGACGTTGGCCTCTTTCTAGGTGTTCGTGAGCAGCTGGAATGAAGAGTGTTAAAATGGCTAATAGAACCAAAACTAGAGTCGTACATAGTTATTTGAACACCGTGTTATAAATGCCGTCAGGGCTGGGACTGATTGCTTTTCGAGGCTTTTGATAACTTCTGTGACTTCATTCACCGTCAAAAGGTCAATTTCTTCCTATAATGGTAAAGGCCCATGAACAGTAGTGAATTTTTATGTCTTAAAATCTGGTGATTTGTTTTGTTATTTTTAGTGTTGTTTCTTAATTGGTAGAGTTATTAATACTGGATTTATTTAAGAACATGATAATAACACACGCTGCGTTTGACACGAAATTATACATATTTCAAGATAATCAGATGTTGCAAAAAATAAAATAATGAAACACACAAAGCAGGATTTACACAGACTTAGAGCTAATTTAATATAGGAGCCGTGATAGCTCAGTGACTTATCTCTCGTCATACAATTTATAATATTACTGCAACCTGCTACTCAAACTCAAAAGGCTTATTAATGAAGAAATATACACACTTCATTATTAAGACTTTTGAGTGAAAATCTTTTTAGTTAAATATCTTTAACTGAACAAAAGTTGTCAGATAACGAGAGTTTAAATATTTTTTCCTGCTAGGCGGCATCAAACAATTTGGACAAGAGATTCTATGAATCGGTATTACGCAGTTTTCCTTTGAGTGAGAATTTTAAATGAACTTTTTCCAACAGTAATGATAACGGTTGCCATTGCTTCACTTTCCATGGCTTGAATACAATCCCTGTACAATGGAACATAAAATATTGCATTCCACAAGCAATTTGCTTTTAATATTCTGCTGTATCTGTACAGCCTCAGCTATTTAGCATATTATTATAAATTAAAATCGAACTCGAAATAGGTAATAGACGCAAACCGAAAACTATCTGTTTTGTCTTCATATACATTTATATTTGACTCATCCATTATGATTTCAGTAATATTACACAGTAACATTAAAATCATGGTTTTTTATAACAACCTAATGTTGTGAATATAATATGTATGCGCGCGTACGTGCGGTGGAATAATATAACTTGTCCATAGATTTTTTGTAATCTAGGGTAATAATCACAAGTGATTTCCGCAGGCCATGGACAGCCGCAGTTATTTTAAAACAAAATAGGTCACAAATGCGCTGCTACTACTAAGGACTAAGATGGGATGATAATACTGGCTCTGTATACCTTTCAGCGTTCCGGACACAGCAATATAAAAACTGCTGTTTGGTGGCCGAAATAAACAATAGTGTCAAGACAGACACTTTGGCATAAATAGAGTCCTAAGATTTCGGGTCCGATTTGTAAAGATTTTCAAAATTAGGATCTAGAAGCTCGAAAGGGAAATCGGTCTGCAACTCATTACTTGGGGCGTTATCACATTTAAAGGACATCAATAACAATAGATTTCAATAATATGTTATCTTAATTTGTATTTCTTCATTCTATTCCTCCTTATAATATATATATATATATATATATATATATATATATATATATATATATATTTTTCAATAATGGAAGCTTTTTGGAAACTTTTTTTTTAAAATGAAATATAAGTAACAATAGCCTAATGGCGTTTTTAAGTCGCGGTGGTAAATTTTAATCAGTCTTTCGACTACTGTCGCGAATCACTTCTATATAGGCAATTTTAACTTTCTTGGATGGCTAACGGTAAAATTATTACTAATATACTTACAGTATTAGTAATGATTTTAGCATTCCTCGTATTAAAATAAAGAAACCTCTAACCTCTTTTTAGAGCTTACACAGAACTAGTCCTTCAAGTTACTACATATATAGGTCCCACTGCTGGGCAGAAGTCCCCTTTCATTTGTGAAAAGGTTTTAGGGCAAGGAAGTGTCCGCCGCGCTGCCCCAACGCGTGTTGGCAAACTTGACAAATCTTCGAAATGTTTTTTTATTATTTCTCAGATGCACGTTTCCTCAAGATGTTTTCTTCACCACCAAGCACGTGATAAATCAGCACATCAATCACAGCAACTAACAATTTCATTAGTGACGGCGGGTATTGAACCCGGGTTGCTCGTGTATTGTGAAATTTACAGCGACCACTAACGATCTGAGCTATCACGGCTACATAACTAGTACTTAAATAATAATCAAACGGATTGTGTCAACATTGTAAATTATTTGTATATTATCGTCATATTAAGAAATGCTGTGCTGCGATAGTTTCTGTGCCAGCGGTAAATTTCACAGTGCGCGAGGAACTCCAGCATCCATAAAAATATAAAATTTTGTTTTTATGTGCTGATTTGCCATACGTATATGGCAGGTACCTGCTTGTATGAAGAAGTAAAATATTTTAAAACAATATGTGAAATAACTAACTTTACTTATTTATATATTTGACAGTAAATACACAATAATTTTTTACTGTTAAGCTAATTTAATTTAACTACACCTCAGAATTTTATAAATTACAAGAAAGTTGTGTACTGAACAAATATTAGAGTTTAACTGCTTAAATTAGGTAAATGAAAAATCACATTAATATACTTTCCATAATGCTTACTACAGGAATTACTGACTTATACATCGGTTCATAATATCTCCCCCCTTAAGACGTAGGCTTATCTTATAAGATAAACTAGGATACAATAAAGTCAAGTTCCTGAGTTCATACAATACTCGAATATAGTATAACAATAAAAATATTTTTAACAGATATAATTGCAATAAATATTTTAATTGAAAATCTTATTCTATTAATAAGTAAAAAGCTCATTAATAAGGAATATAAAAACTTTATAAAATAAATTAATCAATTTGAATCATTAAATTATGACGTAAAATTTGATATTATATTGATCAATTAATAACTAAGGAACATGTTTAAAAATATTAAAATCATTTTTGAAAAGAAGTTCATAATTTTAATTGTTAATTAACAATATTAGTGGAGACGCCAGTAATTTAAGGTATCTTCGTTAAATATTTAGTGGACTGTAATTTTTGGTGCATACGACAAAAGGGCAAATAAGTAGGTGGGATGGCACGCACTGACCTGATGAGGGCTGCCTCGACTTCCTCCTGGAGTGTCAGCTATGCAGCTATACCGCCACGCGGTTCGGCGCACACGCACTCTCGGAACAGTTTCGTGAAGTCCCACACTCTCGACCTTTGCACTTACGGGGCGTCTCACACTTTTATGAGTTACAAAGACACAATGTCTGATGCGGTGAATATTAAACATAAACAGGAGAACCCAATGTTCGTCCTGCGCGGTTTTGCGGTTAATATATCTAAGACGCGACGGCTGGTCGTGCGATCGCGGAGAACGTAGAAATATCACTTAATGACGAGCAACGAGATCCTTTTTCTTCACTTCGGCGGCAGCGCGTGCGATAGGAAAAGGAAGGGGAGGAGTCAAAAATATGCACTAGTCATTTCATTACGTTGATAAATTAGATTGTTAACTGGCGTTAACATTTCTTAATAATTATCAAACGATAACTAAAGACAGTTTTAGAAATATTAAAATGACATTGAAAAGAAATTCGTAAATTTTAATTGTTAGTAAGTGTATTAACAATATTAATTAATTGATAACAAAAAACGAATAAGAAATATTAAAATAACTTTGAAAGAAATTAATAAGTTTTTATCATTAATATTTACTTAAATTCCGGTTAGAAGATATTCGGTTAAATTTTCTAATTTGTACCTTATCTTGTTTTTATTAGTGCTATATTTCTAGAGACGCTTAATTAAAATTGATTGATCATTTTTTTTAAATAAGGCTATTATTTCCACATAGGTTATTGCATTCCAATAATCGTTGTAGAAGTATTTTGTTATAGTATAAAGGTGGCAAACGAGCACACAGCCCACCTGATGTTAAGTGGTTGCCCATAAATGCAGATGCGTTGTCACCTATGCGGACTAATAAGGAATACCTCGTTTCAAGTAAAAAGGATCCGCAGTTCTCTCCAACGAAACACAGCAGCGTTAAGCTGCTATTTGACACTGGTATTCTGTGTGAGCGTGGTCCTTCCCCGGTCAAGCTGACCCATTCGTGCTACAACTATATAGCTGCAACGTGACTCTACCACTTAAAGAAGTATAAATATATATAAGTACTAGCTTGACAGGCAGACGTTGTTCTGCCCATTTAGACGACCCTTTGTCATATTTAATCAAAAATCCTTAAGTAAAATATGTTAAGAAGTTTAGGAGTCCATTGCGGACATACAACGTGACACGTAATTTATATATATTAACATGTCATAGAATTAGAATCGAAGTATAAACTTGTACTATGTACAATTTGTTCAATCGGTTCTGAATAACTCGATCGGAGAACAAATCTGATATAACTATTACATAATTTACTCTGGTTTTATTTCATTAACATTGCATTTTACGTGTTTCCTATGTATGCATATAGTTACATAATTTTACCGCTAACCTTATTAATTCTGGAAAGTCCCTCCCAAATCGGAGACAGGGCCTTGCGCAGCTTATGGTGCTGTTTAATATAAACTAGATTACCTACTTTATTAGATTTTTCCAGTGAAGAGCATTGTAGTGTGTTTTTTAAGATGCTTTGCCTTTATTTATATTTTCTAAAGCTCTTTCGCGGGTATATTTAATTCTGTATTATAGAGCGCAAATGTACTCGTGAATTTTCGTCTAAATTGTATATGCTACTAGGGATATACGGCTTATGTCCGTATAAAATTTCAAATGGACTAAATTCAGGAGTACAATGTGGAGTGGTATTGTAAGATAAAATAGCATTATTAAAATAACAGTGCCAATCGTAATGGTTTTCATTTGCAAATGATTTTAAATATTCTTTAAGAATAGCTTGACTACGTTCTAATGCGCCATTCGTTTGCCATACGTTCTAATTCACCATTTAAATATCGGTTTAAAAACCGATATTTAAATTGTGAATCTCACCATCATCCTTCACAGTTAGCTACTGTGGGTAAATCTTTGTTTCAGAGAGCACGAGGGATCTGTGACAGAAAACATCTGGCCGCCGAGCTGCAGCATGTCAAGCAAGTGTTGCAAGACAACAAGCTTCGGATCCCGCGCCTACGTCACAGTGACCGAGTGAAGCCGGCCACAGTCGAGCGTGTGCCTGCTGTACTACCATATGTCAGAGGAGTCACCGACAAGGTTGGCTACATCTTGAAGCGAGCTTCCATTAAAACATACTACAAGACGCCGAAGAAGATTAGTCAATTTTTACCATCCGTCAAGTGTAATATCTCTCTACAAGATGCAGGAGTGTACAAGTTAGATTGTGAATGTGGTCTCTCTTACATAGGTCAAACAAAAAGATCCATAAAAACCCGCGTGAAAGAACATAGAGCTGACGTGAAGCACCGACGCTCCGGGAAGTCTGCAGTCTGTGAACATGTTCAAGATCGTCCCCACCATTACATCAGATTTGATAAACCACAAGTCCTCGCAAAAGAACACCGATACCTACCAAGGATGATACGCGAGGCTATTGAAATTAAAAAACATCCTAATGTCAATAGAGAAGATGGTTGGGTGCTGCCATCTGCTTGGGATCTATATATATATATATATATATATATATTAACAAAATTAAACCCAAACCCAAACATACCACTGCAAGACTTCAAGATACTGTAAGTTCGTTTTGCGTAAATCGGACCAAAAATTAATATTCAAAAACTGAAGGTAGCCGGGCTAACAATGACATTGGGACGTCAAACATCTCAGTCCCCCCCCCTCGTGGCCATGGTTGCTGTAAAGCAGCACAAGCAGAATAAAAAAAAATAAAAAAAAAATAAGTAAAATAATTTAAATAATCGCGATAGAATCCGTAAATTTAGTTTTATTCAATGTGTAGTGTTCGCGTAAATTTAAGAAATCATTATATTAATAATTAATAAAAATATAAAATAAATTTAAATCATATCTTATTTTATTCTCCTGTGGCCAACTCTGTATTTAAGGCAAATTAAACATGATAATTTTATGTACATTTAGAGTATTGACGTATTCAATATATTTTAATAATTGATTTTTGTTTGCTTTGCCTCTTCTCCCAACAAGAACTATTAATGTGCTATTAGAATAAAATTTACTAGTTAAAACTTTATTCTTTATATGACTAAAGGATACCCCAGGCATACAATAATTACTAATCAGTTGTCCTTTTGAATAGTTATTTAACATCATGCCCAAATTTTTGCCTTTGTTATTACAATACATAATAACTTTATGTTTTTTAATATTTAAATAAATTTTTCAGTTTTTATTCCTTGTTATGGCACTGTTATAGAGTGTTAGTGAAAATAAGGAGTCATTACTATTTACACATATTGTCCCTGATGAGCATGGTATGGAGCGCTGATTCTCACTATGATGTTTTATTAAGGAGTCAAAGTGCTCCTTATTGTATTTACATGACTTTACCAGATCGTTCATGGCCAATATATTTTCTTTTATCTCAACCTGAGCCTGAGTTTTTAAGTGACAAAACTTCTGAATTGAGACACTCTATTACAGCCTCATAAGAGTTTTTCGTATTGTCCACCTCAATTGCATATAATTTAAGTTTATTAATTAATTCATGTTTTTCCTTGCATATATTTATATAATTTTTATATTAATTTTAGGTTTAATTAACTTTTGCACTTTTCTAACATATTTATTAATTTTTATTTATTCCTTTCGAATAGAATAGAATCGAATATTTTTTATTCAATATAGATTACAAGTAATTCTTATTGAAAGTCAATATTTTACGTTACCACTGGTTCGAAAAAAAACTGTTCTTGATGTGACAAAATCATCACCAGTCAAATTGATTGTTGTGGAGTGTTGCAATGTTTTTGAACATTTACATCTATGAGCTCAGTACAAAAATCATATCTGACGTCTACTACATTCGAACTTATTTATGAGTATGTGTACCTGGGACAAAATCCCTGATTAACAAAGGTTGATTTCGACCAAGAGGTTAACCAACAAATCCAATCCGGTTAGGTACCGTTCGGGAAATTGCAACAACTAGTTTTGACCGAAATACCTCAGAGTTATAAAACAAAAGTTGTTTTATACTTTTGCGTATGCGTCTTGCCTTCAGTGACTTACCGAACCAAAATGCTGATCCACAACTGTTAACCGTGTAGGGAAACTCAAAATCAGTCAGTGAGCGATTACGAAGGCTGAGCTCGAATTATATGTATCTTTGCGTTATAAAGTTTTGAGTGACAGACTTGTACCGGTATGCGAAGTAAAAGACGACACCCTCGATAGATTGAATATAAGACAGCAAGTCGATGGGATGCAGATGGCTCAGGAACAAGCTTTGCGGTAATCTGGGGCGAAGCCTATGCTTCGCGATGGACTTGTGATGGACCATTATGATAGGGATATCGATATCTAGTAATATTGAAATCGGTTTTAAAGGAGCAGTTTTCGATGCTGAATTTTTATTTGCTCTGACTTGAATAAGAATGTCACAGAAATGTTCAAAAAAATCAACAAATTAACTAAAAATCACATAATAACATTTCTAACTGGGTATTTATTATTATTAATTATTTTATTCCATTAGATACCTGGGCTTGATATTTGATAGCAAATTAAGATTTGATAAACATATTAATTCTGTAGTGACGGCTTCTTTTAGGCTGCTCGGCTTTGTTCTTAGACAGTCTAAAGGTTTCAAAAAGGTAACAACAAAACTTCAACTGTAAAACAGCTTGGTCCGTAGCAAACTTGAATATTGTTGTCAAGTATGGTCTCCCGCTTACAAAAACCACAATGAAAGAATCGAACGTGTTCAGAAAATACTCATTAAACACCTAATCTTTCGTTTTAAGGCGTCAAGTCATAGTGAGTGCTACAAATATAAACTCGATTACTTTAGGATGAAACCACTGGCAGTTCGTAGATCTCTTCTTGATTTGAAATTTCTTCATAAACTTTTCAATGGTTAAGTTGATGACAGTAAGCTGTTGAGCAGATTTAATATTAATGTACCTCGGAGACCTCCTCGCAACCCATGGCCTTTCTTTAAGACTGACAGAACTCGAACAAAACTTGGACAGAATTCTCCAATAACACGTATATCACGCGTATACAATGTATGTGTAAAAAACATAGCAACACTGGACATTGGTTGTGATGGGCTCACACTTTTTATGAAAAAATGTAACGACTGTTTAGAAAATTAATTATTCACTAACTTTATGCTAAACTTAACTTTTATTTATGCTATAAAAATTATTAACATTCTTTTGTTTGTAAAACTTATTTTTGTTCCAACTACCATTAAAATAGGCAAATTATAAACACTGCTATTGTTTTAGAATGATGTGTTCTCCTTTAATTGGTAGTACATAGTAATTTATAGATGTAAAGCATGTGTTGGAAGTAATTTAATATCTACAACTGTTGGAGATACATACAAATAAATAAACTATATAGTAAATTTTCGGTAATTAAAAATAATAATAATAATATTGGTGTTACCAATTTATGAAAAACCATGTTCTTTATTTTTGCAGAGAATTGTTTTATTATAATTTGGAAAGCCTAAATCTCTTACTTTACGTTCAGTGATGTCTCAGTGATCGCAAGGGTGAAAACTGGCAGCGATCACCGAATGGTTAGAGGCACACTGAACCTAAACGTTAAGTTGGAGAGATCTCGTCTAATGAAGTCAACGCTACGTCCCCCTCGTGCTCTAATCCAAAATCCCAGAAACTTGCAGCTCGAGTTACACAACCGCTTTCAGTTCCTACAAGATTGCAATGCAGTGGACGATATGAATGACAAGCTCGTGGAAACTGTCCATGCGGTCGGTGCTAAGTTCTGCAAGACCCGCCGCAGAAGAACACAAAAGTTCTCCGATCACACTCTTAATCTCATGGCTGTTAGACGGGAGATGAGGCTGCAATCGTCAACAGATTTGACAGCATACAGGCAACTGAACAGACAGATCTCCAAATGCATGCGGCGAGACTTACGCAACTTTAATACTGCTCGTATTAAAGAAGCGATCGAGCGGAACCAGAGCTCCAAAGTCTTTGCCAGAGATCTGTCTGCCCGTAAGAGCCAACTGTCAAGGCTGAAGACCGAGTGTGGCAGCATCGTTTCCGGGACACCTGAGATTTTGAGTGAGATTGAGAGGTTCTATGGGCAGCTGTACACATCATCGTTGGAGCCACACGCAAGTGTGAGTAACGATCCAAGAGCAAGTCTTATCCGACACTATTCCGATGATATCCCGGACGTCAGTCTAAGCGAGATTAGAATGGCTCTCCAGCACCTTAAAAACGGCAGGGCCCCAGGCGAGGATGGAATTACAGCGGAGCTTCTGAAAGCGGGTGGAACACCGGTACTTGAAGTCCTTCAGAAGCTCTTCAATTCCGTCATCCATGGTGGCACTACTCCAGAGGCGTGGAGCAGAAGTGCGGTGGTCTTGTTCTTTAAGAAAGGCGACAACGCTCTCTTGAAGAACTACAGACCGATTTCCCTTCTGAGCCGCGTCTACGTGCTGTTTTCGAGAGTCATTACGAATCGTCTCGCACACAGACTCGACGACTTCCAGCCTCCCGAACAAGCCGGTTTCCGAAAAGGCTTCAGTACCATAGACCACATACATACCCTGCGGCAGATTGTACAGAAGACTGAAGAGTACAATTTGCCACTTTGCCTGGCGTATGTGGACTATGAGAAAGCCTTTGATTCCGTCGAAATTTGGGCGGTGCTGCAGTCCCTTCAGCGGTGCCAAGTTGACTGTCGGTATATCGAAGTGCTGAAGTGTTTGTACAGTAGGGCTACGATGGCTATCCGAGTACAGAACCAGAGCTCGAAACCTATCCAACTGCAGAGAGGTGTAAGACAGGGTGACGTTATATCCCCGAAACTCTTCACCGCTGCTTTGGAAGACGTTTTCAAGCTACTGGACTGGAAAGGATACGGTATTAACATCAATGGCGAGTACATCACTCACCTTCGATTTGCCGACGATATAGTCCTTAAGAGAAGGCAGAATCGCTGGAGGACTTAAGCACTATGCTCAATGACCTCAATAGTGCCTCCCAACGGATAGGTCTTAAGATGAACATGGACAAAACAAAGATCATGTTTAATGTCCATGTCACACCTATGCCGGTAGTTGTTGGGAGTACTATGCTCGAAGTTGTTGACGAGTACGTTTACCTGGGACAAATAGTCCGACTAGGTAAGTCCAACTTCGACCGAGAGGTCAATCGACGGATTCAACTCGGCTGGGCAGCGTTCGGGAAATTACGACACATCTTCTCGTCAGGTATATCTCAATCTCTGAAAACTAAAGTGTACAACCAGTGCGTGTTGCCAGTGATGACTTATGGATCAGAGACGTGGTCCTTCACTGCTGGCCGTATGAGGACGCTTAAGGTCGCTCAGCGAGCTATGGAGAGGGCTATGCTCGGAGTTTCTCTGCGTGATAGACTCAGAAATGAGGATATCCGCAGTAAAACCAGAGTGACCGACATAGCCCAACGGATTAGTAAGCTGAAGTGGCAATGGGCCGGCCATATAGCTCGAAGAACCGATAACCGATGGGGAAGAAAGGTTCTCGAGTGGCAGCCTCGTACCGGTAGGCGTAGTGTAGGGCAACCCCCCACTAGATGGAGTGACGACCTGGTAAGATATGCAGGAAGTCGATGGATGCAGGTGGCTCAGGACCGTGCTTTGTGGCATTACTTGGGGGAGGCCTATGTTCAGCAGTGGACTTGTGAAGGGCTGTGATGATGATGATGATGATGAAATCTCTTACTGGTAGTCAAAGACATTTAAATTAGTTGCTATTGCATTTATCATATTTATTACAATTTTGTTCCTCGAAAACTTCATTTTATATGTTTAAACTTCATTCCTCGCAACAGTTTTTTTATTCATTTTTCAATTAAAATCAACTCTCTTGACAATTTATTGGAATATAAAAATTGATGCGGCAAATTCTACGAGGCTGTGCTTCATACATATTCAAATAACGTGGTCTGTCGGTACATGACTGAAATACGCCTGTTTTCCGACGCGTGAGAATTACAAAAAAGGTGCACATTATTTCAAACGCTTCAAGTAAAATTTTTAGAAAATTTCGACTGCAATATAACACGATGCATTTTGTCTTATAAACCATCTGTTAATTCTATGTTATTTTCTGTCATAATTCTTTATAAAATATTTAAAAAAATGAAACAAATAAATCACATTAAACACATTTTAAACCAAATATTTTGTATAATTGTTGAAATATTATGAAAAAATATATACAGAAGAATTGAGGATCTTCTACTTATTTAGAAGTCAGATAACTGACTTCTAAATACGAGGAAGGATGACTACAGGATGACAAAGATAGATAAATAAAATTATTTAGTAAGCAACCAAAGATCTTGGCACTATAACGCGGGGAATGTTAAGTACTCTATGATAATTTTAGTCTTGACTACGTTATTGGATCGTATCGTATTTAGTGATCGTAAACGCGGTAATTGATCGTGGGTTCTGGGGTATCATTTCGGAGCTATAATCAGATATTGGGCTGCCAAGCAGTTCTCAGTAGCAGCCCTGAATCAGTAAGTTGGCGGTTTATCACCCCCGAGCCTCGGAAAGTAGGTAAAGCCGTTGGTCACACTTAATCTTTTTTCCAGTCGTGTCGGATAACCGACCCATCAGACTATGAGGGCAAGGGAATAAAGAGTGCATTTTTGCTTGCTTATATGCTCGGGCACTATGTTCTGTGCAGATAGCTAATCTTCGTAGAGATCGGCCGCCGTGAATTAAATTCGGTCTTCTGGACATTATTATAATTTTATTATTTTTAATTATTACGAGTATATATATATATATATATATATATATATATATATATTTACTATTACGATATTTAAATAATTAAAACTGTACATTAATAAAACAAAGAAATTTGTGAAATAATCAATATTTTGAATTAACTTTGTTCCGCACATTTTGAAAGAAAGTTTTCCCTGTACTGATTTCTTTTAACCTATCAATATGCACGCCGTCGGATCCGACCACGGCGATATTACCTCAATTTCCAAGTGGTCGGATCCGACCACACCCACTCACAGCATTTGCCATAAAAATTATGTTTAGAGACTACTAGTCTATAAAGAAGTTTGGCATTACATGCTCAATGTGAAATTTCCAATCCTCTAATGCAATAAAATATAGTTAGTCTATGGTGTTTTATTTATAATCTACGTTCATTTCGTACGCCTATTTCTTGTGTTTTCGTATTTTTGTGTTTTATTAGTGTTTAGTAGTGTTTAAGTATAAAATTGTTATAAATGTTTTTGTGTGAATTCAATTTATCGTTTTACGTAAATAATTTCAAATAATATATAAAAATAAAAATGAAAACCAGGTTGCTGTCCTTCGCTGGGTAAGTACATTTTTTTACTATAAAATACAATTAAAATGTATTTGTAATGAAGCAAAAGCATTAAAATTGGTAATATTACATAATAAATAAACAGGAACTAGTAATATACTGAAATTTATAACGAAGTTAATAGAAAAATGAGATGGTTAATAAATGTACGACAAATTCAAGATTAGGTTATTTTGAGCGTCGTCGCGTAACTGGACGTGGGACTGAGGGATAAAATTTAAAATAAGTAAATAATTCAAAGTAAGAAAGTGTGTTATGCCATCCGATAAATCTAAACTTCTAGCATGATTAAAGGAATTATTGTTATAGGAGAAATATCTCCGATTACGCGATATAGATCACTCTTTAGACTTTTAATATTAATCTCTAATTTCCCCCAAAATGACTTGCGGCGGGGATTTTTAGCGACCACTCGATGTTGTTTTCAGCTAATGATTGAGCAAAATCCTAATTATAATATTAAGATTAAAAAAAACTCGTGTAACTCTGATAAAATATGTTTAGCTCCTACATAGTTTGTACCGTTATCAGAGTACACTCTGCGCTCTCACGACGACACTTGCACGACTCTACTTATAGGGCCGCGGCGAGAAAGAAATATTTTGAATGCACCCATGAAGCTAGCCGTGCTCGGATCACCAGCGAGTTCTATGTTTACAGCGCGAGTAGTCAAAGATACGAAAATACAAACACACGCCTTCGTGGATCATACACCACGTCCACGAGTAAACGTAACCTTAAACGGGCCAGGAAAGTCTGAAACAGTGTTCATTAATGGCTTTATGGACTATGTTACACGAAAGGACTTATGGTCCACCATTTCCGAGAATGACCGCCTAATACTAGCTCGAAAACAAGCGATACATCTGTGCACCCGATTGCGCTACGCAAATTACGCTACGCAATAATTTCGACCCAGAAGAAAAACTAGAAATTTTCCGCACCGAGGATATAATAAAAATTCTGCGATACAAACTCGTTTTGGATCTTTGATTTGGATCTCTTTAAACCAAAGCGGATTACAAATCATAGATCGATTTGTATCGGAGTAAGTTCACGAGATAAACAATCCGCATGATATTGTGTACATGATAGAAATTCTATGATCACAAACCGTCTTGGATCTTCGTCATTCAATTAGCGACAAAAGTATCCCAACGATGGGGAGAAGAATGAAGCCAACATTAAGTAACTGTTGAGTCGGAAAAGGCAAATATTTCGTTCTAGACCAAATCAAAGTAATACAACGATCATCAAGTGCCAAACAGGAAACGATGTAAATACAGCGCCTGCGTTTCCACACAAAGCCTGGGTTTTATGTGAAAATAACCAACATAGTAATTTGTATAATTGCGCAACTTTCCGTAGGCGTTCACCGAGCGAACGTTATAAAATAGCTAAGCCCAACAACTTATGTTTGAATTATTTATGCAACAGGCACCGCGTTGCTAATTGTAACTTTAGTTCAATAACAAATGCCACAACAGACACCATACGCTGTTGCATTTTGAGAGTGGTAACATATCCGTATTAAACAAATCCGAGAGTAAGACTCCGTCCACCAAGGTCGAAACTTCTAACGGACCAACTGGCGAAATTGCCCTGTGTTCACTGTCGAACGAAGGAGGGGCCGACCGCGTCCCTTCTACTGTGTTGTTGGGTACAGAGCGTATTATAGATAGAGATGATTTAAAGTTAGAAATGATTAAAAGCGACAGTAGCCTAAGGGCAGGGCGCGGACCGCGAATTCAAAAAGGTCGTGGGTTCGAGTCCACCATTCGACTACTTGCGTGAACCACTCGTAACACAAGCAATTTAAGCTTACCACGTGTGGTTAATGGAAATATTAGTAATGTTGATATTCTTTTTTTGAAAAAAAAAAAGAGATTCGTATAGAAACGAACGAAACGTTCGTACGTTATTAAATAGTGCGTCGCAGAGTAATTTCGCAGCGGTGCTGCCAACGTTTGGGATTGTTAGAGAACGGGACGGTTTGGGATTGTTACGGAATTGGAGGCTTCAATAAAACGGACCAGGTAATGATAAATTTAAAATTTTAGTCTCGTTTAGATCGAAGTACAAATTTTAATATAAATTCATTAGTAGAAGATAAGTCCACTGAGCGTCTGCCAACCGTTTCGGTCGACTCTTCTGCAATGACTTATTTTGATAATTTAGCTATGGTGGACGACATTTACTCCGTCCTTGGAGACATTGATACGCTCATTGAGGCATCTATCTTCCCTTACCTTTTGCTACACAATAAGGTCAGGTTAACTCCTCACGTGCCGCACCTTACGCATTAGAGACCATTTTGGTTTACGTTATTATTGGTTCCGCTCCTATCATGGATAATATTTTGGCAACCTCTTCTGGTTGCATGGCTGTCGAGAATTAGTTCACAAATTTTGGGAGATATAGGAGGTGAACGTTCCACCTATACTTAGCCCGGATGATAGATTATGTGAGGAAATTTATGTCCGCCCGACAGTTCGTGATCGCGATAGATATTTTGTCTCTCGTCAAATGGCAGAAAACCGTTTGTATTGTTTGGAGCCCAAGATTCTTTCTTTGCCCAAATTGGAGTAAGCTTATGATAGTGTTATTAATGCATATATAAAGGACGATTATATATCACTCGCGTCTCCAAAAAAAAATTACTATGAAGACACGCCGTCATATTTCATACAACATTACGGTGTCATTAGGGAAGACAAACTTACATCCAAGTTACATGTAGTGCTCGATGCTAGTGCTAGAACTAGCACTCATCTTTCTCTTAACGATATTATTTATAGTGGAAAAAATTTGCAGGTTAACTTATTTAATATAATAGTAAATTTTCGTAAGTTTTATATTGCATTATCCGTTGATATTCGCAAAATGTTTATTTGCATAGAGGTCCGTGAATGCGACCATCAATTCCAGAGCATTTTATATTGTTTTGATCCAAAGGAGTATTTGAATTGAATCGCGTTTGTTATGGTTCAAAGTTGAGCCCTTTTCATGTGCTACGAACAGTGAAATAACTCGCTGCTGATGAGGGTCCCTCTTACCCTAAAGCTAGGAAGGCAATTGAAATTGGTTTGTATATGGACAATTTCGTGTACTCTGTCGATAACGTAGAGGAAGCCATCTCAACCATCACCAAAGTTATAAAGCTCACGAAAGCGGGTCAATTTGATCTCAGTAAGTGGAAAAGTAATTTGCGTACGGTTTTGGATACAGTCCCACCATCACACCGACTTTTGGTTGTAAAGAAATTCGACGATTCTCATATGCACAAAGTGCTCGGTTTGTGTTGGTCACGGTAATCCAACGTGTTTAGCCTTAAAATAAACCCGCCTGCGGAGACGTGCACTAAGCGCACGAAATTGCCATGCATTGTTAGATTATGGGATGTCATAGGTAGCATCGGTGGTGTTGTACGCTAAACTTTTGATTCAACAACTTCGGTTATGTGAATGTGATTGAGATCACACGCCGCCTGATAACATTATTCATTCGTAGCTACGTTTTTGTGAGGAACTCTCTAAACTAAGCGAAATTAAAATACCACGTCATATAAACGTAGGTAAAGTCTCTCTCTGTAGCCCATAGCTGCATTTTAACCCTTCGTTAGTATCCCAACCTACCGGAAGAGAAGAGGCACGCTCTGGTTGTGAATGCTTTAAGTGAGGTTTACCAATCATTTCTTTGGCGAACCGTTTCAAATCCAGTTCGATACTATTGCGTATCGTGATGTACATTTGTAGATTTTAAAGTTTCTTTCGCGACGTCTGTATATCGTTGCGTCCGATTATAGTTATTCCGAGTTGTTAATCCTTCAAGCGCCATAAAAATCCTATGCAGTCGCATGCGCCTGGCAAACGAGGTTGCAAGACACACCACACAGCACTTAAACCATTTGAGTTTTCAAGAAGTTTAGCATTATAAAATACATACAAAATTCTCTATCTTGAGGTTTAACAAAAGTCAGGTTTTACCTTATTACAAAAAGATTTTATTATATTTTGATAACAAAAAAAAAAAACATACCAAGCGAATGTTGGCAGCGTAAAAATCACAATTATTTCAATATTACATTTCTCGAAATTACTAACGTAAAAAGATAAATTATATGCACACAAAAACTTTCATTACAATTTTACAACACAATACCAATAAAACACTAGAAAACGTAGATTGTAATTAAAAAAATAAATTCATAGGATAACAGTTCTTTTATTGCACTTGAGGATAGAGTATTATATATTGATTATATAATGCCACACTTCTTCATAGAAAAGTAGTCTCTATATGTAAGTTTTTATGCAATGAAGTACTGTGGGTGGGTGCTACCTCATGATACCGCTAGGGATTTGACGGAATATGGCCGCGGTCTCATGAGACCGCTAGGGATTTGACGGAATATGGCCGCTGTCTCATGAGACTGCTAGAGGGTTGAGAGGTTAATATTACGTGAGCTTCAACCTGTGCACTTCGCTGATGAAATTACAAAATTACAATCTGGCAAGGATTTGTAATCGCGCTTTTCATCGTCACATTCCAATCCTGCAGAATGGGGTTATTAGAGTAGGTGGGCACTTGTCCAACTCACATTTGAGTTTTGATGAACGACATCCTATAGTTTTACTGCGAAAGGATCTTATTTGGAATTTATTAGTTGATTACTACCATAAATTGAATAGTCACGCTGGCCCTGTTGATGTCTATTTTGCATCAGAATTACCGGATTCTTTCTGCAGGTTTCTGACCCCTTGGAGCCACTGGCTCTAACTCCAGTGCATTTTTTTAAAATCTAACACCTTTGAAGTATTTACCCGCTATAGACATAGATGAGGATAAATTTCATGTTCTTTCACGTCATAACATAATGGACCAGCTAGTGCAGTAATTTTGGAAGCGATGGAAAACGGAATATCTACATACGTTACAATCTCGGCAGAAATGGAACACGACAACTTAATCATTAATGGTCAGAACGGTAGTTATTCTCACCAAAGAAAACGCGCCACCTCTTCATTGGCCATTAAGGATCGTCGAAGAGGTTTTTCCCATATTCGTCGAGGTAATTCCACTTCCACAATTTAAGACCAAAGATCACGGCCGGGTCATATATGCGTCCTGTTGTCCATCTATCCGTCCCTTTGCCTAATCAATTATATAATATAATAGTTTTGAGTTGCTTTTCTAGACTAGATTAGTAGTTAAAATTAGGTTTATTATTAGCTATAGTTAGTTGAACGGAACCCTTCAAGCCGAGGGGAATAGTTGCGCGGAAAAAACGTGTACTCTCACATTTTGTTTAGTTGGTTGCTGTTTAGCCAGTGCCCCTCTCCATCCCATCTGCGCATTCCGTTCCGCACGCACTGAAAGTGGGAGGAGGGGGGCTAGAATTTGGCGTCATATTTTTGGCCAATGAAGAAACGCACCCGGCCTAAATTAAATGTGGAGATGGTTGGCGAATAAAATGGACCACCTCTGCCGCCGCTCGCTCTCTTTCAACGCAGTCGCAACACCAGGGGCATCGTCCTCGAGACCGCTCAAAAGGAAGTAATCCCACCCAGGTAAGTGCTCAATTAAATTGTCTTGAGGTGTTCTTTATTTTCTTTACTGTGTCATCTTCCTCCTAACAGCTCAAGTTTAATTCCATCACAGGGCACTGGCTAAATAATAGATTAGGTAATAGTGAGTGCATTGCCTGAGACTGCCACGTGCCACATCATTCACCTTAGTTAGTTATAAGGAACCACGCGTACAGTCCACGAGAAAATCGATCTCGCATAATAAATTTTTGGCCCGACCCGGGAGTCGAACCCGAGACCCTACCGCTCCACCAGATATTTTCTACAGATTAATTTTAAAAAAAACTAACCTTGGAAAAATATATTCGATGGCTAATACATATTAAAAACAGGAAGGGGCCAAGTATTGAACCTTGAGGAAATCGAAAGATAATACCGACCCAGAAAAAGTTGTTATTAAAGAGAGTAGCCCTTTAAAATCTTATCTATAGTGACATAATATTGATAAATTAAAATTAATTAATAAATATATCTTCCTCATTGGTCTAGTGGTTGCAGTAATGCTAAATTCACAAGTGATGTTTAGCAATTCCATAATATGAGAGCGACTGGAGGCCAATAACTTGAGGTCATCCATATAGAAAAGGTGGGTCACTTTTGTACCTCCCTTCCGTAGCTGAAATCCCCTCCCGGAGCCCTCCAGTAAGGTACTGAGAGGATTCAGAGAGAGGCAGAACGAGATTGGACTCAGATAATCACCCTGAAAGATGGGGTATCTTCTATTTTTATCTATCTATATGTGGTTCTCCGCAGCCATCATCCGCTCGCCCAGATAACAATGGGATCTTGTACAGCTCGAGGACTCTCTTTAGACATGTATGGGGCACTGAGTCGAATGCATTTCTGTAGTCTATCCAGGCAGCGGAGAAGTTCCGACGGTTGCGTTTCACCAATTTGCCAACGGCCGCGTCAATGAGGAGTGGTTCCATGGTTTCACGACAACTGCCCCCGACATCCATATTGAGCGCGTGATATCACCTGATTTAGCTCCAGGTGACGAGTGACTGTCGCGTTCAAAATGGATGTAAGTGTCTTATATATGGTGGGTAAATACGTGAGGGGGCGGTATTTGCTCGGATATGTGGTATCCTGATCTTTAGGAACCAAGTGGGTGATCCCAGTAGTGAAGAGACTCGGGAGTGACTTCTGATCGAGAGCTTCTTGAAACTGTCGTGCGAGCACAGCGTGACACACTACGAACCCCTTCAACCAGTAATGATGCAGCTCGTCAAGCCCCGGACTTTTCCAGTTCGGAACCCTACGGATAGCCTTAGCCATGTCTTCCGGCGTCATAGTGATGGGGTCCATAGGCGTAACACTCGCACTCTGGCTCGCCACAACTTCCATCCAAGGGCCCTCGCTGTGGTTTACGAGCTCTGAACACAGGCCACGCCAAAATGCGACAGTGTCAGCCTGATCCCGTCCTGGGCCCGCTCCACATACCTCTGGTCGCTCCAATGATTTATAGAGCCTCTTTTGATCACTCTGGAAGAGACGATTCTGGTTGAACCGCCTTAACCTCTCGCTAAATCGTCGAAGCCGCTTTCCCCAAGCAGCGATTTTTTGCTTCAGGTCATCTATGCGCTCCGTTAGTTTTTTCGTGATATCCAGCTGAGAAAAACTAATATTTGTCCCAGTAAACGCCATTCTAACGGTGCGCACAACTCTCGGTATATTATTACCCGACTTGAAGCTTGTTAGTCTGGAGATAAGGACCCTTGCCTTTGCGATATGGTCCTCGATTCTTTTTCTCCAGGCTGGGATGGTGCTACTTTGTCGAGTAGCACGTCTAGCCATGGGAAGTTTGGCGCCAATAATTAGGCATACTGTCAGTGCGGCGCCAAAAGAACTGAGTCCGTCTCATTGGGTTAAGAGCCCGCACGCGGAGAAGTCGCGGTCGATTTTCGAGAAGCATGCTGCGCGTTTCCAGCATCGACTCTTCCAATATGCTCCTCATTTTATATAATGCGTGGGAGACTATTCCATCATCATATGAATCAACTACAATTGGAATATTGACGGCTGCATCCAAATATCGTCCCCGTAGTTGGAAAATTAAATAAGCCCAATTTTGGCGATATTGACTTTTCCCTATTTTCAAAACACCTAAAACATGCCGCATATTGGAGTCTTACAGGCGTTTTCGTATCATATTCCGTTCCAAAAATATAGCCATTTTTGTCGGACAGATGGAATAATAAATATCTTCAGACAAATACTATTCTTAAAGGAAAATTAAATAACTCAGTAAATAAATCAATAACTGTGGCCAATGATAAGTTGAATGTCAAATAAATTAAATAACATGAGTTGTTGAAATTTTCCTCAACTTCAAAATTCTTTCACAAAACTAACAAAGTTCTAGGAAAACTAAATAACTCTATTTATTTAATTCTGCTATTCAGAATTCTGATATAACCTACTTAATTTATAAATACTTGATGTTATCTATTTCTTCTACAACTAGATAATGATTAATTATAAGATACTAGGCAAATAAAATTAAATAAAAAAAGTTGTTTATAATTGCCATAAAACAAAATGCACCTGAGGAAAGTCATCATTAAATTTTTAAGAGAATTTTGCGCGAAATATTCTGATCGGTAACGACGACTGAGAACGCGGGGGTGAGCGGGTGCGGTTTGATGCATCGCTCGCGTGTCGTGCGTTTTAGTCTAATACGTGACCTTCAATTGCGTTGACGTCAGAGTGACCAATAATAAATTCGCGAGGTAGATTTATGGTGAAAATATGTCAAATGGAAGAAGATTCATCTGAGGTATGTACCTAAGATAATTTAGAACAATTTTTTGCAAATTAAATTAAGAAATTAGAAATTATACGATTAAGTACGTCTTTCTTAACAGTAAAAATGTTTGAACAACATTAATTAATAATTATGTCATAACTATGTACTGATATTTATTTTATTTATTTTTCCCCCCTTATGCGAGTTTGAATATCAATCATTTTGAGTTGTGGGAGAAGTTGATAACTCTTCTGCTTTCATTGGAATTTTGACTCTTAAGTTGAAGAATTAAGGTTACTTTTAGCTTGTCACACAAATTGTTTTTGTTGGGTATTTTCGTTAAATATTCTTTTAAGAGTGAAACTACGTAGGGTACCTAGGTTTAAATCTGACAAGTCTGACAGTAGGGTGGCAGGACTCATTTGATGATTTTACCACCCCATAAAAAGGTACCTATAGCAAAAAAATAATTTTTAGTTAACAAATAGATTTCTTTGTTTTGTTTACTAGGCGGTTTTGTTTACTAGGTGCTCAGATAGTTCTTAGGAGTGGACCTGTTTTAATTACCTAACTCTTGTTGTATGGCTGACATTATTACCTAAGTGACCTAACCAACCTAGATACCTAATGTATCTAACCGTATCAAAGTTGGCGAATTCCGAGGCTTATTAAGCTTGATGACCAAACGTGTGCCTTGACTTGACTTGACAAATTTGACTGCAACTCTTGTTTCATGATTATTATTTTACTTATTTCCTCATTAAATACCCACTATATTATTGCTTCTTATTGTTTTAGGACAAAAATAAGACAATCAAACAACAGGACCAAAGTACCATTATTGTCAGCCCACAAAAACATAATGTTATAACATGCCAGAAATTACCATCCGAAATGAACAAAAATGTTTGCAACGACATAAATTTTGCTGTTGATATTACGATAGAAAAAATGCCCGATGGGCTGTTGGTTACTGATGTTCCTAAGCTTCCTGAGCATGACGGATTTAAGATAATTACATGCGAATCGACTCCAGCATCAATAATGGCTAGCGAAATGATTACTAATAACATTAACCCACCCCAATCAGCACCTATGCCTGTAAATGTCAGTCCCATATCTTTGTGTAGCAGTAAAATTAATTTAAATGAAGATGACAACATAATATTATACAACTTTAAAGATGTCAGTTCGCCTATCAGAGGGTCAAGTCCAATTTCGGGTATCGAACCAATGCCACCTTCGACAGATGAAGAACCTTTTTCTGATTCTGGATCTTCATGGATTCCGGACACAAAAGAAGAAAATAAAATAAAAAGGAAAAGTAGTTCTTTAATAAATATCAATATTTCAGTGGCTAAGAAGAAAAAAAGAGTTAAGAGATTTGAACGAATAAACCCCATTTTGTCGAGTGACTCTGAAGATGAAACAGGTAATATTATAACAACTCGCGCTATTATTGAAACTCCTATTGTCCAAGTCTCACCAGTTAACCGTGACATAAGGATCATGGAACACAATATCACAATTGCTGAGACAACAGATTCAGAAAAAGGAACAAGAAATAAGGAAAAAGAAATCTACAGATGGAAAAATACTAATCAAACAAACTGGAAAAGAAATAAAGAGTTGGAGAAGAAACGTAAAATGTTTGCCATATAAGAGTAAAACTGGAAAGTTTCTTGCAGCTAAACTACCTAAAAGTCCTAAATGCAGCTAAAATTGTCGCCAGAAATGCACAGAAAAGTTTACACAAAACGAGCGTGAGAAACTTTGCAAATTCTATTGGTCTGTACAAGATTTTAAGCTGCAAAAAGAGTTTTTGCTTAAGCGCATCATCATTAAGCCAGCGAAGACTACAAGAAAATCTGTACCGATCGAAAAGCAAAGAAGTTCTAGCAGAGAATACGGTTTCTATAAAAATAAGACTGTATTTGAACGAGTATGCAAGAACTATTTTATGTCCACTCTTTGCATTTCTACTGGTCCAATCGAAACTGCAGTAAAACATGTGGATGATCATGGTGTATTTACAAAAATGGATAATCGTGGCAGACAAGCGCCTGCCAACAAAACTCGTGGAGAACAGATACAAGAGGTAAAAAATCAGATTGAAAGTTTTCCTGTAATTGATTCCCATTACTGTAGAAAAAATAACAACCAGGAAATACTTAGAACCTACCTTGTCAATATCAAAAATGTATGATTTGTATGTGCAGAAAATGAAAGAAAGCAATAAAGTGCCAGTAAAATTAAACATTTATAAGAAAGTGTTTGGTACAGAATACAATTTAGCGTTCTATAACCCCAATAAGGATCAATGTAGCATTTGTAACAATTACAAAAAAGATAAAACTAATATAAATATTCAAAATGAGTATACTCAACATATAGAGCGAAAAGAGGCATCTTATAGATCTAAAGAGCTGGATAAAAAGAAGTCGGGAGAAGATGAATCATATTTGTGTGTCACCATGGACTTGCAAAGTCTACTGCAGATTCCATCGACTGCAGATAGTCTAATGTATTAACCAAGAAAATTAAATTTATATAATTTATCTATTTATGAGTTTAAACCTCCACAGAACGACGCTCACTGTATGATCTGAACGGAAATAAACGGCAAAAGAGGCAGTGTTGAAATAGCATCTGCTATTCATTTATGGATTAAGAATCTCCCCGAGGTTTTAACGCACGTCACCATTTATTCCGACACGTGCTCGGGACTAAACCGAAATCAGTACATAGCAGCATTTTTATTGTACTTAGTACATACGCATGAGACAATCAACGTATTAGAACAGAAGTATCTAGAAATTGGTCATAGTTTTATGGAAGTAGATTCAATGCATAGTGTCATAGAAAAAGAAAAAATGTACACAGACACGTATTCTATAATAGATTGGAAGGGAATTATGCTACGGGCAAGATCAAAAAGACAAAATAAAAATGTAACTCCATATAATGTAACTGAATTATCATATCAAGACATGATTGATGTAAAAGCACTTGCTTCGAAAATAATTAAAAACAAAACTATAGCGGAGAATGGGGAGAAAGTGTGCTGGTTGAAAATAAAATGTCTTAGATTTGAAAAAGAATTACCTGGTTTTATTAAATACAGATAAAATTACGATGAGCCATATAACTTACTAAATACTCTTTGTAAACCAGGGAAACCGACTAGGAGAACTCTAAACTCTGAAATGCCAACTATAAATACTGAAGATCTTCCCCGGGCATATAAACAACGTCTTCCTATAACAAAACAAAAAAAGAAAGACCTTTTACAGCTCTGTAAGAAAAATATAATTCCTAAAGAGCTTCATGGCTGGTACGAAAGTTTACCATGTTCAAACGAAGACCAGGGTCCATCACGCTCCACTGATTTATCTGAAGTCGATGAGTAAGCTTCTTTTGGCCCCTTGCTCTACATATTGCTGAAAACTAAACTAAACTTTAAACCCTAACAGCATGAATAAAATTAGCATAAACACTCACACCTGTCACCCAGAGGGGTAGGCAGAGACCACGGACTTCCATTTAACACGATCCTGATATACCTCTTTCGCCTCCTTTACATCCATATATCTACGCATACATGCTCGTCGGTTAAGGGTACTTTTAACGTGGCCCATTTTCAAAATATCGCCAATTTGGTCGATAAACTTTTTTCTAGGGCGTCCCTTCCCGACTCTGCCGTTCACATCTGCCATATAAATTTGCTTTGTCACTCTTTACTCATTCATTCTTTCTACATGACCAAACCACCGAAGCATTCCTTTCTTAATCCTGATCACAACATCATCTTGCATACCACATTTATCTCTTATCACGCAATTCCTCACCCTGTCATTCAGATTCAACCCTAGCATACTCCTTAAAGACCGCATTTCTAAAACATTTATTCTACTTTCGTGATTCTTCTACCGCTTTACTACCATAATTAAAGTAGGGACTAACACAGCATTATGAATTACCATACGCGCCTTTTTTGATACATTCTGTTTCTTCACAATAGAGTGTAGTGCTCCATTCACTCTATTACTCGTCATTCGATATCCTTATCATATCTAACATCCCTGCTAAATACACATCCCAAATACACAAACTCATCCACTTGCTCAATTAACTCTCCTTCTACTCTTATTTCACATACCGTTTTGCTTTCCTCTCTTTCAAAAACCATCACTTTCGTCTTACTTGCGTTCACTTTCATTCCCCTTTCTTTTGCCCAGTTCATTAATGTAACCATCATTTGCAACTCAGCCGCCGATGACGCAAATATGACTTGATCATCGGCATACAAAAGGCATTTGACGGTTAACTCGCCCATTCTTAACCCTCATTCTTCATCTTTCAAAGTTTGCAAACACCTGTCCATAAATAGGTTGAACAGCCAGGTGGAAGCCACACAACCCTGTCTGACACCCTTTCGGATGCTAAACCAGTCCGAGTAGACCCCATTGATCCTGACACAAGCACTAGAATCCCTATAAAGAGACCTCAATGCCTGTATCAAACCAGCGCTCAACCCATATGAGTTCAGTGTTTGCCATAACACATTCCTATCCACTCTGTCATTAGCCCTTTCCAAGTCCATGAACGCACAAAAAACTTTCTGGTTTTTAGCCGAAAACTTCTCCGCAATCATGCGCATGAAAAAGACTTGATCTGTACACATTCCCTTTCTAAAACCCGCTTGCACATCCCAAATTTTTCCATCAGTTTCTTTCAAAACTCTTTCAATTAACACCTTAGCATACAGTTTACCCACAATACTAAGCAAGCTGATAACACGGTAGTTTTTGCAGTCCTGCTGTGACCCTTTTCCTTTATATATTGGTACTATAACTGCTTTACACCAGTCATCCGGTACCCGTTTTAATTCCCAACGTAAATTAAACAAGGAGTACAGCAGGCATGCCACCACTCCCTCTTCAGCCCTTAGCATCTCGAGTGATACTCTATCATATCCAGCTGCCTTACCTGCTTTCACGCTTTTCATTGCTTTTATTATTTCATCTACACTTATCTCCATACCCCTTTCCACTTCTTTCGGAATTTCTTGTTCATTTAATTCAGACGACTCTTCACTCATAAACACGCTTTCAAAGTATTCCTTCCATCTGTTTAAATTCGAAACTTCATCATTCAGAATACATCCATTCTCGTCTCTTATAGCATTAATTATAGGCTGTTTTGTATTTCCCCTGGCAGTTCTTACGAGTTTCCAGAATATTTTTATATTAGCCTGGAAATTATCAGATATCCTTCTATCATTCTTATCCGTTCTTTCTTTCTTTTTCCTTTCAACTACTTCTTTTACTCCCTTATTTAGACGTTTAAATTCTGCCTTTTTTCTTTCAATCTCATCATTCATACCAGAAGAATTACCGGCTTTAGTTGCTAGTAAATCTAACCATGCTTTCTTCTTTGATTCAACTTCCACCCGCACGTCATCATCCCACCACAACGAATTCCTTTTCCTTTCATTTGTTCTCTTACTTACACCACATACTTCGGTGGCTGCATCCACCAAACCTTTCTTAATATTATCCCACACAGTATTCAAGTCTAAATCATTCATACAAAACTCATTCAAACACCTAATATTTTCTCTCAGTCTACATTTATACTTCTCTTTCACATCTTCATCTTGTAACTTCTCTATTCTTATACGCTGTAACGCAGTGGTAGACACAGATGTCCGATGCCGCCAACGCTTGAAAATACCATTAATTCGACATAAGACCAATTAATGATACGTCCCTACGTTGGACCTCCGGTAAACCCTTGTATCTACGACTGCGCTCCTCATTTTTTCGTCCACAATTATGAAATCTATCATGCTTCTATCATCAACTCTTTCCCATATATACATGTGAATCTTCTTATGACGAAAAAAATTATTGTCACAAAGAGATTCTTTTCAACACATACGGTGGGGAGGTTTTCACCATTCTAATTTGTACTTTCATCACCAATCGTTCCCAATATCCTTTCATAACCAGACCTCTTCACCCCAACCCTTCCATTAAAGTCTCTTAATATAATAATATTTTCATTTTCCTTACATTTTGTCAACACCATCCTTACCATGTCCCAAAACTGCTCTCGGATGTAAGTGGGCTTAGACATGTCTGGGGCGTACACCCCTAGCAAGAACAGCTTCTTTCAGCCCACTTTCATTCGTATCCATACCAGCCTCAGGCTTACACATTCATACTCTTTCACACATTGACCCACTCTTTCTGAAAGGATGAAACCGACTCCCTGGCATGCCCGTTCGTAAATAGGGTTTTTACATTGTTAAGTTAACGTAATGTTTATTTTTAGAGTCATGTTTTTTAATACATTTGTTATTTAATTTTAAATTATACTTTTTTTGTGATGTGTTTGCTCTTGACTCTAGTCTTGGTCAGAGATGACAGAGACAAAGTCTACGATGGAGCGAGCTTACCCAGAAGGAGCCTGTTCACTCTAACTTTGAAGGGATTTACGCTGTGTTTGAATGAATGGGTACCTATTTTTATGTCTTTTTTACATTATTGATTAGGTACAGCCATTTAAATTGTTTTGAATTTATATTATGTTTTATTTTGTTATGAAAGTATTTTTAGTTTTAAGTAAATTGATATTAGAATAAGTTGTTGATTGGTGTACTCAATGTACCTGATTAGTGTCATATTATTTTTTGAGTTTTGAGTTTTATTTGTGTTGTGTTTTACTTACCTTATTACGAAATATTTTTAGTTGAATTGAGTCGTTTGAAAGTTTTATAATGATTGCTGTACCTTTGTTTTGGTGTTCATTTTTAGTTGAGTACTGACCTATGGCTTAGGTGCAAACAATTTAAATTTTTTGAGTTTTAACACAGAATAGGATTATAGTACTGTTTTAATTATGTTTTGATTTGATACAAACTTATGTTTTTTAGTTCTAATTGATACCTATTTTAAGTTTTTCATAGTTTTTTTTACTTATTACTTAAGTACGTCTTTTATAATTAGGTCTGATTTTAGAGCCATAATGTTATTTTTGGGGTTCAAATTATTTTCTGTTTTGATTTGAAAGAATACTTTAAGTTAATTTGTTTCCACTTGTTATAATTGGTGTAATTTTGATTATTTTTTTAAGTTTGTGGTAAGATAAGTATCTGATTACAATACACTTTTTGTAAATTTTATTGTACTTTTCTATTTCTTCCCGAATATAACTTTATTAATATCATAAAACAACTTTTATTTTATATGAGACCAATAATAGTTAAAAAAATATCGAAGTAATAATATCGTACAAAGCCACTAAATTTTGCATTTCAAAATATTTCGAGTTTGATAAATTCAATAAATGCATTTATTTTACCAAATGTTACTCTACCAAATGTATTTAGTTTGTAGGAAAACTAAATAAATAAGTAGATATAATAATAAAAGAAATAATAGATAATTGTAATATAATAAATAAAAATAAAAGAAATAAGTAGATAATTGTAGTACGTTATAAATAACAGTTGTGGCAAAATTAAACAACTTGATTTTTTATGTGTTACTTAGTTATAGTTAAAGATTGAGTTCAGTTTGTTAAAGCATAATGTAAAAGGTAATCAGGTCCACAAAATATCAAATTACCGACACTAAAATTCTCTCACATTTTTTAACAAATGTACATTAACTGAAAAAAAAAACACTAAATCTTATCTCAGAACTACAAAATCAGAGTTATTTAATTTTCCAAGTACGGGGACGATATGCAGTTTGCTGCGCAACTAGTGGCGCCGAATTCCCAGCCGTAGCATTTCCATTCGAAGAGGGAACAGCCTCACAATGTTGGAGGATGTACCGAACTTGGTCTGCCAGGTTTTGCTCAGTTAGAGTTTTGCTCGGATAGAGATGGCTCCAGCTCTGCAAAAACAATGCATCCGAGCCCGATACGCCAAACATCCAGTTTCTTCCCCTTTTGCCCTAAAGTACGCCCGCAGTGCGTTTGCGTTCATTATTTGTGACCAACGCATGCGACGTGCTCCACCAGTGGCGGGTGCCGCTTGCTGAGTCCGAGAAGACCCAGCCGATACCAAGCCTTCAAGAATCAAAGGTTTTCTCATATTCCACATACGCCAGACAAAGTGGCAGATTATACTCTTCGGTACACTATTTTTAATAAACTATTTTTATTTTGTATGTATACATTATATTCTCGTGAATATGTAAGTTACGTTACACTAAAACAGTTGGAGAAGTTTAACCCGTACGCTCGGTAGTGGTGTTAGTTGATCCTCTACCCCTAGTTCCAACAAAAAGTGGGGATAATGGATGCGGGTGGCTGCTAGGTGGTCTTGCAGCACTCCGCGCTCGGCTGGCGGCCCGCATGCTGTCACCTCCAGCGCCAGCTCCAGACGCGCCTTGGCAACCTCCAGACAGCGGCCCTTTTGCGCACTATCTTTTTCTCCATCATTCATAATTTGGGCGTCCATTAACGGGAGACGCCCAGGCCCGGCATCGTATCGTGTGCGGCCATAAGCACAAACGGGCCTTTGCACCCTAAATTATGCCGAGGCATGGCGCTCACAGCTCTCGCAAGGCGCTGACTGACTGCATTGTCATAGCAGTTTTGTCAATTAACTGTTACGTCAGCGGACGATGGGGTCGTCAATTCCCTACCCCATGTTATTATTATTAAAGGAGGTATCTTTAAATGTATAATTTGTCATTACTTATTTAATGTCAAGCAGTGCGTTAGTTGCGAATGTGATTACCAATACATACCATTATTGGATTAATGTGGTATAATTCACGTATGTAATAATGTGTTAACACTTTTTGATTAATAAATTTCTAGTACAGTTAAGCGAAGTACAGAGCGGGGCTGAAGAAAAAGTGAAGTGTAAGAGATGAAGGAAGTGGATGGAAAAAGCATCATAAGTACATTTCAGTGATCCAATAACGATGAGACTGTAGCCGCTCCTATGCTTTCAAATCGTCTGAAATGCTGTGTGATTGATGTTGGAACATAAATCATAACAGTATTGTTAAATATTAAATTATGGTGAAAGCAAAAAATAAACTAAAATCATACATACCTACCGCTGGGACCAGGCCTCTTCTCATTTCTGGGAAGGTTATAGAGCTGTTAGTGTTACGTGTCTTCAATGTGTGTTATCAGACTTGACAATTCCTTGAAATATTGTATTTCTCAGTTATGAAAGTTCTCTTACGATGTTTACCTCTCCCGTTGAGTACATGTAAAGTAAAGTAAAGTAAAGTTACAGCCTATATACGTCCCACTGCTGGGCTCAGGCCTCCCCTCATTTCTGAGAGGGTTTAGGGCAAGGAAGTGTCGGCCGCGCTGCCCAAATGCGTGTTGACGAACTTCACATGTCTTCGAAATATTTTTTTTCTTATTCCTCAGACATGCAGGTTTCCTCACGATGTTTTCCTTCACCGCCGAGCACGTGGTAAATCAGCACTTAAAATTGCAATTAACAATTTCCTTGGTGCCAGCGGGGATCGAACCCGGGTTACTAGCGTTCTGTTATATTTACAGTTATTTGAGTACATGGTTAATCAGTAATTACATATGAAATTGAAATTAACTATCTTTGTTACTATCGAGGATCAAAATAATATTGCTCGCTAACTGTAAAATTTATGGTGAGCGCTTAGCCCCTGACCTACAATAACTCTAATTATTATCATTTAATTCATTACAGCCTGCTTAATAAGGGAATTTTATACAGTTGCCATATTTGCAGGAAGATTGATCACCGCAACTATTTTATTATTTTGATATGCTGCTGTCCATTTGCTGTTTCATTTTATCTCTGTCACCACTTTTTTAAAGAAAAGGAGGGGAGGAGAGGGGGGAACGAGCATGCAACGACGGGAACGAACAACTGCAACACAATTTTTTATTTTTTATTTATAAATATATTTAGCCTTTTTCTAAAATGATTTATTTTTAATACATGCTCAATTATGAATAAAAAACAGTATTACACATTTCTGATAACGATTTTGTGATTTGAAATATTATATTTCATTAGTCATAAAAATACAAAAAAAAAATTACATCTTGTGGCACAAAATATCAAAAGCTTTATAGAGTGTGATCACAGGTGGCTCAATAATCTTTGCCAATGAGACGTGATAAGAATACTACATATATATATATATATATATATATATATATATATCATCATCACAGCCCTTCACAAGTCCACTGCTGAACATAGGCCTCCCCCAAGTAATGCCACAAAGCACGGTCCTGAGCCACCTGCATCCATCGACTGCATGCATGTCTTACCAGGTCGTCACTCCATCTAGTGGGGGTCGCACTACACTACGCCTACCGGTACGAGGCTGCCACTCGAGAACCTTTCTTCCCCATCGGCAGTCTCAGACCTGTAGGCGAAGTGTGGGGTGGCCACCCATAAGATGGAATAACGAAATGTAAGACATGCAGGAAGTGAAGCAAAAAATTATTGTAAAATAAAGTGATTTAGAACACACGAACAATTTAACAACCAAAACCAAAAAGTATTAAAAATTCTGTCGGTAGCAACAGCATTAGCCGTAATGTGATTGTTCCTTTCGTTGATGATCGGGATCATCATTTATTTATTTAATGCATGTGTCTCTTCGTGTAAACTCCATCAAGTCTGGAAGATTGCACATGTCCTTTTTCGAAGAGATTTAATCCCGTCAAGCTTTCTGATTTCCGTCTCATCTCGATCCTACGTTTCCTTTCTAAAGTCCTTCAAAAACTTATTTGACAACAGCTGACTCTTTTCCTTCATAAGCACTATTTATTGAATCCTTTACAATTCGGTTTCCATTCTGTGCCTTAATAGAAGTTACAGATGATGGGGTATGTATAAAAAACAACTCACAGTAATGCAACCTTTACAAATTTCTGAAAAATACATTTTAGACGCAATCTTGTCATTTTCGAATGGCTCTGCCGACGGCATTGACGTGATTACGCCTCAGCATCTCTAAGATATTGTAAGAACATCTGCCGGTGACGCCGGTATATTACATCTTATAACATTACAAAATTATGTCATTTTATGCTTATTAGTAATATCAATCCCAATTTCATTCCCTACTTATATGGAGCAAGATTGTGTTCCTCCAAAAAAAAAAATAAGGGTATCCGTCTTATTCTTCCACATTTCGATGCTTAACTTCAAAATTATCTTGCAGGTACATAATGTCAAACTTTAAGACAAAATTTCAGCCTACTCAACTAGGCTTTGCACTAAAGATGGTTGTGAGGTAGCAGTACATTCGGTGCGTACTTTTTAACAAATTCTAATGCAGATGTTCTTCTGTTGGCCATAGAAATGCCTCCTTTGCCTAAATGTAACCTCTGGGAGGAAAACCGACGACTAGGTTTGCCACCCATCACGTTCGATCTCCTGTAGGGACAAAAAGTGGATTTCAGAAACCCGCCTGGTTACGTTGATTTCTCGCTATATATATTAATGATAAGACGGATGAATTATGCGATATTATGTATGTTAGAAGAACAGATTTGTTACGTGTGTATGAGATGAAACGGAGAGGAAAGTATGTCAATACACACGCTACGTATACCGCATACTGGGCTGGCATAGACGAGATCGAGCGGGCATGCCTGGGAATAGGTATCATTCTTGCTGAATAAATGGGTCAATGTGTGAAAGAGTATAATTGAGATGAAGTGTTAGTCCAAGACTGCTATAGATACGATTGAAAGTGGGCTCAAAGAAGTTCTTTGTGTTAGGAGTCTGCACCTCAGACATGTCTAAGCCCACTTATATGCGAGAACAGTTTTGGGAGATGGTAAGGATGGTGTTAATGAAGTGTAAGGAAATGAAAATATTGTTATGCTAGGAGATTTTAATGGAAGGGTTGGGCTGAAGAGGTTTGGTTATGAAAGGATATTGGGATCGTTTGGTGATGAAAATATAAATGAGAATGGTAAAAACCTCCTCAAAGTATGTGTGGAAAAAACTTTCTTTCTTCATGAAAAGATTCATATGTATACTTGGGGAAGAGGTGATAATATAAGCATGATAGATTTCATAATTCTGGATGAAAAATTGAGGAGCAGTGGTAGATACAAAAGTTCACCGACGGTCCAACGTAGCAATGGATCATTATTTGATTTTATGTCAAATTAATGGTCTATTCAGATGTTGGCAGCGTTAGATCGTATTAGAACAAATAGGTTACAAGACGAAGCTGAGAAAAACAAGTACAAATGTAGACTGAAAGAAAATATAAGTCGTTTGGATAAATTGTGCATGAATGAGTGAGACTTGGAGAATGTATGGCAAAATGGTAAGAAAAGCTTAGTGGACGTAGCTGGTGTTAGTAAGAAAATGAATGAAAGGATAAATAATACGTTGTGGAAGGATGATGAGGTACGTATGAAACTTTAAGCAAAGAAGAGAGCATGGCTATATTTACTAGCAACAGAGACTGGTAATTCTGGCGGTACGAATGATGATATTGAAATAAAAAAGCCAGTCTTTAGACATCTTACTGAGAGTAAAGGAAGTAGTTGAAAGAAAAAAACAAGAAAAATGGATAAGAATGTTAGAAGAATATCAGATAACTTCCAGGCAAATATTATAATGTTCTAGAAGGTTTTAAGAACTGCCAAGCAACTGTCAAAACAGTCTAGAATAAATGCTATAGGAGACGAGAACGGATGTATTCTGAGTGACGAAGTTTAAAGATAGGAAAGGAATATTCTGAGAGAGATATATAGAGCGATATATATAGCGAGAAATTCCGAAAGAAGAGGAACGAAATAGGAAGATAACTATAGATGAAATAATGAAAACTATGAAAAGCAGGTAAGTCAGTCGGATATGATAGAGTTTCTCTCGAAATGCTAAGGGCTGGAGAGGAAGTGGTGGCAGGCCTACTGTACACTTGGTTTAATTTATGTTGGGACTGAAGCGGGTAACGGAAGATTGATGCAAAGCCGTGATAGTCCCAATATATAAGGGAAAAGGGTCGCAGCAGGACTGTGAAAACTACCGTAGTATCAGCCTTCTTAGAATTATAGTAAAACTGTATACTAAGGTACTAATTGAACTCATAAAAGAAACAGATGGTAAATTTTGGGATGTGCAAACGGGATTTTGAAAAGAAATTGGATGTATAGATCAAGTCTTTGCATGTACATGATCGCGGAGGCCAAAAATAAAGAGTTTTTTGTGCGTTCATGGACTTGGAAAAGGCTTATTACAGAGTGGACAGAGATGATACTGAATTCATTTGGTTTGAGCGCTGGGTTGATACAGGCATTAACCTCTCAAATGCCAAGACCGCTTCGATATTCCGTCAAAATTCAAGAGTTGTAATTTGACCGCACCCACCCACAGCATTTTAACTCATAAGTACTTATGTTTACACACTACTTTTCTATAAAGAAGTTTGGCATTATAGAATCAATATGAAATTTTATATCCTCTGGTGGAATAAAAGACAGTTGGTGTACGGATATTAATTTATATTCAACGTTCATTACGTACAACATTTTCATTTGGATGTTGTGTTGATTTTTGGATTTTTCTAGTGTTTTATTAGTGTTTTGTATAGTGTTTTATTATAAAATTGTAATAAAAGTTTTTGTGTTAATATAATTTGTCTTTTCACGTAAATAATTTCGAGTAATATATAGAAATAATTGTGATTTTCTCGCTGCCTACATCCAAAATAGAATAAAATCTTTTTGTAATGAAGTAAAACATGACTTTTGTTTAAACAACATGATAAAGAATCTTGTATAGATTTTATAGTGCCAAACTTCTTCATAGAAAAGTAGTCTCTAAATATAAGTTTTAATGGTTTTAAGTGCTGTGGGTGGGTGCGGTCGCATGCGACCACTCGGGATTTGGCAGGCGCATGCGATTGCATGGGAATTTTATGGGGACTGAAGGGTTTAATTCTCTTTATAGTGTTTGTGTTAGGACAAACGGCCTCTTGACGCCGATGATCAAGTTATTTTTGCGTCGTCGGCATCCGAGTTGTAAATGATGGTTACAAGTCTTTATTCTACAAAAGTAAACAAGTCTTTAAAGGTTATGAAAGGGTACGGAAGTAAACGCAAATAAAACGAAAGTTATGGTTTTTGAAAGAGAAGAAAGTAAAACGATATGTGAAATAAGAATAGAAGAGGAGTTGTTCGAGCAAGTATATGAGTTTGTATATTTGGGATGTGTATTCAGCAGGGATGGGAGATATGATAAGGATGTAGAAAGACGAGTATACGCAGGAAATAATGTAAATGGGGCTCTACACTATATTGTTTAAAGTCAGAATGTGTCAAAAAAGGCACGTATGGAAATTTACTATACTGTGTTAGTCCCTACTTTAGGGTATGGTACTGTGAGTTAAGTATGGTAGTAGAAGCCCAAGAGTAGAATAAATGCAGTAGAAATGTGTTCGCTAAGAAGTATGTTAGGGCTAAATCTGAGTCACTGGGTGAGAAAATGTTTTACAAAATAAGAGTATGGTTGTATGGTTTGCACGATGATGCTGTGACCCGGATTAAGAAAGGAATGCTTCGGTGGTTTGGTTATGTGGAAAGAATGAATAAGGAAAGGGTGACAAAGTAAATTTATGTTGCAGAAGTGAATGGAAGAGTCGGAAAGGGACGTCCTAGGCGAAAGTTTATCGACCAAATTGAAAATGAGCCAAATTAGGAGTACCTTTAAGCGACGAGCATGTATACCAAATGGGAGTCTGTAGTCTCTGTTTACCCGGCTGGGTGACAGGCGTGAGTGTTTATGTTTATGTCGATACGGTAACCCTGCTGAAAGAAGTAGCTAACAATACCCCCGAAATTTATCATTATGTTTGGCAATGTTACAGTCATAATACGAACTTGTTTTATCAAAACCATATTATTGAGTCTGCTGTCGGTGTTCAGCAGGGTGATCTACTAGGTCCAGCACTTTTCAGTTTGGGAATTTAACCAATCATTGCAAATTTTGAATCCAAGCTCAATATCTACATACCTGGTACCTGGACGACGGTATAATATAGATAGATATAGAGATGATATAGATGAGATAATAAAGCAGATGACGTTCCCACTGATCTTACCCATATTTTTCAAAAATTTAAGAATATTAGCCCTCAACGAAATAGCAATAAATTTGAAATATTTATTTTTAATAATTAATAAAGAGATTTGGGCAAATTTTTTTAAATTTGGGTTCTAAGCGGTGCAACATTAGGATTGATCTATTTTGTTTTGTATACATATTAATGAGGAGGTGAAGTTTTTTTGGATCATACAATGTTTTTTTTAGGTTACTTAATAAAGAATCAAAAATTATTTTATCTTTTTAATTAGAAGATATCATAAATGTCATTTTGTTTAGCAGTGAGGATATTTTACATGCAGCCGTTATACTTCACGTACTATTGATTGCATTATACAAAGAGACCAAATTTGACCACTGGTCATTCTAGCAAAACTACACACAACAACTTTCAGTAGATTTATCTTTTGGCCTAATTTGAAATTAAATTAGGAAAATCGTGATTAGTATACTGTCTAAATGTATGTTTAATTTAAGGTTTCCTCTATGCATATATAAGGGTATTTTTTTTAAGTAACGGGTTACAGCACACCTTTTATTGATAAACAAAATAAAATTTTTGTTTTTCGTCTCTAAATGTCATTCATTCAATGTTTCCAAATGTTATTACTTTCGTCTGCATTCTTAATATAGTAATGTTTTAAAATATATTACAATTACTCGAAAGTTATTTAATATGTTGGAATAGTTACTCGATTATTTCGCATTTATAGAATAATTAATGTAAATGCCGCAAGATCTATTACCTGGGTTAATAAAACCTGTTCATGAAGATAAATTGAAATTAATTATTTAGAGTGATATTGCATGGGTAGAATATTAATTTTGTTTTGAGTTAAACATTTCGAATAATTTTCACGTGTTTAAAAGTATTTTTAAAACAGTTGAAAAATCATTATCACGGTCCTTATTTTTTGTTTCACAAAAAGGCATTAACCTTTCAATAGCCAGGCATAGTTTACATTTAAAAAAAATTGATGTGCTCACTAAACTGAGTGAGCGAAACTCGGACACTAATGCTGATGATGACTGCGGATGATTTAGTTGGTGGTTGACCTATGGATAAAAATGCTGCATTTTCATAATATCCCTTCATAAATAATTAAGTAATACTATGTATAACTTTGTAAAAATTAAAAGAATGCAGTACGAAAAATGTATGTTTCTTTAATAGCGTGCAAACAGCATATTAAAGCATATTGTTACGAGCTTGAGGTTCGTGACAATAAAATCTGCCGATTGAATTACCAAAATTAACTCTTTAATTCACTTTACACTAATTAAAACTTAGAACACTAATAATTATCCTCACTGATTCACTTTATTTCGCTCCGAAGCTTCGCTTGTCTCGCCAAATTCAATACTTCCCCGATCGCACCTTGCAGCGCCTATAAATACACATTAGCACCCAAACATCCAGAACATTCAAGTAAATACGCGCAAGGCGTCGAAAGTTCGAGTGACGGCTTCTAGAAGCTTAGTTCTTCCTTTCGACACCAGATGGCGCTGTCGGTTGAAAGATTAGTGATGTCATTTTCTGGGAAGCTCACCCCGCTCTCGTCCCTGACACTAGATAGCACTAGTGCCGGGTACATGACGTCAACTTAGGCGCGCAACAATATTATTCGCTAATCATACCTAGATTGTTAATTAGTCTTACAAAAATTGATAATATGTGATTTTCTCCATTTTATATTAATTAAAAGTTCATCATATTATTGTATTTATATTATATTATGTTTACGAGTATATTTTATATTACATTAAGTGCTGCACTTTAGCTTTAATTAACACGCAATTTAAAAACTTGAATTGAAACTTCATTCATTTACATAAAATTGAATTATACACCATGGTGAAAAAAAAAAAAAAACTATGAGAAAAAAACTAAAATTAAAACTAAATTATCTTACAATCCTACTTGGTATAGACCCAAGAACGATGGCTGCCTTTCTTCGCTGAATTAGCATTTTATCGAGAAAAGAACCAGCCCTCTTATCACCAGCAGTAAATACAGTTCTTTTAGGAACTTTCTAAATAATAATTTTTTGCTTAAAAAAATATTGGTAATCTTAATCATTAACATTACTAATATTCCTTTTAACCACTCCTGATAAGCCTGAAACGCTTGTGTTAGGAGTGGTTCACGACGGTAGTCAAATGGCGGATTCGAACCCACGACCTTTTAAGTTCGCGATCCGCGCCCTGCCATTAGGCTACTGTCGCTTCATTTTTTATACAAAAAAAATCTTAACCTATGAAGTCAGGACCTCAAACACCTCAGTCCACCCTCGTGACCATGGACGCCGAAAAGTGCCCGAAACGTAGGGAAATAAAAGTTTAAATTAAACGTTATAAAATTTGTATAAATATTATAACATTTCACAACTATTGTTATGTAACGGGATGATTAAAAGATGATTCAAGGTTTCAAAATCTACGAATGTGTTATTCAATAATAAATCATAAATGTATCTTATTTGGTAATAATTTTATTTATTTCATAATAAACAATGTGCTACTTCGATACTAACTGAATATGAGTGTGTTATGCGGTAGAACATAATACGCTAACTGATCGCACAGGGTGGTTTTCGTTGCAGAATCTTTCAGTATTTTAATGAATAGGAAATACATTTTTGGCTTACATAAAAAAAGAAAATGTAATTGAATATGAGGAATCTTAACGTAATGCGGGAATCTTAACGTAATGCGGGATGGTATGCTTTACGTGCTGTCTGGCAGTAAGATTTTCGAGTGGCCGCCTCGTGCGTAAACGAAGTCTAGGTCTATGGTGTGCAGGTTTATGGATGCACGTGGTTCAGGACTATGCTTTGCGTCATCCCTAGGCCTCCCGCTATTTAACAGTGGACATTATTTTAAAAAGTTTAATTACATTTAAATATTATAAAAATATGTGTAAGTGATGTAATCCCGTTGCTGTGCAAATTTTGGGATTTTTTATCAAAAAATGCGACGAGTAGTTTTGACAATCCTATCTTGATGTCAACCTAACACTACCCAAAGAATTTCTAAGAGAAAAACAGGTAAAGATCCAAGGGTGCAAGGTCAGGATTTTGGTAAATGCATTAACACTTCAAAACCAAGCTCTCTCAATTTTTGCTGAGAGGCCAAACTTTTCTGTTGATCAATTCTGGCCATTTATTCAAAATTTCCTGCTGGAGTCTCATTAGTCGTTGGCAGTAGAGTTTCGAACCAATGATTTCACCCGGCGATAGAAGCGCATAATAAACGATGCCCTTTCAATACCACAATACACACAGCATCATCTTATTGCGTCTTAATCCGAGCTTCACTATAGTCTGTGGAGCTTGACTACACTCTGATCATGATCTTTTTTGGAACGTTCTTGTCGTATGTGGTCTACTTTTCATCATCAGTGATCAATCTTTTCAAAAATGGTTTGCTTTCAATAATTTTAAATGGAGAATCGCAAATGAATACACCATTCATTAGGTTTCTTTCAATAAACTCGCATGTTACCCAAATATCGAACTTCTTTGTCTCGGTTACATCGTATTTGCTAATATGCCAATCATGCTCCACTTTTTTTAAAAATGGTATCGTCTTTATCCGTATGCGGTCGACCAAAGCGAGCTGCATCTTTGAAATCAAAATTCTCGGACTGAAAATGCTTGATCCAGCTTAGTGCTACTCGTACTCTTAGTGACAATGTATTAGGTCCATAAACGTCACATATGTTTTTCGCAGGTGAGTCACATTTTCCAGTTTTCGTAATAAAACCTCAAAATGTATCGAATTTCTTCGTTAGATTCAGTCAATTAGCCGGACAGAAAAACAATTAAGAAATGGCGGGAAATTGTTTTTTTTATTTTATTTTTCTTCTTCATAGTGTCTTAAATGTTTTGATATTAAACACAGCCGGATACAAACAGTAAAATCTAAGAGATTTAACTTAAATTTTATACAAACAAAATACGAAGAAAAAATTTTCCCAACCTATTATGAAAGGAGGGGAAGAAGAGTGGTTACGATGGTCTGTCAGTGGGGCCGGAAAAACCGGTGCTCGTTTGAATAACGTAATTAGTGTAGTGCACTCAGAAGAGTAATTAAAAAATTATAGGTGTCTACCGCCGCCCATGAACAACCGCCACACCAGGGGAATTGCAGACGCGTTACCGGCCTTTTACAAAGTAATAAGCTCTAAAACTGCCAGTGGTAAACAATTCCACAGAGGAGTTGTACGAGAAAGAAAATTCCTAGTAAACGCACAGTGGCGGAGCGCTAAGCAACCAGATGGTGAAGATGATGTCGTGAATTTTAAGGCAATGTGCGTTCGTGAAATTTGGCGGCTGGAACTAATTCGAAGTTAGTTCGTGCTAATATTTTACTCTTATTATCTTAAGTCAATTTATGTTTGTACAAGTGCGCAGACAAATTCAATTTTATAGCATTTGAATATGTTTTAACACTTCAGTTTCTTATTAGTTTTGATAATTCCTTTATTCCTAATATGGAATTAATCTAAGCGTTATAATTTACTTCTTAAGACTCTATATTTCACAAAAATTATATAGCTGGACATGGACTCTGCACATTAGAATTTATGTAAAAAAAGACAACCAGTATTACTATTTATTTACTAAATAACGGTTTTTTGTACTTTTTTTACTTTTAACCTGTGATATTTTGGCTGTTTTACAGAGACCACATCGGACACATATAGCAGACGAAGAGAGTTTTTCAGATAGCTATATTTAGAAGTTAGAAGTCTAAAACTTCGGAGGCAGCTTCTGTTTTTTTGCACATTATGGAACGAAAGTTTATTAATGTGTTCTTGAATCGTTTCGATGAAGTGCAGATTCAACGAGATATTTATATTTTAGTTTTCGTTAGAAGTTAAAAAACTGATATACGGTTAACTATCACAAAGGGTGGAAGAACTATATGAGTTAAAAGTTATTCGCAACCGATAAATTGCGATTACAATTTCAGAAATAATAATTTTAATAAATATTTTATTAAGTTTAAAGTTACGAAAGCTAGTAAAAATAAATAAAACCAGATACATAGTGACATGCTGAACGTTAAAGAGAACATCGCAGCATTGATTATTCACATGGAAAATTGTACGAAGTCCGTGTATTAGCTTCAGAACTACATATATAGATACAAGATTGTATTAAGTCTTAAACTTTTCAAATGAGGTAAAAAAACTTAATGAAATTAATTGTATCGCGCTTAATTTGCAACTTGAGAATGAGTGATGCACTATCTATAATCAGTGAAGTTTCGAGAATATAACGTCACTCTGTCTTATAACTCTCTGCAGTAAGATAGGTTTAGTCTTCCGGTTCTGTACTGAGACGGCGAAGCCGGCCTTGCTCTTTTTAATACGCGTGAGCCTCGCGTTTATACTAGCTTATCTATGGCGTGAGCGGTTCAGTTGTATTGTGTATTCAATTCTTGTTGTTATTACCTTTATTGTTACGTTTAGCGTTTTTTTGTTTTGTTTTAAAAATGCCTAACGCGTACATTTATAGTGCTTGTGAATACGGCAACATGTTAATGTGTCTTGGAGAAGCCTGCGGGAATACTGCAGGTGCGTTACGAATTTACCGAGAAAAATTTCCGACCGCTCGGCACCCAACTACATCTCGTCTGATAACAGCAGCATTTCAGCGAGTGTTGGAAAATCGAACCATTGCTTCGGTAGCAGCAGGAGGTGGAAGTCAAGTGACTGTTCACTCTGGGGAGCGCCTGTTAGATGTCGTTCGCCGGAATCCGAACTTAGATATACGAAGTAGTGCTAAATTGTTAAGTCGTTGGGACAGAACGATTGTGTCATACTGTACAGTTTATAAAGTGTTAAAGCGTAACCGAATGCGACCATACAAATTGCACAAAGTTCAAGCTTTAGTTCCAGGCGCTCACGACCGCCGACGAGTTTTTTACCGTTGGTAATTAGACCAGCAACAACGCGTTCCTGGTTTCACTGAGCATATCATCTGGATGGACGAGTCCACATTTATCAGAAACAGCCTGTGAAACTGAAGAAATATTCACAAGTATTGCGAGGGTAACCCACACGCTATTCGACAAACCGGGCACCAAACCCGTTCGTCAGTTAACGTATAGGCAGGTTCATTTAAGGATCGCATACTAGGACCAGTCTTTCTGCCACAGCGACTTAACGGACAGCGATACCTAAACTTTATAAATAAACAGTTGATCGACATTTTGGACAACCTATTGCTGGTTGAATATCGCCGCACATGGTTCCAGCATGATGGTGCACCTCCACATGTAGTGAGATTCCTCCGTGAGAGCTTCACCGAGCTATTTCATGTTCGCTACATCGGCAGACTAGGACCACACGCTTGGCCACCTCGCTCATCTGATCTCACCCCGTTCGACTTCTTTCTGTGGGGGTATGTGAAAGACAGAGTTTTTAATTATGAGTGTGATAGTGCTGACGAAATGCGCCAAAGAATCGTGGATATTTTTAACAAATTACGTGTGGACTGTGTCGAAAACCTCACAATGATGTCCCGCCTGCATGAGTAGACGCAAAATCGACCAAATCAAATCTGCCTCAAAATGAATGGGACATGTCATAATGCCACGGAGGATTTAAATTGATAAGCTGTTTTTTTTTTTTTTTAATAATTTAGTTTTGAACTGATGTGAATAGATACTGAATAGGTAACTGAATTTATCAAAATAATAAACAGCAGTGTGTAGCGTAGGTTACACGATATATAAAAAAGCTTGACTATCCTTATTTAAATTTAATTTAAGTAAATTTTTCATTAGTGGAGAATCGAACCTGATATTTGATTTATTTAACCTGTGAATTCGAATTAAAGTGGATGGAGACTAGCACAATGGCAAAACAGTAGATTAAGTGGATAAGTTGGGCATTTAGACAAGTTTTGTAAATTATTAGGTACTGGTACGATGTGGTTGCATGTCGGCGTTCGGTATCGCGCGTTTATTGACCTTTTATCAGCTGATTTCAGGTATCGAAGATTCATTGCTGGTTTTGTGTTTAGGTATTTCAAAACTTTTTTATGAAATTATCGTTTCATTTAGCTTTACTAACATGATAGAGCGTGAATGAAGCTAATAAAACATTGTAAAAAGAATATTAGTTTTGCATCGGGATAGATTTTATTGGAGTTTCATTATCAAATGTATACTTAATATTATCGTCTGTCTTCATTTTCGGGAGCGTTTCAAAAATTTCCTGTGTACTGGCTTTCTCCAAATACCGAGGTTTCTTCCTGACAACTCTTCCTTGTGGAATGGGTGGCGGTAGTCACTTACAATCAGGTGAGCCGCATTCTCGTTTGCCCCGTTTTATATAAAAAAAGACTTCATTTGTACTTAGTAGACCCTTCTGTCTAATAGACTAGGCTCTGAGAGGCTGATAAAGAAAAAAAAGAATAAGTAGAATCACTGGATTTTTCTTTTTTTTTTCTTTATATGTCCCGTGTCCATTGAGATGTGAAATTTAACAGCTGGATGTGAGCCTCTCTCGTTTTAGGAAGGACTTATTTTAGTTGTTATGCTTGGCAGGCTAATTGATGATGACAGTAGCAAACATTTTGTCGCTTGTTTAATTATTTTACATCTTGTGTAAAAGAAATGGCTACTGTGCCGGACGGGCGAAACTCTCCGGAGTAAATGTTGTCGAAGATACTTCGCGAGTCGCTCACGTCCTACACCTATAGGTTCCGGAGGGTACTTTCAGTGCCGTCTTTGTGAGTGCCGCTGAGATATTGTGGACTGAGGTTCAAATAAAAAGGCACGATTAATAAATACAAATAGCAAGGTAGTGGCCAGCGGTTCGACTGATTGATTAGTCGCGAAATTTTATAACTATTGACCACGGTTGTTGAACTACGGTTGTTCACTATTGGTTGGTCACTGTATATTTTAAAAGATTTCTTTAAATTGTACGGTAGTATCAAATATCTATTTGTAGTAGCTGGCTTTCTAACACTACTGACTAGCAGCTATTATCAACTAAACTAGCTGATTTTATCACTTGTGTAACTGCGGATATCAGTTACCACTACCACTATATGTAACTGCGAATATCAGTTACGATCTTTTTCGGCTAGCTAACACCTTCACTATATGTAACTGCGAATGTCAGTTACGACCCTTTTCGGCTAGCTAACACTTTCACTATTCACTATATAATGCTACTAGTCACTTCAGCTACTACCGGATACCACTGCTTGTCACTGGCAGTTCTTCACAATACTACTCCTACTGGGTCCCGAGCCCCTAAGGTAGACTTTGGCTATAATTTACAGTGAGCCGCTTGCCATTTTCCGTTTTGCCTCTTTATTGCATAAACTTTTCACTATGCAAATGGTATAAATTACAATATTTTCTATACAAAACTAATTGCTTCACTAACATGCTATACATCATCAAATCGGTAGTCTGGTACTTTATTAGTATATCATAAAGGTTACTCAAAACATTAACATTGTAAAAAGTTATTAAATGAAATGTCCCAAATTTTTATAATATTTGGATACATTAATTCTTTGATTTTTCTATAACTATCAAATGCGTTTAATTATACAAAATATTCCTACACTTCCTTAATCTATAAGCCATATGCTAATTCAATGTCATATTTACAACTCTTTTAGAACATAAAATTATTTTCATTATTTTAGTATGAACTATTACGCAATTAATTAAAAAACTTCTAGAGAGTTCTACGATAAGACGCGCTGCGATTGGTCGATTTTTCTTAATATAATAAAAGTTGTTTATATCACTTGTTATCAAAACGACATTCTATACAAATATACTAAGAGTTATAAACATGTTACACAACTATATTAATACACGTTTTCATCCAGTTTTGTCGGTAATTTCACTATTAATACAAAAAATATTATTCTTTATCACTTTGTTTCTTAGCGTTGTTAGGCCGTCGCGAACATCTCTCCCGCCGTGCAGCGTCGCGACGATTTTTTCACAGCGGCGCTGCATCCATTTCGGTGAGCGACGTTGCTTCTACTTCGGCAGCGGCACCTGGAGATTGGGACCTCGCCCATGGGCCTCCCGCCGGTTTTGAAGTTCCGGTAGATACTTTCGGACCCAATGCTGCCAGAACATGGGTGTCTTTTGCTATTCATATCCTTTTTCTTCCAGAGAAGTGCTGTTTCCATGTGCCCGTCTTGTAACTGACGGGTGCTGCTATTTAGTATATCTTCAGCTTTCTTCTCTGGATCGGAGTCAGGTCTTCTCGGATTGATGATGAGAGATTCAGCGCCAAATGTTCGCGGAGTTGATCATCTATAGTCCCCTCGCTCTTGTGTACCGCGTGGACGCGCTGATACGGGGCTTTAGTGCATGTCCCGTGAAGCACCCATCGTAATTCTGTGAGCGAGGCGATTAGCTGGTGCGGCGGACCTCTTCGGATTTGAGTGGCTATCAGAAGTCTCCAATTGTCCTGTCCTATTAGGATCCTTGGGTTACCGGAGTCATATATTAGCTGCTCCTTTAGGTCTTTCAAGGGGTGGCACTTGGCTATGCCTGCTTCACGCGCAGTCTGTGGCCCCAAGTTTAGGCTTGCGACCGTGCGTGCTTTGAATGGCACCCTTTTGCTGTGGAGACTCTTCAGCGATACTTTGATTCTTCGGGATTCCGGTGAATCGAGGATAGTGTTCCCGATAGCGGTGATCTTAAACGGGTCCAATCACCCTGTAGCTCCAATTTGTTTGGCGATCTCTTCATCCATTAGTGAAACTGTTGACCCATCATCCAGCAGGACGTATGTGTTTACAACTCCCGCCGGTCCAATTACTCGCACTGGAATTATTTTTAAATAGGCTTGATGCTTTGACACAGCGAATGAGTTGACTACGGTTTCTTGAGGTCCTTTTTGTTTGAACTCAGTCTTCTCCTTTGTATTATTATGGAGAAGGCGATTGTGTGTCGCGGTGCATCCTTCTATTCCACTCTTATTGGTTTTACATTTGTGTGTCTGATTTCTATAACGTAAATAGCGGAAACATAAATTATTTTGCTCTGCGAATTCCCATCTTTTGTTGATATCTGCTTTCTTAATTTTTTTACATTCGGATCCGTAGTGACCCTCCTTTTCGCACACTCTGCATTTCGGAGACGGCTTAGTAGTAGCCGCGTGTGCTCTATGTACTGAACGATTCCTTTGTGTTTCGTTTATAATTTCTGGAGGGGCAAATGCACTGCAGAAGCGAGCTTGCTCGGTAATAAACTCGCTGAAGCAGCCGAGGTCTGGTCTAGAGTCATATTTTTCGGTGTAGATTCTATACCACTGGGCACGTATAGAGTTTGACAGTTTGTCGGCGAGGTGTCATAGCAGCTCTGCGTTGACGACGTAATGATCTCGCTTTAGGGCTCGCAGAGTGACGACGCTTCCCCTCACTTTGCTCGCGAATGTGCAGATGTCTCTGGGTGCTTCTGTACATCATGCTAATCCTCGTAACTTCTCAGTTTCTGCTTGCGTGATTGAATCTGGATGCCCAAATTGTAGCTCCAGTTCTCGCATAATCTCATCTGGCTTAGCATGCCCGATGAGTTCTGAACTGACTGTTTCCAAGGCTCTTCCTTGTAGACTTCATCTTAGTCTAGCAGTGTTTTCAATGTCATTGAAGTAGCCTCGGGTTGTTTCGTAAATGGCACGGAATGAAAGCCACTCGGTATGTGCTCCGCTAAAGCTTGGCAGTGTCATTATAGCTTTCAACGCTGCGAAAGTATGCAACGATAGTGGCGCACTCTCCAACTTTGATTTGTCAGTGAGCACGGCTATAGCGGATGTGAGCTCCGATATAAATGGACGGAGCCCCCTTTATTCACTTATGACGGGTTCCTGACTAAGTTTCTTTGGCATGAGATCCTTGGGTACATCTGCTGGATAGGAATCCTGGTATGTGAGCTCTGATACAATCGGTAGGAGCCCCCTGTCTTCATTAACGGTGGGTTCCTGGCTGAGCTTTTGTGGCATGGGATCCTTTTGTACATCTTCTGGATAAGAATCCTGGTTCGTGAGCTCCTTTTGGGGCTCACTGAGGTCGACAACGTCCGGGGTTGTCTTTGTGACGGTTTTATAAATGGGGCCTTCCATCCGGTGGTTGCGCCTTGATTTGACTTTTGTTTGGCTACAGAATTTTCGAGCCAAGATCGAACGTACTCACTTTTGGAGTGACCATCTTTATCATAGTCGTCTGATTCGTCTTCTTCTTCAGCCATCTGTAAGGAGATCTGCGCAAGTTCTAGTTTGATCTCCAATACTTCTTCACGAGCCTTCAAAATTCTTCTATTGGGCCGCACAGTCTTCTTTGACTTCGTACTGCAATCTGTGTGGCCCCTCGGTGGCTCTTCGGTGTGGGTGTCTTCTCGGGCTGTTGGCGATGATGCACGGCTAAAGTCATCGTTGCCTTCTATATGTTCCCTCTACTTCGTTGTGCAGGCCGTAGTGGCCGGCGCGGGCAGGGGTATCCCCCTCTTGGGGGGGCAGCATGGCGCCTCAGCGCCCTCTACCGTTGACGGTGAGCGTGGTGGCATCTGGTGGTGGACGGCGGCGTTACTGGCCGACGAACCTCTTTCCAGACCGACGGTCCACGCCTTGGCTTCCCTTCCTTGCGAACGGGTGATCGGCATCTTGAATCCGAAAATTCTGCGATTTTAATATGGTGGTGACTATGTACCCGGTTCCGAAATACAAACCGATATATCCGGCTCGAAGGACCAACGAATGTGCCGGACGGGCGAAACTCTCCGGAGTAAATGTTGTCGAAGATACTTCGCGAGTCGCTCACGTCCTACACCTATAGGTTCCAGAGGGTACTTTCACTGCCGTCTTTGTGGGTGCCGCTGAGATATTGTGGACTGAGGTTCAAATCAAAATGCACGATTAATAAATACAAATAGCAAGGTAGTGTCCAGCGGTTCGACTGATTGATTAGTCGCGAAATTTTATAACTATTGACCACGGTTGTTGAACTACGGTTGTTCACTATTGGTTGGTCACTGTATATTTCAAAAGATTTCTTTAAATTACGTACGGTAGTATCAAATATCTATTGGTAGTAGCTGGTTTTCTAACACTACGGACTAGCAGCTATTATCAACTAAACTAGCTGATTTTATCACTTGTGTAACTGCGGATATCAGTTACCAATATCACTATATGTAACTGCGAATATCAATTACGACCTTTTTCGGCTAGCTAACACTTTCACTATATGTAACTGCGAATGTCAGTTACGACCTTTTCGGCTAGCTAACACTTTCACTATTCACTATATACTGCTACTAGTCACTTCAGCTACTACCGGATAGCACTGCTTGTCACTGGCAGTTCTTCACACTACTACTCCTACTGGGTCCCGAGCCCCTAAGGTAGACTTTGGCTATACTTTACAGTGAGCCGCTTGCCATTTTCCGTTTTGCCTCTTTATTGCATAAACTTTTCACTATGCAAATGGCATAAATTACAATATTTTCTATACAAAACTAATTGCTACACTAACATGCTATACATCATAAAATCGGTAGTCTGTTACTTTATTAGTATATCATAAAGGTTACTCTAAACATTAACGTTGTAAAAAGTTATTAAATGAAATGTCCCAAATTTTCATAATATTTGGGTACATTAATTCTTTGATTTTTGTATAACTATCAAATGCGTTTAATTATACAAAATATTCCTACACTTCCTTAATCTATAAGCCATAATATGCTAATTAAATGTCATATTTACAACTCTTTTAGAATATAAAATTATTTTCATTATTTTTAGTATGAACTATTACGCAGTTAATTAAAAAACTTCTAGAGAGTTGCTGCACGCTGCGATTGGTCGATTTTTCTTAATATAGTAAAAGTTGTTTATATCACTTGTTATCAAAAAGACATTCTATACAAATACACTAAGAGTTATAAACATTTTACACAACTATATTAATACAATAATTAGGTAATTTCACTATTTAATACAAAAAACAATATTCTTTATCACTTTCTTTCTTAGCGTTGTTAGGCCGTCGCGAACAGCTACTATGTAAAGAAAACATAATTATTTATGCAATAAGGGTGACAAACTAGCACACAGTCCACCTGATGCTATATGTATGCTGTTGATTATAGACATCTACCTCTATCCACGATTAAGAATCATGATGCCGATGCATTGTCATCTCTGAGGACTAAAACTGATTTCTCGTTTCTAACAAAAAGGTCTCCGGTGATTTACACCCACGATATGAAACAGAGCAGTTTTTTATTCTGATATTCTGTCAGAATTTGGTTTTTCCTGTTAAGCCGATCCATTCGTACTACAACCGTATTATAGCTGCAGCATAATTCTACCACGTAATAATTTGATGGATTCTTTTGCACTGCAAACACTCTGCTTAAGGACGTTAATAGGGATAAATTGATAACAAGATCCATCTATCTATACCTTACAGCTCATTGAAAATTCCCTGTTGAACACAGGCCAAACCAATAGATTGCCTAAAAATGGATATATTTTCCACGATTGTCACGGTTGGTAGGTGTGTTGGTAACTGCAGTTTTTTTAATGGTAACAGTGGTCAGTGTAGTTCATAGATAACTGTAATTAAATTTAAAAATATACCCAGATAACGCAATAAAAGAAATAAATGTGCAAAAAGCCTCAGAGTTAATATTTACACTTGTCTTCGGCCCTCTTTTATAATTAGTTGTAATATTATTATGCCATCAAAAACATGACTTGTAAAAAACCAAGTCTCGCAACTCAGTTATTTTACCGTAAAAAGTTGTGATATCCATGTAATACAAAGTCGGTTAATTTATTCAGTCCCTACTTAAGGGTCCTTCTGTTTTAAGTTATCACCTAATTAGCTAACCTAACAACATTTTATAGTGACCATATCAATGTTGAAAATTTTTTATGTTTTAAATATATAGATTGACTTGGCAATCGCACTAAGCAATATGTATTACTTGTGAGATACATTGTTTTCATGTTTCATTCTATCACTGCAAATGTAACTTTGTAATTCTATATATTATGTATATGGAATTACAAAGTTATTTATGCAGTTGGTGTATCTAGAAAGCTGGATCGAAATTAAAATATATTTTAGTTTTTTCTTGATTTGTACACTAAACACTAATTGTATTCAAAGTATGAAGCTATATATATGTCTGCTATAAGTGCCTTAGAATTTTGATGATCGGTCAGTCAGTGAGTGACAAAATTAAGACACTTTGACTAGTTATATTTCTTAAACTACTGGTTCAAATGAAATTTGAAATATACCATGTTCATACAATTCCTACTTGATTATTGAAAATTCAGGCTTCTAATTTTATCCACTACGAAGGTATAGGGGGCCGAAATTGGCCTGAATTGCTTCGATAAAAGTATGGTACGGCCGAGCCGCTTCTTTGCTCGACTTGGCGGGGGCACTGCGGTGCCCCCAGATAAATGAATCATTAAAGTTACCAACATAAATGAAATCCTGTGTAGAAAAGAACTCCTCTTTACAAGTCTCTTGGTCTTTAATAATAATATGTAAAAATAAATGCTTATATTATAAAAATTTACAAATATGTATATAATATTTTATTATATAATTATTACATAGGTAGTTATTTTGGTATAAGAAGTTTCGCTTATAGCAATCCATACCATTTTTCAAATGAAATTTAGCAAACTGACATTTAATAGTAATTTAACTAGTAATGGAACAATTAATTTGATTTATGGTTATAGATATATATTCATTCAACCTTGCATAAACTTGCATTGGGTCCCTAACTAGGATATTGCGTTAATGTTTTCTTCAATTTCTTAGAAGACTACACCTTAAAAATCTTATTTTACGAATTTTATCACACTCAATAAAATAAAATTCAACGCGGTAAAATGATATAATTAGTTTTATCCAATATTAAATTGCTGTTTCCTCACATAATTTTCCTTTTTCTAAGGGGTAATTTAAAGTATATAAATGTTATGAGATAATTATAGAAAAAAATCCCTTGTGTGTTTGCTTCGCCACCATTTATCCTCTCTTTGATATCGATATCGTTGCATCTGCGAGTGTAATTTGCCACTCTAGGCAGGCAGATTAGAAGCAGAACTGAAATATTTGCATTCAATAATTTTTGGTGGCTTTGTTGCTATCAATTGTTTACCAATGCCTGGTTTATTAACAATTATTAACGAAAATTGACCAATTCACTCTTTAACACATCCATGTGTGTCCATGTCACACATATGCCGGTAGTTGTTGGGAGCACTATGCTTGAAGATGTTGACGAGTACGTTTACCTGGGATAAATAGTCCGATTAGGTAAGTCCAACTTCCACAGAGAGGTCAATTAACGGATTCAGCCCGGCTGGGCAGCGTTCGGGAAATTACACATCACATCACATCTTCTCGACAGGTATACCTCAAAACCTAAAAACTAGATTGTACAACCAGTGCGTGTTGCCAGTGATGACCTACGGAGATGAGACCTGGTCCTTCACTGCTGGCCGTATGAGGACGCTCAAGGTCCCTCAGCGAGCTATGGAGAGGGCTATGTTCGGGGTTTCTCTGTGTGATAAACTTGGAAATAAAGGTATCCGCAGTAGAACCAGAGTGACCAACATAGCCCAATCGATTAGTAAGCTGAAGTGGCAATGGGCAGATAACTGATGGGGAAAAATGTTCTCGAGTGGCAGCCTCGTACCGGTAGGTGTAGTATAAGGTGATCCTCCAATAGATGGAGTGATGACTTGGTAAGACATGCAGGAAGTCGATGGATGCAGGTGGCTCAGGACTGTGCTTTGCGGTGTTCCATGGGGTAGGCCTTTAATTAGCAGTGGACTTGTGAAGGGTTTTAATGATGATAATGATGATGACATCCATGTTTTAGTAAATATTTTCCTTAAAATTGTTTTAAAATACCTAATAATAATTTTTATTAAGTAAGGAAAAGCCAATTCCTAAAAGCAGCTGAATAGCCCAATTGCGTATTCTTGGCGGATGCGAAGTTTGTTCATTAGCTTGATCACTACCAATTTGCTGCCTTCTTATAGAAATTGCGATAAACTGTTCCATTTAGATAGAAAACAAAATTGAAAATTTTTGTAAATTTGTGTTAGTTTTAAAACCCTAAAGATTATTTGTTACATATTAGAAGGCATAAAATACAATGTGTTATGAATGAGCACATTTTTAATTAGAATTTTAATCCATTGTTAATAAAGTAAAGAGCTCATTTATCTCATGGGCTAAACGCTCGCTGTAAAGAATAAATTTCTCATTGCAGATTTTTTACTTTAATTACAGCAATTCTTATATACGTAACATTAAATTAAAATAATAATTATAATTATAATATATAAAATTAATACTAATTTTAAACAGTATAAAAAAGAAACTATAATATAAAAAAACTAACACTAAAAATTTAAATTGTCAAAAAGTCCTGCTCCCCGTGGTATAATGCCAAGAACGCTGGCTGCGTTTCTTCGCTGAATAGCTATACTAAGCCTTTGAGCGAGGAAAGAACCAGCCCTCTTATCACCAGCAGCGACGACCAGCCGTGGATACAGTTACTTTAGGAACTTCACTGCACGTGGACCCCACGGACCGATAGTCTCTACAGGAAATGGCACAAATATGTAGTCATTTCTCAAAGACTCATATTTGCGCCATTTACTAAATTCGGCTGCCTCTGATGCCGCCCCGGCTCTAAAAGAGGTACCCTTGAGATGAGAAAGTGTCAACACAAACAGCATCCCACACTAGGGCTTTACCTCTCTCCCAAGGGACCAAAGTCATACCGTCTGGTCTCTTGTCATCGTCTATAAATATCCCGCAAAGCTCTAAAACCGAGGGGATATTTATGGACACAAGAGCCCTTTGGATGACTTCGTTTAAAGAACCGTGACGGGAAAACCTACCTGCACTTTTCTTGCATGAAAGTCCGTGGAGCCCAAACTCATCGACGCGACCACAGGGGCACTCGTGAGGTTGACAAATTGCCGTTCCAAGCCGGATTCCTTTTTAAGATTTTTTAAGTTCACTGCATGTTTTGTGGTGAGCGAATACATCTGAAAAACTTGCACGTGTGAAGAATGAAATATTATCAGGACCTGTGACGTAATAATAACTCCGAAATTCATCTCTAAGAAGAGGCAGTGGGACGTCTTTAACACTTTTAGATATTAAATCAAAATATTGCGTATATTTTGGAAATTGAGGAGGTGAAATATGATGAAATAATTTATTTGTCTAGTAACTTTAACTTAAGGGTGCCGAGTGCGAAGTTCTTTACAGGCCCTATATCTATTATTATTTAATAAAGAAAGAAGATTATCCTGTACCTAACTGAATTAAAAAGAAAATTAATAATAATTTAAGTTGATTGTTTATAAATCATGAGTTATTACAATTTTCATTATTACGTTAATAGTAGGTAAGTACTTTAATAAGTAGGTAGGTTTAATAGTCAGGTAAAAAGACGAACTTTTAATGCTAAGCATTCTTAAGCAGCCAACCTTGAAGCATGCATAAAACTTCTCATATTAGATTATCACAGACACTTGACGGACTATTCATCTGTATCTATTTCAAAATTATTTTGTGATGATGAAGACATAAATGAGTCCGTCACATTGATTATAACCTAAAATATCGGCAGTCTTCTTTTTCATATCCATTTTTGATGGATATAAGTCACTACACCACGTTTCTTTTACATATTTATAGATGTTTACAACTATAAATATGTATAACTATATATATATATATATATATATATATATATATATATATATATATATATATATATATATATATATATATATATATTACTTTCCGCTTCTTCCGTTGTGACGTAAAGTCTTTGCTCGTCTAAACAAAACAAACTAAATTTTAAATCTCAAACTATCTACGCACAAGCGCATCCCAGACACAGAGTACTTTTTGTATACCTGAAAATCTCAAAGCGGAATGAGGAATGAGTTCTGCTCCATCCGCTGTCTTAAATACGCACGGCGTGAGACGTGAGACAGGTTTGCTATCTCTGAATGACCGCTTCCTTCACCCTACCCCGTACCATGAGACATGCTTAGCGCTCAACGATACGTAATCTATAAAGAAATGTATGAAAGCAATAACTGTCGTTTAGTTTCGATGCTAACATAATACTTGAGGTCAATGTACTTTTTTCCGCCTGCAACGTACTATAGTTGTTGTATTTACTATTGAGTTTAGTTGACAATTGTATATAGTACAGTAATTGAACATGTAACAATTGGAAACATTATCTACTGTACAGTATTTACTGTTGTTTTTGATAGTTAATTGGTTCAAAAAATGGTAAAAGGATTGCGCTGTTATTAACATAAACGGCCTAAGTTGTAATCGTTAATTATTGCTTAATTTATTTATGTATTAATCATCTAAATACCTGTCTAGTTCTATTCTACGTCGAAATTGTTACACTACATACTACATACGAAATTCCATTTCGGAATTCCGAAACGGAACGAACGGGTCGGCTACACACATACAGAATCCCCTTTTGCCCGCAAAATTCCGTACGGAAAACTACGGTAAGTGTGTGGCGGGTCATTGATTTTGTATGGACTTGCTGCGTTGGGAATTCCGAATAGAAGTTTCGAAACGGAATCTTGAAACGGAATTCTGTATGTATGTGGCGGGCCTTATACGCTCATTCGTAGTATTAAGTTGCTACTTTACGCCATATTTTGTGACAGCGTGTTCCTTCCCCAGACCATCATAATATGGATTTTGCATGGCTCTACCACTTTAAATGTAACAACTTCCCTCAATTTAGACAGGAGATGCCCCAATCTCCTGTCTAAATTGAGGGAAGTTTTGTGCGAGGAGGCTTGCAGCAATTGCGTACGTGAAGCTAAATATCGGTTTAAGTGGCGTGCCTTGGGCAGGGCCCGTGGACTTCCGCTAACTTATTACGATGAAATGACATTAATGTTATATATACTTAAGGGGTCTATATTCTACTAACTATTTAAAAAACATTACTTAGGAAATCATTTAAGGAGAATTCAAATTTGGGGACAAAAAAAACGTCTGTTGTTCTCTCATAAAGCCTGCATTCGGAAACAAAACTGTCTCTGATTTTTACTTTGCAAGATATTTTGGCGTACAGGAGTTGCAGAAACGAAAGCGACAGATAATAAAAGTTGTTCGCCTATTTACTGAGCGGTGGAAGAAAAATCAAAATTTAACAGGGATATCGTTCTGGACATAAGCATAATATTTATTCGTTACAAGTTTCGACTTGCTCCATGCCTCACGCAAAGCATTTGAAAGATGTGAATTAACCAGAGGTAATAAATCTTGTACCATTCCTAATGATTTCTTATATTTACGTGAACTGTTAGGCAAAGAAGCCATCGTAACTAGGAATAGTACATTGATTAAAACTACTTTTACGGATTTTATCGCGTTTTATTTATATTAATTTTAATACCCGACGTTTCGAGCGCTTTCCAGCACCCATGGTCACGGGGGACTGAGGTGACTGACGTCCCGATGTCAAAGTTAACCCGGAGTAACTTCAGCTTTTTAATTATTGTTTTTGATCCGATCTACGCAGAAAGAACTAACTGTATTTTGAAGTCTTGCAGTGGTATGCTTGGGTTTAGTTTTAATTTTATTAATTATAGGATCCCAAGCAGGTGGTAGTACCCAGCCTCCTTCTCTATTGAAATTAGGATGTTTTTTAATTTCAATAGCCTCACGTATCATCCTTGGTAGGAATCGATGTTTTTTCGCGAGGATTTGTGGTCTATCAAATCTGATGTAAAGGTTGGGGCCATCTAGAATATGATCGCAAACTGCAGACTTCCCGGAACGTTGATGCTTCAGGTCAGCTATGTGTTCTTTTACGCGGGTTCTAATTGATCTCTTTGTTTGCCCTATATATGAGAGACCACAATCACAATCAAGCTTATACACTCCTGCATCTTGTAGAGGAATATGACACTTGACGGATGCTAAGAACAGACTAATCTTCTTCGGCGGCTTGTAGAATGTTCTAATAGAAGCTCGCTTCAAGATGTAGTCAATCTTGTCTGTGACACCTCTGACATATGGTAGTATAGCAGGCACACGCTCGACTGTGGCCGGTTTCACTCGGTCACTGTAACGGAGGCGCGGGACCCGAAGCTTGTTGTCGTGCAGAACCTGCTTGACGTGATGAAGCTCGGCGGCCAGGTGTTTGCTGTCACAGATCCCTCGTGCTCTCTGAAACAAAGATTTCCCCACGGTAGCTAACTGTGAAGGATGATGGTGAGATTCACCATTTAAGTGTCGGTTTGTATGGGTCTTTTCTCTATACAGAGTGTGACCTATGGTGTTGTTAGGATTTCTGATGACTAACGCATCTAGGAAAGCTAAGGAATTATTTTCCTCTAACTCCATAGTAAATTGAATTTTAGGGTTTATGGAATTAAGATGTTCTAAAAATGCAGTTACTTTGTCTGATGGTAAAATTGGGAAATTATCGTCTACGTACCGCTTGTAGAACCTTGGGGTAACAGGTGCAGTAAGGAGGGCTTTCTCCTCAAAGTCTTCCATGAATATATCGGCGACAATGGGAGATACAGGTGAGCCCATCGCAACACCATTTACTTGCTTGTAAAACTCTTCCTTCCACAATAGATAACCAGATGTAAGGCAATGTCTTACTAGCACTGGATATTCTGGTGGCATGTTATTTTCATCTAGTTTCCTAGTTATAATTGAGATGCAGTCTTCAACAGGTAGGCATGTAAATAGAGACTGAACCTCAAAACTGACCATGGTTTCATTGTCAGCAAGACGTAGGTCTTTTATTTCACTGACAAAATGTTATGAATTCTTAGTATGTGCTCTTGTGTGTCCTCTGAGTGGTGATAATATTTTGGCTAAGTGTTGAGCCGATCTGTACCTTGGCGAATCGATTTGACTCACTATTGGACGTATTGGAGCGTTAGGTTTGTGTATTTTTGGTAACCCATAAAACTTGGGAGGTTTTGCACACGAAGGTATTATCGAATTGACGTCTAGATTCAATGTCTCGGAGTATTACTTAATTAGATCGCTAGTTGTTTTAAGCGTATTAGTTGTAGGGTCTGTATTGACCTTACGGTATGTACTTTCATCCGACAAAAGTTGTTGTATTTTAAAATTGTAATCCGACGTATCCATTACAACCGTAGCATTTCCTATATCTGCACGGAGAATCGTAAGCTCTGGTCTGTTGCGTAAGGTTTTTAACGCGTTAAATTCATTTTTGGGAAGATTTAATTTCGGCGCTGTACTTCGACGTAACATAGACGAAATGTCTTGGCGCATGGCCTCTAAATCTTCATTACCAATAATATTTTTATACAGACAATCCTCAACACTACAGATAATGTCTTCATACGGGATTCTTCGCGGTGTGATTGCGTAATTAAAACCTCTTCCTAAAACTTTTAATGTGACGTCGTCCAGAGTTTGTTTTGACAGGTTATAGACCACGCCTTGTTTACTATTCGTATCTGTGGTCGTTTCGTTCTTACGTTTCCATTGATGTTGGACATTTGATTTAGTTGTTAATTTTTGGTATTTATCAATATGTTTATTTTTTGTTGTGTTTGTGTAGTTGTGGTCTCTCATATATAGGGCAAACAAAGAGATCAATTAGAACCCGCGTAAAAGAACACATAGCTGACGTGAAGCATCAACGTTCCGGGAAGTCTGCAGTTTGCGATCATATTCTAGATGGCCCCAACCATTACATCAGATTTGATAGACCACAAATTCTCGCGAAAAACATCGATTCCTACCAAGGATGATACGTGAGGCTATTGTAATTAAAAAAACATCCTAATTTCAATAGAGAAGGAGGCTGGGTACTACCACCTGCTTGGGAATAGGATCCCAAGTTTAAGTTAAATGGTGAATCTCACCATCATCCTTCACAGTTAGCTACCGTGGGGAAATCTTTGTTTCAGAGAGCACGAGGGATCTGTGACAGCAAACACCTGGCCGCCGAGCTTCAGCACGTCAAGCAGGTTCTGCATGACAAAAAGCTTCGGGTCCCGCGTCTCCGTCACAGTGACCGAGTGAAGCCGGCCACAGTCTAGCGTGTGCCTGCTATACTACCATATGTCAGAGGTGTCACAGACAAGATCGGCTACATCTTGAAGCGAGCTTCTATTAGAACATTCTACAAGCCGCCGAAGAAGATTAGTCAGTTCTTAGCATCCGTAAAGTGTCATATTCCTCTACAAGATGCAGGAGTGTACAAGCTTGATTGTGATTGTGGTCTCTCATATATAGGGCAAACAAAGAGATCAATTAGAACCCGCGTAAAAGAACACATAGCTGACGTGAAGCATCAACGTTCCGGGAAGTCTGCAGTTTGCGATCATATTCTAGATGGCCCCAACCATTACATCAGATTTGATAGATCACAAATCCTCGCGAAAGAACATCGATTCCTATCAAGGATGATACCGGAGGCTATTGAAATTAAAAAACATCCTAATTTCAATAGAGAAGGAGGCTGGGTACTACCACCTGCTTGGGATCCTATAATTAATAAAATTAAAACTAAACCCAAGCATACCACTGCAAGACTTCAAAATACAGTTAGTTCATTCTGCGTAGATCGGACCAAAAAAAATAATTAAAAAGCTGAAGTTACTCCGGGTTAACTTTGACATCGGGACGTCAGTCACCTCAGTCCCCCGTGACCATGGGTGCTGGAAAGCACTCGAAACGTCGGGTATTAAAATTAATATAAATAAAACGCGATAAAATCCGTAAAAGTAGTTTTAATCAATGCCTAACAGATCTACACAGTCATTACCTTGAATGAAACAGAGGCCTGAAATCCAAGACAGAACCGACTGTGATCCTTTTTAATGACATCGGAGTAGAGTATTTCTAGCATTAATCTAGGGTTACTACATTTAGAGCGGAAAGGATTTAATAAGATACTTTGAAGACAATTTTAATAATCTGAGAGAATTAATGTTTTACTTAAGTTGTAAGATTTAGAGTATAGAATAGCCTCAAGAGTAGCTAAAGATTCACTTCTGCAACTGGATAAATTTGGAGGACATTTACAATTCAATCCCCATAAAATTCCCTTGCAGTCGCATGCGTTCGTCAAACCCTCAGCGGTCTCATGCGACCGCTCCCACCCACAGCACTTTAAACTATTAAAACTTATATTTAGAGACTGATTTTCAATGAAGAAATTCGACATTATAGAATTAATATAAATTTTTCTATCTTTTAGTATAAACAAATGTCAGTTACTCTACGTATTTTTATTTTTATTCTACTGTCAATTTACGACATATTAAACCAAAAAAAAAAAACAGCACTTTAAACCATAAAAACTTATATTTATAGACCACTTTTCTATAAAGGAGTTTGACATTATAGAATCTATACAAATGTATTTTCTATCCTGTTGTCTAAACAAATCAATTACTCTATGGATTTTTATTTTTAATCTACCGTATAATTGCGCTATTTTCGTATGTTCGCCAAATGTCGTAAATTGACATTAGAATAAAAATAAAAATACATTGAGCAACTGACTTTTGTTTAGACCACAGGATATCAAATTTTGTAGAGATTCTATACTTATTTTTTTATAGAAAAGTAATCTCGAAATATAAGTATTTATGGGTTAAAATTCTGTAGGTGGGTGCGAGCGGATCCGACCGCTTGAATTTTGACGGAACATCGCCTTGATCGGATTCGACCGTATGTCCATTGAAAGGTTAAGATAACTTCTTTAGCTTTTTCACCTTCTTCGACATATTGAGCGAGTTCTTAGAGTAGCATAAACATGGATGATAAATTAGGTTGTGCGACTATATAAGTAGGTAGTAATATATAGTCTAAGAAATTTATTCTGAATATTGTCTACCGTTCTGCGAGTTGCTATAATACAAGGTTCTAGAAGGAAAGTTCCGTAGTCAGATTAACTTCTAATAATGGCTTTATAAAAGAGGTATCGGGTGTATGGGTGGAAGCTAAACCAAGGTCCTGATAATGTGCGTAAAACAAATTGATTCTTTATGAATTTACCTGAAATATAGGACAGGTAGGTCAGCTTTCAATCCAGGTTAACGCTTAGGAGTTAACTTTTTCACGAACGACTATATTGCGCTCGTTTCTAATCGATTCGAAAATAGGTCTTTCTCCTAAATTATCTGAATAGTTATCAAGCTTAAGCTGTGACGTTTTAACATAAAAAAATCGTATAGTGGTAAGTAACGGTCAGAAACAAGAATTTCAGTGTAAAGTATAGTGTAACGATTCTTTACATTAATCGATTTATTGACACAAAATAATAAAATTTTAATGTTACCTTAAAAGCTTGTACTCTTAATAAATCCATTTTTAATCTTAAAACGAGCTAGTTTTTACCGCGTTTTTATTAAGTTACTTTCTTGTTTATCGGTCTGTCTGTCTGTCTGTCGTTCCGGGTGGAAATTCAAATTTCGAGCACTTCGCGATGATAGAATTGAAATTTTCAACATAGCTCAGATTTGGGTGATATTGTAGGAATATATATAAAGCAAACGTGGCATATTAAACTTTTTTAGTACAAATAAAAAATTACTTGTTTTGAGTTTTTCTCACTTCAGAAAAATGAAGCCAGATTTCTTTAGTATAAACCAATTTGTTAGCTTCAGGCCTAAAAATCCAATTCTTCTTTGATAATCACTAAACTTTTATATTATATTTTTTAACAAGCAATTTGGATTCTTAAGCAAGAATAATAGCAGTAAAACCAACCAAAATGCACAGAACAAATCTCCCGAACTGATATAGCCGTATTACCAGTGCAAGTATCTGTGTTTTGTGTGAGCATATTATCTATGCATACTAGTCGGCACTTCTTGAATATATATATCTGGTATTGAATTTAATCAGCCTAAATTAAAAGGAAATGATTTAATGCTTGATGTTATAATAACGTCTTAATACGGCTCATCAAAACAAAATCAAACTTTTCAATATAGATTTTCATACCTGTAGTCACAAAAAACGCTTCACAAAATTAACACTTATGATGAGATTTAGTTATTTCTCAACCACGTAGATTTTTTTAAATTCATGACACGGGTTTCTGTCGTTGTAATATTTGCATCAATTTGCAGGATTTGTCTTAAAAAAGACTTGAGATATAAATCTTGAGTCTTTTTTATAGGATAGGCTGACAAACGAGCACACAGTCCACCTGATGATAAGTGGTTGCTGTGTTGCTCGATTACAAATCAAAATGCACGTGCGTTGTCACCCTTGAGAACTTAGATGGGATGCCGCGTTATATTTTGATCGTGCACTTTATCAATTATTAAAAGACGTTGATAAATTATATATCTTAAGCCCCAATGTTGCCCTTACTATTTTAAAATATATTACTTTCTATCTTGTACCTAAATTTACATACTTATTACGCTCAAGTCCAGTCCGGAAATGTTCGGATATTTTAAAACATATTGATAGTTATCTTAAAATTGCTTTGAAAAAATTCTAAATTTGAAATTAAATACAATAGCCTAGAATCAAGCCACTTCAACTATCAAATTTGGTAGTATTGGTATGAGAATTATTACTAGCGTCGCATTGCCTGATTTACTTGCTTTCGTGCATGGTATCAATTATTTATGTAACACAATTTTAAATAATAATGTAGACCTGTGCTATGTTGTGGAGGCAAGGCAAACATGGCTAACGCTCATTCCCGGCGAATACGTCCTACTGGAAGTAAACCAACAAAAACCGTGGCATATTCCGTTGGTAAGGAGTGCCAAAAAAATTTATATCAAAATTTCCACATTCAACAAGATCAGGCTTGCCTTCTAGCTGTTTCGACTAAGGAATCTAGTCACTGGTTACACGCTCTACTATCAAGTAATCTCGGCACATTGCTTGATGGGGAAAACTTGCGCATCGGCGTAGGAATCCGACCAGGAGCGGCAATTTGTTAACCTCACCAGTGCCCCTGTGGTAGCAGCGTCGTTTGGGTTCCACGGACTTTCATGCAAGAAAAGTGCAGGAAGGTTTTCCCGTCGTTGTTCTTTGAACAAAGACATCCAAAGGGCTCTTGTCTCCATAAATATCCCCTCGGTTTTAGAGCCTTGCGGGATATTTAGAGACGATGGCAAGAGACCCGACGGTATAACTTTGGTCCCTTGGGAGAGAGGTAAAGCCCTAGTGTGCGATGCTACTTGCGTTGACACTTTGGCGGCCTCTCATCTCAAGGGCACCTATTTTAGAACCGGGGCGGCATCAGAGGTAGCTGAATTTAGTAAATGGCGCAAATATGGGTCTTTGAGAAATGACTACACATTTGTGCCATTGGCTGTAGAGACTGTCGGTCCGTGGTGTCAATATGCAGTGAAGGTCCTAAAGAAACTGTATCTATAACCAGTCGTCGCTGCTGGTGATAAAAGAGCTAGTTATTTTCTCACTCAAAGGCTAAATACAGCTATTCAGCGAGGAAAAGCAGCCAGCGTTCTTGGTACTATACCACGGGGAGCAGGACTTATTGACAATTTAAATTTTTAGTTTGAGTTTTTTTATATGATCATTTCTTTTTTTATATTGTGTATTATTAATATTAATTGTAAATATTATAGTTTTATTTAGGTAATGTATGTAGGATTTTAAATTACTTTAACTTTATGTAATGTGACTTTCCAATAAATATTAAATCGAAAGAAAAATTGAATATGTGTATCTATATAATGTTTTATTGATACATATATACGAGTTACTTCTTTTTTCTTATTTATTTGTTTGCAAAAGTAAATGTTCACTAGTGCGAAAACCGCACCCTTTATAAATGTTATGTGTTGGACTGCAAATGACGCAATCATCAATGTCGTGATCGAACATCAGAAAAACATATTTAATTTGAACATTATTTTATTTCCGATGCCATTAATTATGCTGTTTTGGCTTGAATTGGATAGTTTTAATAGTCATGAAGAGTATTTTCAACTACAAAAATACAAATATTTTCATCCATATACGAGTATGTCTTTACACTACTGTGTAGAAGCGATGCGAAAGAGCTCATCGCCTATATCGCCCCATGGGCAAAGAATATATGCACTACGCGAACCATGGGTATAATGAAACGATCACAAGAAATGCCAGAAATATGTCTGCGATGAACATATAGATATAATCTCTATAATCTATAATCTCACCGAATAATTGTGAAGTACCTAGGCTTCACTAAAAGTATCGGGAATGGAATATTTCCACTGTTCCTGTCATATTAAAATCTTTTTAATTGAAAACTGCTTGGTTTTAAAAATCGAATACCATTTATTTATTTAAAAAAAGATTCTCGGTCTTGTCACAAGGTTTTGTCAAACTTGTTTAATCGTTGATAAAATGGAATAGACTCGAGAAAATTCAAGAGCGATGATTTATTATGACTTTCGAAATGGTTTAACACAAAAACAGTGTGTTGACCGGATGATTTCTGCATTTGGTGATGAAGCCCCATCCAAAAACACAATTTATCGCTGGTTTGCTGAATTTCAACGTGGACGTGTCAAGCTCAGTGATGATCCACGTCAAGGTCGTCCAAAAACTGCAGTCACCCAAGAAAACGTTGATGTTGTGCATAAGCTGATTGAGGAAGATCGACATGTGATATACCGCGAATTTCAGGCAATTTTAGACATTGGCATGAGTCAAATACAAATAATCTTGCATGAACAATTAGGTGTAAAAAAGTTGTTTTCCCGATGGATACCGCATTCGCTCTGTGAAGAGCAAAAAGCGGCTCGCGTTACTTGGTGCGTCAGAACTCTCGAAAGATTCCACGCAGGATCCTCAAATGCTGTGTACAACATCGTATCAGGTGACGAATCCTGGATATATGCGTACAAACCCGAAACAAAAAACCAGTCACGAGTTTGGATGTTCGAAAATGAGTTAAACCCAACAAAAATTGTTCATTCACATGTTACGACTATTCCTCTTGAGGGACAAAGAACGGTTAATGCAGAATGGTATGCTAGCATTTGTTTACCACAGGTTGTTTCTGAACTCCGTAAAGAGAACTGCAACCGCCGCTTCATCCTCCATCACGACAATGCGAGTTCTCACACCGCACACAGAACAAAAGAGTTTTTAGAGCAAGAAAACATAGAATTATTAGACCATCCGCCGTACAGCCCCGACCTAAGCCCTAATGATTTCTATACTTTCCCTAAAATAAAGAATAAATTGCGTGGACAGAGATTTTCATCACCTGAAGAAGCTGTGGACGCCTACAAAACGGCCATTTTGGAGACCCCAACTTCCGAATGGAATGGTTGCTTCAATGATTGGTTCCATCGTATGGAAAAATGTGTCAAATTTCGCGGAGAATACTTAGAAAAGCAATAAATACATTTTTAAATAGTAATGTTGTGTCACTTCCTTGATTCCAGAAATTTTCAGTGCCGCCCTCGTACTTTGGTACTGTGATTGCCGATCTCCATATCAAGGGCGACCTTAATGGCACCTAAAATTGCCCCTACTACGGAAGGGACGCATGCACAGGAGAGGACTGTAGTGAAAGCACTATGGCTTTATAAAGAAAGATTTTTTTACACTATTTTTACTAATTCAGAAGTTATAAAATATAAAACGAAAAATTAAGCCTTAGCAAGAGTTTCATTGTTAAAGAGGTGTTGGCGTAGTTAAAAAGCTAGTAGTTAATACGTTAATTAAAATGTAATATTAAAATAAAAAAAATTTAGTTTTATTTGGGCATAATATATTTCAATACAGGGTACTAAGATAATGAAATTTTTAGTACAAAGTTCAGACGGTAAAATTTAATTAAATATGAAAAAAATAACTAGTATTAGAGAGCATTTTCCAAAACGCCAATGAAAACAACAATATATGAGATATAATGTTTTTATAACAAAAAAAATTTTGCGGACGTCTGACAGGTATATGCCGTAAATCCGTGTAAACTGTATTTCCCGCTTGCTGGAAATGACGCCCTAAATTTGTACTCTGTCAAAAGCTATTGTTTTTATATATGATTGATCTCAGTCTATTGTAATAAAAATTAAATTTTTATTTTTAATCTTTTATGGATGATAAAATCCAAACAGTGGTATTGTTTTAGGCTGGTATGTATGTCTGCGCAAACTTCTTAAGTTTTTTTGAACTTTTACGGATTTCACCAATTATAAAAAAAACTGAAGCAATAAACGAACTTATAGACCACTTGATAGTATGTGGCTACTGCAGACCATGGATACCTGCAACTAACTTCAGATAAAACATCTACTTAAGCGTTGTCACCTTTGAGAATGAATGACTTACGGTATTTAGTTATACTGGTTTTCTATATTCTTACCCGAACACAGCAGTGCAAGCACTGCTATTTGGTAGTAGTAATAGGTAAAAAGGTTGTACCTAACCAGATGCACTCGAAGATGGAAAAAGAATCCTTTTACTTCCTATACAAGTTACATGTTTGCATCTCAATCAATTCGTCGAAATTCACATGAAGTATATTGAGTATATAACTAATAAATCTGGTAAGTATAAAATGAAATAATGTAGTGGACCGCCAAGCATCCAGATGGTGTGGATGTTATCGGGAGGTGTGCCGCGTAGTGCGTCCATGAAATTTGGCGGCTGGGATTAATCCAAATAATTCCTCAGAGCACTCCTCGTGGCAGATGCGATAAAATACGCAAAGAGAAGCAACATCTCTTCGCAGCGCCTGTGAAACGAACCGATCGGAAAGCACTCGGTCGTTGATAATTCGAGCTGCTCTGCGCTGGATGTGGTTAAGTGGAAGGAGCTAGCACTGGAGAATCCCAGCCCAGAGATGGGGACAGTTCCCATGTAAGGCGGAACCTATGCCTTATAAAGTTGCAGGCCATTTGCCAGCATGAAATACTGTCCCGCTCTTCTGAGCACGCCAAGCTTTTTAGAGGCCAATTTGGCCTTTTCTTCCAAGTGACCACGAAACTGCACGTGACTCAATGTGTCAACGCGGAGGATTTCGATACTGGCTAAGGCAACAAGGGGAGTGCATTGAAACTGAGAGGATACGACAAAGGGGTTCTTTTTAGCAGTAAACGCGCAAACTCGTGTCTTCTGCGTGTTACTCTGGACTAGATTTAGTCACCCATAATTCGAGACTTTGTTCAGCAAATACTTAACTTCAGACACAAGTTTGTCTCGGTACTCGGAGACGTTTTCATAAGAAATATTGGCACGGCCGGTTATACAGAGCATTATCAGTGCTGTCATCTGGATAGCAATGAATGTTACATACTGGATACATTGATATGTAGAAGAAATAGCGTTGGCGGTAGCACGCAGCCTTGTGGAACACCAGCATTAATAGGTTCGTAATCGGAGCTTGCACCGTCTACAATGACCTTGATGCTCCGATCTGCAAGAAAGCTAATGATCCAATTGCACAATCTCTCGGGAAGCCCAAAGGAAGGAAGCTTCGAAAGAAGCGCTTTGTGTCAAACCCGATCGAAGGCCTTCGCAATGTTCAAACTAACGGCCAATACCTCCCCCTTGGAATCTACTACCTCAACCCATCTATGAGTCAGGTAGACTAGAAGATCACCAGCTAATCAATTATGACGAAACCCGTATTAGCGATCCCTAATCAGCTGGTGATCCTCAAAATACCTCACGAGCTGGCAGTTTACAATGAAATCCAATGCTTTGGTGAAAAAGAAGGTGATGGCGATAGGTCTGTAGTTTTATGGGTCTGAGCGGTCGAATTGTTTTAGGGATGGGGTGGATTAAAGCCGTTTTTCATGATTTTTGGAGTACGCCTAAAGAGTATTAGTACCGAAAAAGACGTTAGAACTGGTGCTAACCTCTGGAGCACCTGTCCTCAGCAAAATTGTGGGGATTCCGTCAGGCCCACTCGACTTGTGGATGTCCAGGGAGAAGAGTTGTTTGAGAACCAAGCGCTGTGTGAACCATATTTCCGGCATGGAGCACTCACAATGCGGGATGGTTGGCGGCGTACTCCCCCTGTCATCGAGAGTCGAGTTGGAGGCAAAGAAAGAGCCTAGCAGATCGGCTTTCTCCTTTGCTGCATGGACCAGTGAATCGTCCTCCCTGTGCAGAGATGGAAGGGATGGCTGACAAAAATTCCCCTGGACAGCCTTGGTGAGAGTCCGGAATGCACGGATTCTAGAAGGAAGACGAACTAGTTTCTCGCCAATTCCGCCTATGTATTCTGACTTTGCCTTGGCAATGACACCTTTGAAGGACTTGAAGGCGGAATTATACTTCTTTCTTATAGCGCTGGTGTTAAGATCCCGGGACGTTGAAGCGTCAGCCCAGGCCCGGTAGCACTCTTGCTTGTGACATGATGCTATTTTACAGAAGCGACTGAGCCATGGCTGAGATTAGCCTCCGATTTATACCACAGAGGAAGGAACAAAAAGTTACATGTTGTTGTTGTTTCATACCCCGATGTACCACATTAGTGACAGAATCTGCAAAAACGTTGGGATCGTCCGGCAAGAAGTAAACCCACCACCAAGGGTATGATGCAAAGAAAGACCAAATCTTATCCCAATCGACTGACCTATAGTGCCAAACACAGCGGCAGCCTGCAGAATGCAACTGCGATTTCAGCGTGAATGGCACCACACTCCGGACAAGACAATGGTCCGAGAAGTCTAAAGGGACGTAGACGGAAATCTGATATCCGTCCGGATGAGAGGTCAGCAGAAGGTCCAACAGGAAAGGTGCATGATCCTCTACATCTGAAATCCACGTAGGCGAAGTAACCAGTTGTATCATACCATATGCCAAGGCAAAATCATGAACAGACCTCCCCGCATGATCTGTCAAACATTAACTAAGACATTCGGCGTGGTGGGCATTAAAATCGCAGAGGATCACGATCTCTGTGGAGGGGATCTGCTGTAGCAACGAATCTGTAGCCATTTGGACGTGGTCGAAGATTCGGTCTGTTTTGGCATTATCGCTATGGGACCGTTAGAGGCACCCGTAGACGCGCGGATGCTCGTCGCTCTCTACACATAGATAAAGGATAGACAGGTCCGAACCTTCAAGACTGCCGAAGCGTCGAGAACAGATGTCTTCTCTAACGTATACGCATACTCGATCGAGACCGAGGCACAGAGGAGTGTTCCAGTTTGTACCCCAGGTAAGAGCGATACGAAGAATCCGCCGGTGAGGACACCTGCGTCTCGGTTAGAAAGAGCAGAGCCGGCCTCGTCGTCTCGAGGTGGTAGTGGACGGCGTTTATCTTAAAGTTCCCTTACATTATAGAAATTTACGGATGGCGTGGCGGGGATCACCTTGGTCCTATTGCTCAGCTTGCCCCGAGCCGTTATTGTCTTGTCCGGAATTTCGCCCCCTCCCCCAGAATACTTGGGGCAGCTTGAGTACCCACGCTCTGTAGTGGAGTAACTTGGTCGTGAATGCTCGGCGAGGGATTCTCCAGGGTTGCTGGTACCCTCCTGTGGTGGTTCTTTACTTAATTCCGCTACCATTTTAAGGGGGGGAAGAATCAGGCGTCCGATTATCTGCACTCACCGGACGAAACGCGGAAGCTGAGCACTTCACACCGGTATCCTCTGAGGTCGAGGTACCACCCCGGTTTGAGCCGGCCCATACGTGCAACAGCAAAGCTGCTGCGTGGCTCTACCACTGTTAAACTGGTTGTCGGTTCTCCGAGCTATATGGCCGGTCCACTGTGGCTTCACCGATGATGTTTAAGTCAAGTCAAGGTAACTGTGACACTATAAGAATAACGACATCATATAATTAATATTTAAATGTGATAAATTTCGTATTATACGAACTTATTGACTCCTAAGGTTTTGCGCATATTTTTTACTACTATACAGTTGGATCTGATGTCCTTTCTCAGTATTTACTTATGTCCCTAATAAGTATTTACCTATGTCCTTTATAACTATTATATATATACTCATGTAACCTAAATGACTTTTCAATCCATTTAGGTAACATTAGCTATCCTGTTTGCTATCATCTAACGTTTTCTTTGCATGACTAATCCGTAACGCCGATACCTGAAGTAAATCAAGCATTACCGTGCTTGCTTCTGAAATCAGTACTCCGGTATCAATGAATCTAGAAATACTACTAGGTTCAGTAGTCGAAATATGATGACCTGTAACTATGAAGAGGAGCTCATTGTTTTTTGTAGTCTTTCAGTGTCATTTAGTTTTAATTTTATTAATTATGGGATTCCTGGCAGATGGTGGCAACCAGCCATCTTCTATACTGAATCTAGGACGAGGCTAGGTTAGGGCAGCATTCTGGTTTCTGGGTTCTTATAACGTTGACCTCTTGCTAAGTGTCCGTAAGCAGCTGTAGATAGCGTTGAAAATGCCTAATAGGACCCAAAATGCGGTCGTACCTAGATAGTTATTTAAACACCCTGCTACTAACGCCGTCAGGGCTGGGGCTGATATCTGTTTGAGGCATTTAAGACTTCTGTGACTTCGTTGACAGTCAAAAGATCTCAAATCACTGGTTATGATTCAGATTTATGCTTGAACTGCGAGTCTACTTCTAGAAGGTGAGTGAGATATATAGAGCGTGACGATTAAGGCAGTTTTCCTATAATGGGAGGGGTCAATGGCCAGTAGTGGATTTATAAGACTTAAATTCTGATGATTTGTTTTGTTATTTTTAGTGTTGTATCTTAATTGGTAGTGTCATTAATATTGGATTTATTTTAGAACATGTTACATGATAATCATACATTTGAGACAAAACTGTACATGCTTAAACACAATAAAGATATTGCAAAAAATAATAACAAAACGCAATATAATATAAGCGCATTATTAATATCAAAAGCTAGAGTAGGATATACACAGACTTGGAGCTAATTTAATATATATAGGAGCCTTGAGAGCTCAGTGAGAAGTCGCTTGTCATGCCATTTATAATATTACTGTAACCTGATACTCAAACTAATAATCAAAATATTTAATAGGCAATAAATGCATACCCTTTGTAAATGTCTTTTTAAGTCAAATATTTTGGACTGAACAAAAATTGTCACATAATGAGAGTTAAAATATTTTTTCCAGTGGGAAAAAATATTTTAACTCTCATTATGTGACAATTTTTGTTCAGTCAGATGCCGCCTAGTGAGGCGGCATCAAACAATTTGGACAAGAGATTACATGAATCCGTATTACGCAGTTCTCTTTTCAGAGGGAAATTTAAATTAACTTTTCCACACAGTAATGAAAACGGTTGCCATTGTGTCACTTTCTATGGCTTGAATACAATCACTCAATCAATACAATGAAAGACAAAATAGTGCATTCCACAAGCAATTTGCGTTTAATATTTTTAAATCTCCAATTGCACAGCCCAAACATATTTAGCATATTATTGTAAATTCCAATCGAACTCGAAATCGCAAATTATAGGTTTTGTCACATTTACATTTTACTCATTCATTACGGTTTCAGTAATATTAAATAGTTGGAACGTGGTAGAGCCATGCTGCAGTTATATTAGTAGTATAGTTGTAGCATGAATCGGTCGGCTCGACTGAGGAAAGACCACGCTCTCACGGAATACCAGCGTAAAATAGTTGCTTAATGCTGCTGTATTTCGTATGCTCAGTGTAGATAACCGGAGACCCTTTTTACTGGAAGTGAGGCATTCCATCTTAGTCCTCACGGGTTAAAACGTATCTACGTTTTGATTCGTAATCGAGGATAGATGTAGATGTCTATGGGCCACAGCAACCACTTACCGTCAGATGGACTGTGTGCTCGTTTGTCACCCTATCCTATTAAAAAGTAACTTTAAAATTATGGTTTTTGATATAAACACAACGTTGTGAATTTGGTATGAGTACGTGCGTGTGTGAGTTAGTGCGTTCGTGCGTGTGTGTCACCTGTAAAATGGGATTACCTGTCAATTGATTTTATGTGCTCTAGGGTAATAAGCCTTTTTCGGGAACCGGCTTTATTGAGAAGCTTTTTTTTATAAAACTGATGTGGTGATTTCTGCAGGCCATGGATATCCGCAGCCATCTTGCAACAAAGAATGCCTCACAACCTTTAATTTTAATATCCTTTAATATAGCCCAGCCTATAATAGCCTTTCAGTCCAGAACACGGCAGTGTAAAACAGCTACTTGGCGGTAGAAATAGCTTACCTATAGGTAAGAGTGCGGTACCTATGCTGATGAACTCTTTGGCATAAAAAGAATCCTACACCAAGATTGCGGATCTGATTTGTAATGATTTTTTAAATTAAGATCAAGAAGAACCTAAAAAAAGGAAATCGGTCAGCAAGTCTTTAATTAGAGCAATTCAATTACATATCTATACTTTTAGCCATTAATATTAATAACAGAAAGTTTTTCCACCAGATATTTTCGAGTCATTAATTTTTGAATTGATATAATATTTGCCGTCCAACCTAATTGGATGACATGACAAATTTTGCATTTGTTATAATAGGTATAGTTATGAAAGCTTTTTGGAAACTTTTTAAGAATGAAATATAAGTTACAATAGTTTAATGATTAAAAGTCGTGAATTTGATTCCGCCTTTCTACTACTGTAGCCAACCACTCCTAACATAACATAAACAAATATATTTCCTTTGTAGAGCTTACACATAACTAGTATTTAAACTATAACCACACGAATTGTGTCAACATTGTAAGTTAATATGCATTTTATCGTCATAATAATAATTTTTTCTATTTATTCTAATATTGTCATGACAATAGTGCCACGCCGTGATAGGTTTTGTGCTAGCGATAAATTTCATAGTGGAACTCAAGCTCGATAAACACTGGCATACATAAAAATATTAAATTTTAGTTTGAAGTGCTGATTTCCATATGAAAAATGAACACTTAAAACTTTTGAAACAAAAAAACAAGGCATATGCGCGGTTAAAATATGTGGAGTCCGCAAGAAGAAGAGCATTGCGGTGTATTATTAACTGGGGTGTGTATAGGCTGACTAACTTTACTTATTTGATTATTTTACAGTAAATACACAAAACCTATTGAAGCTGAAAACATTCAAATCTGCCATTCTTCTTTCTTCATTTGCCTGTATAAGTTTACTGGAAATGTTCAGAATCATCTACCATTGTACGTCGTTATTATTTTATTTGTCGCAATCACAGAGTTTAGTTGTTCTTTAAGAAGATGTTTCCGTTAAAGTCGATGGCGAATTTTGAGTTTGTATAGGAAAATGTTCTAGAAAAAGGAAAAAATACTGAAGTAATAAATCAAAAATATTTTACCTTCAATATGCTGACGATAATGAGTTATTAAGTTAGATATTCGTGATGATTTTAATATTATTTTGTAATGGGTATTTATATCTGCAGTGCGATTGTGAAACGTTTGCTGGTTTGAGATTACTACGTTATTGCATCATTTATTATCATTATGGTAATATTGCATGCCTTAAGCGCAAAACGCGTAGGTATGTTTTACCAGCTACTAAAATCAAGAATCCAACGTTTTGTCGCATGAAATCACATCTATCAATCATATTGAACATATAAATGACATAAAAAAGCACATTGCCAGAAAGGAAAATGATTGTTTAACATACGGGTATTACTATTTTTTAATAGATTAATTGCTAGTTTTATATTAAAAAAGTCGTTTTAGTGATTTGTGGTATAGATTTATCAAGTCCGCATGGAGGAATAAGCATGATGAGTTTTGAAAATAACAATTGTTCAAGTCAATCTATTTTTAATCTCTTCATCTCTCATATGGAAAGCCATGGAATGTAAATGGTTTAATTGTGTTTTGTTTAGTCATAATTAATTGTTATCGGCTAAAAAGTTCTGAAATTTTTGATGTCTTTAGCAGCCTTGTAATAATATATTTTACTAAATACAGATACAGATACACTTTGAAGCACTCCAGGCTCAGCCGTCGTCGTGAGTGGATTACTGTATCGTTTGCTTACAGCAGCTCATGATAAAAAATATCAATCGCTGTAGAAATACAAAATATTCCAAAAACCAAATTTGATACATACTTGACCAAGCTAAGATATTATTATAGTTTTTATAATTACAGATTTTCATTCAAATATATTGCTCCACTAAAAGGGCGTAGGATTTATATATAAATATACTTACACAACTTCGACTTTATGGGGTGACCTGAATGTGTACTTCGGTATCTGCCACTGGAACTCCTCGAAGATTAGAACTAGGTGTGCCGAGTTTGGCTTTGTTTTGATAGTTATGATAAAATCTTACATCCGGACTTTATATAGTGACCTATAGGTATACTTTGGTGTATGATAAATTAAAATACTGGTTGATTACATAAAAAACATTTTGAAAACGAAATAAAGTTGATGAGATTTTTTTATTAAAGAGTCGGGTGAAATTACTATTTTGACGAGACTGAGTACAAATACCTAAAAATTAAAGTAATATTAAAGTTTATTTCTGATCGTTTTAAGATATTTCTGTGTAAAGTTTTTTCAATGAATAATAATGATTTCTTATATTTACGCGAACACTATACATTGATTAAAACTACTTTTACGGATTTTATCGCGTTTTATTTATATTAATTTTAATACCCGACGTTTCGGGTTCTTTCCAGCACCCATTACCATGTCCCCCGTGACCATGTGAAAGCACCCGAAACTTCGGGTATTAAAATTAATATAAATAAAACGCGATAAAATCCGTAAAAGTCGTTTTAATCAATTAATAATAATTAAAAAACTGAATCTCTATAATAATAACATAGTAAAATAAAAATAAAAACACTTTCTATCATTGATTGAGATTTTTCCTACATTTTTCACGATCATACGAGCCTTATGAGTCGTATACTTTTGGATTTTCCAAACTTTTTAATCGACGTTTGTCATAAATTTATCGAAAAACTAGAAGTAATAGTAATAATTTTATTTGTGAAAACTTGTGTGTATTTAAAATACGTTTTTTAAAATATTTTTTTCTTATCCATAACTTCATGTGCCTTTTTTAAATAAGATCAATAATAACAAATTTCCCAGTAATATAGCAATATTAAACTCTCTAATTTTTTCTTCAATAATATTCACAGAAAAGTACAAAAAAATACAAAAGGTAACGTACGATAAAGCTAATGTAATACAAATTTCTCAAACCACGACAAAAAATCTTCAAAAAGGAAAGAACATCCGTTGCCCCTACTAAAGAAAACAAATGTAATATTTTTATGTATACTTTTAAAATGAATATGTATTTATATTTAGTGTAGTGTTTATTATTATTTCTAGGATGAACAGAGAATATTCATGTTCAAGCAGGGAAATTGCTTTTAAACAAAAAATATCAAACACTATTCACTGATCTCACCATCTACTAATCGTGCTGCCCACTTGACAAAATATCGTGTGGGATCTCGCGCGAACAGAGCGCTCATCTGTTACTGCCACCGTCTATACCTATCGGTCAGCTTTCGTCTGTCGTAACTACGCACACAAAACATATCTTAATTTGTTTTGTGTTCTGCGTTATGTTCAAGAAACGTAAATCAAATAAGGGTCTGAAAATTGTACCCTTAAGGAATGACACATCAATTTTTATCGGATTTAAAAATTGCTTAAGCTTCAATCGATATCCGGTAAGTGTGAATGGATCCGACTAGTGTAATCCAATTGAAATTGGATCTGACAGCAAACAACTAGGTATATCTAGTTACTGGAAACAAGATTGATAGATTCATTGCCAGTGTTCATAAATAAGTCACATTAAAGAAATAAACAATAGTAAATTTTTCGTTATCGTCTTATATTTTTTTAATTGCCATAAGCTGGTGCTTGATAACAATACTTACCGGTGGTAAGTGGTTATGAAGCATTTGATAGTAAATCGCACTGTCTTAGCATAACAATATCCTTTTCACTTTTGTTTTCAAAATACCACAATTGTAATCAAACGAAAACACACACGCTAAAAAATTATTTCATACTTTTGCTGTACGCATTACGATAGAAAAATTAATTTACGGATATACAACACAGGTTTATTTGCCTCATCGTATTACTGATTCTATTGTTATGTATTTTCTTATTATAAAGAAGTAAATAGAACAGAAAGAGTTCACCATGCTGCTTCACTATACCTTTATAAAGCCAAAAAGTTCATTATGGACGCTAACAAATTCAGCGTTGTTGGTGCCATGAATGTTTCTGACTTACTTGCAACATAATATTCGAAACAACTAAAGTATTATTAACATTTTTTATTATAACCCAAATTCCTTCAACAGATGTATTATAAAATCGTATTTGCAAGATGTATATATCCAGATAAACGACGGGGAGCAGCACCAAGAGTAACGTTCGCTAATCCGTGTGAATCGTGACGACTGTGGCAAATTTTTGCTCAAATGTAAAAAGCTATGTCCATTATTTTGGACTTAATTGCACTATTTTGGACGTATAAATAAAAGTTATACAATAATATATCCCAAGTTATCTAGTTTCCGTAGTAAAGAGATAATCATTGAGGGATTTGCGAACGTTGCGATGGTTATTTGTTTCCCGAATCTTTAACTGTCTACAATAATTTATTTTAATTTTATTTTGGAAGCTCAATAATCGAAATATATAAAATAATAGTTAGTATTTTGATTACAATGACAGTAAAATGTTATTGCCTTTACCAAATATTTCATCTGATATTTTAGTAGTTTGTTACATGTATGAATGACACAGTATTAATGAAATTATATAACAATGTTAATAACGACTGTAAATAATGATTTATACGCTAAAATCAAATCATCTTTTTTTATATGAATATCATCATTGCATTCAATGTTTCATAAATTCACTACTGAACATGACTCCCCCAACGAATGCAAAACATGGTTGAGCTCTCTGCATCAATCGACTTCTTGCATGTCTCATCAGGTCGTCACACAGGTGCGCTCTGTACTTATTACATAACTGGTATGAGGCTACAACTCGAGTACTTTACGTTTAATATTGTTTGTTTACAAATATACATACAGTATATCTTTGTTTGCACGTGAGACAATATGTTTCTTTATTCCTTTTGCAATAAAATGTTGTTTACCGTATGAAGCAATAGGGCATTCTCTCCCAGTCAACCATTAGGCTAAACAGAGATAGACATTATGGAGGCGGTGCAGCAATAATCAAATAGAGTGTCGTAAAGCGACAACTAAAAACTAAAGAACCTAACCTAACAACGAAACAACAAAAATAAAAATTTTAAAAGATATTTACAGTTTTACATAAAAAAATATGAAGATGATGATGGGTGACGTGAATTACAATTATTTTTTTTTTAAATAATAAAGATAAGTGAGTACTGAAACGGAGCCCGAAGACCAAAGTGGCACACCGCGCTTGGCAGTGGTGCTCACCGCTCACGGAGTATGCACAGGCTATGCCAGTGGTAGGTGCGCAGCGCCTGATCTAGGTACACGCACGTCTGGAGAAGGCACACGCAGCGCTTGGAGTAGGCACACGCAGCGTCCGGAGTAGGCACACGCAGCGCCTGGAGTAGGTACAAGCATCGCCTGGAGTAGGCACACGCAGCGTCTTGAGTAGGCACCACAGCACCTTGGTAGATGCTCTCAGCGCCTGAAGTAGGCGCTCGCTGCGCCCGGAGCAAGCACGCACAGCGGCTAAAGATAGCGCGAGCACTAGTAGGTGGAGGCGCAGGCGTGGCTAGGCGACGACTTCAAGTGAAGGCAAAGGCTTGCAGGATCCCGGGGCAGTGCGGCCCCGGGATAAGGCCTTTAGGAGATGCTTCTAGTTTGAAAGCTGAAGCGAGACTGACTTTATTGGCCGATTGTTCGGCTTTGATACTTTTTTTAGAGAGCTCCGCGCTCGACGACGGATCTGAGATAAGAACGGGAAATTATTTAAATTAAAAACAAATTTTTGTAAATGGCCAAGAAGAAAAGAGTATTTTTGTGGAAGTTTTGAAGTAAAAACATCAGACCGGTAACAAATTTGAATAAAAATTGCCATGACAACCAGATAAACAACGATGTCAAAACATGTCAAATTTTGGTTTCAGGCTCGTAATAGAGAAACGGCAATATTTATGTGAAAAATGACATATTATTGATATAGAAAAAAAAGTAGCGCAACAGCGCGCACGTAGCCCGAAATTGCAGAGTTACGGAGAACTAAATAAAAGATCGAAAAAGGTAAACTCCATTGACACCGATTTAAAACGTGCTGATAGCGTGAAAATACGAAGTGAAAATGATTTGTTATTATTTTCTTATGGTTTAAAAACGTTACAGAATCCTATGGAAATAAAGGTGATGCAAAATATCCAGTTTTGAGGTGAATACAGAAAATCAAAAACAGAATGAAAAATACATGTAAAATAGTGTAAAATGATATGTAAATAGCATAACACTACAAGAGAGGATAAAAGAAGTAATATTTTTATATATATATATATATATATATATATATATATATCTTATACATACAAAATAGGTTCGTATAAATATTCGTATAAGCCATGAGGGCGAAAGATTGAGATAAATAACCAGTACGGTGTAAAGGAGTGAGCAACTTAAGATTGGCCGAGCAACGGAGAAAAAAAAATATGAGAATCTCCCAGGTATTGAAATTTAGATTTCAGATACTCGGGAGCACTTGGATCGTTCAAAATTGAGAAAATAGTGCTGAGAATTCTAACATATCTGCGCTGACGGATAGGCAACCAGTTTAGCTGTGTACGAAAGGAAGATACATGGTCGTATTTACGAAGACCATAAATGTATCTGATGCAGTTGTTAAGCAGACGATCCAATGTATTAAGATGAAATTGAGACAGGTCTGAGCAACACACATCGACATAATCAATAATCGGTACAATAAGTGATTGGACAAGTAAAATCTTGGTATTAGTGGGAAGAAAGTAAAGAAGTTCCAGTAGTTTGCGATTTACCTCCTGTATATATTTGTTCCATGTTAAGCAACCATCGATGTACAGACCAAGGTTCTTAGCGTTAGTAGAGAATGGTATGACATTATTATTAAACATAATTGATGTTAGGGTGGGAATATCCACTTTAGATAATAATATTGAGCTACCTAAGATTATCGTTTGGCATTTAGACGGGTTCACGTTTATGCTATACATAGTAGACCATTCTGAGATATATTTCAAATCATCATTTAAAAGTGAAATAGCACTTAGGATATTTGAAGGTTCCACTTGCGCATATAACTGCAGATCATCAGCATGCAAATGATAAAAGCTCTTGAGATTTATTGTGATGAGATTTATAAAAATGGAAAACAGAAGAGGAGAGATAATACCGCCTTGAGGGACGCCAATTGACACATCACGCCAGTCAGATAGTATATAACCAGTACGCACAGCCTGTTGGCGCCCTAAAAGATATGTTGAGAACCATTCCTGAGCTGAAGACGAGATATTCAAATGAGAAAGAAGAGCTAACAAGATACCATGATCGACAGAATCGAATGCATTTACACTAGAAAATTCAATTAATATGAGAACGGTCAGTTTTGATTTTTCCGTCCCCTCACGAATATCTTCCGTAACCTTGAGAAGAGCAGTAGTAGTAGAATGACCCGGGCGGAAACCAGACAGAAAGAATATTATTTGAGAAAACAGAAGCAGAAATCTGTTTATGAGCAACAGCTTCCAGAACCTTAGAAAGAAAAGGCAGAATAAAAATTGGTCTTGAAATTAGATAAAGCGCTGCATTCAGTAGATTTACGTCAGAGAGTTGAAAAAGCACCATTCATCAGCGAAAAGTTATTTATATGAGTTATCACGGGTAAAACAGAATCCAGCACGTGCAAAACACATTACCCTACTCACATCATCACATCCAACGGTTTTCGATTTAATAGAGGAAAGTCCTTTGCGTACCTCGTCTTCATCTACAGGAGTAAAAGTGAAAGTTTCATGAGAAGATAAGGAGGCATGGAAGATATAAAAGATATAGCATTAGCTCTAGAATCATCAGAAATTATTTGAGAAGACAGAAAATGACGATTAAAATCGTCAGGAGAAAAGGTGACGCTATTATAGTCAAATTGCGATTTTCCATATCCAAGTGTATTCAGAAACTTCCATATATCAGCCGAAGATGAATTAAGTAGTTTTTCGTGGATATATCGGCGTTTAGCAGCTCTCACCATTTGATTGCATCGATTTCTTGCAGCTTTATATGCTTGCCACTTTACCTCAGTGTGATTCTTCTTGAAAGCACAGAAAGTTCTATCGCGTTAAGCCATAGCCAATCTTAACCCAACCGTGATCCATGGAGCAGGAGGACGCTTCAGTCGAACAACACGTTTAGAAGCATGTTTATTATACAGTCCTAATATGTTGCTGTTAAAGAAGTTGACTTTTTCATCAATTGTGGAAGCAGTATATACAGATGACCAGTTAATAACATCTGCATCGCATTTAAGCTTGTCCATATCTATTCTAGCCAGACTATGAATAGAGATGGACACAGATAAAGGCTTGGGAGACTTTAGTTTATATGACAGATAAAGCAGGTCATGCCGTGAAAATCCAAAAGCAGGGAATTGTCTATAATTGACAACGTGATCAACGGAGGAGACGGTTATAAAGTCAATCCAGGTGTCAGCAGAGGGGAAGTTGTGATGTGTTGCATTTAGAGGCAAAATAGTGAAATTATGCGACAACATGGTCGACCTCAGTTTCAAAGATTTAAGAGGAACCCCAGATAGGTCTATGTTAATGTCTCACATGATAATGTGATGTATGTAGGCAGAACTGTAAGGCAATAAATTTACTTCCAAATCGGAGAACAATCACAATCTTAAAAATAACACCAGGAAAGTAAAATAAAACAAATGCCAAGTTAAAACAAAATAGAAAAAGAAAATCAATAAACGAGCAAAGCATTTAAAAGTAAACAACTAAAGAAAATATAATAAAAAACAAAGTAATAAGTAATTAGACTAGATTATTACATATAACTAAAATAAAGTTGAATCAAATATAACTTGTGTACATATTCTGTCAACAACATAACCATCTGTCTATGTCATCTGACATCTGTGAAAATGTCTTAGTTATAATATGTTATCTATGGTCTTAGTTCAGCAAAATATTACTTAGGCTCAGAAAGGCTAGAACCCAGAGCCGTAAAGCCAGTTAATAAAAAAATATTACTTAATATGTAGGTAAACAAAAGTTATTATGCTACCATTATTACAGTATAGTAACAAATATGCCCAGTTGTTATCAATAATAATAAGACAAATAACAAAAATACTTGACGGCTTACAAATTAAATCCAACATGAGAATAAAGCGAAGTCGATGAGAATTATTTGTTGCGAATTATCCACTTGTCTAATACCAAAGTGCTTACGTGCAGCAATGAATAAGCATTGACGCTGACGAGTAAGAAACTCGGACAGCACATATGAAGTGCTTTTTAACATAGACTTTTTGGCCCAAATGGTTGACTTAATCGACTGATCACTAAACCGAATCAGAACTGGCCTTACACGAACTTCCGATACTGCACCTAGATTATGGCAAGCCGTAATGGGGCTTGAAGAAAATTCCTGTGGTTGAAGCTTATCCTGCAGGACAGTTACAACTTTATTTAAGATGTTTTCATCAGATGATTCCGGAACTCCATTTAGCAGCAAATATTTTCTCCGATGCCGCATCTCAATATTGTCAACAGTTTGACTAACCTCATTGATCTTCTGGTGTAGTAGTGACATGATTTGCCAAACATTATCCTTAAACGCTTGAAAGTAGCTTGAGAGAGATTTCATGTCAGGAGCCGTGGTGGCAGATTTTTTTATAAGTGCTTCAATTTCCGCCATACCTTGATTGAGAGAAGTTAACGCAGCCTTTTGGATATTTGCGAACTCGGCAATAGTGGACATTTTCTTGAAAACTTATCTTCTGGTGTGTTATGAGAGTTGAAAGTGACCGGTGGTAGGGTGATGTGACTTTATCACAGTTTAATCATTAAGGAGAGTTAAACTCACAATGTATGTATTTAAATACACAAAAATAGTAAAAACTGTAAACTAGGAAACTGTAAATTACTTAAAATATCAATAAAAATGATTTTGGTACTTAGAGCAATGTATATTCGAATTATTTGTTGGCAACCCACCATGAACCAATTCTTATAAATGATTCTTAATTCTTAATAAGATTATCGATAGTAAATGTTCAAACTTAAAGATATTTTTCTTAATAATCTGATTATTGAAAAAGTTGGTCAATTTAAAGTGAAAATTTATTATATCGCCATTACTATCCATCGAAGCGTTTGATCTCCGCTGGCACCAATTAAATCGTTAACTGCAATTTTAAGTTCTGATTTACGATGTACGTAAATGTATGTAAATTCTGTCAAGACGCACTGCAACAGCATGGCTGACTGATAGTTCCATACCGTACCGTTACCGTTACAGCCTATGGAAGTCCACTGCTGAACGTAGGTCTCCCCTCCCCCTGGGCGTTATTTGCCATAGCTGCCACATTTGGCAAGCACGTTGGCAAACGCAGTTTTTTTTTATTTTAAGTCGTTATTACGAACGCCAATTCCTGGTTAATTTGCTCTGTCGTCTGTTATAACACCAACGGGATGATATGGTCTAGTGAATATTCTTACACTGCCGCTACACGGTAAGATAGTGCCATAACCCTATCAAAACTAAAAAGAGGTTTGTGCCTAGCGTTGGGATGTATATTGTATATAGCCTTTATCTTTTCTCTTTGTTTATTTAAACGATCTATTACTGTATGTAAAACTATCCCAAGTTAATATAATTAAACAAGTAAGTTCAGTATCTTTAATTCGGAATTCTCCTCTATCAGACATTTATTATAAGATTCAGTTTGCATCTTATGGCGAGTGACAACATTACGTCAACAAATAATGATTAATTGTGTTTAAAATGAGTAACAGACTACACAGATACAATATTTTTATCTGCGTATAAAAGCATAATTATCTTAAAGTATCACACACAACGATAACGATAACACAAGATACGATATTATTAAAATGATATATTCACTCGAAATCCTTCAAACTTTCTACAGGTGTTTTACAGAGCCGATGGGTTATTACAGAGTGATACCTACAATGAGTTGGCGTATATTGCATCTAAATTTGCTTTACATTTACGTAGGATTTAGATTTTGATGCACGTATTGCATTAAAATTTAGTTAACGGTGAATAATTTGGATGATACATCATATAAAGCTTAAAAGAGACCGAGGCGAATATAATCGAACTTTTTAGCGACCATCCTGTAATTATTTACAGGTAAAATCCTATGCCATATTTGTATCAGCAGATAATATTGTTGACGTCTTTAGATATTTGTCAGTGTTTACAGATACATCACGATAAAATATAAATCATCTGAGCTATGTGTGTTAATTGATTGGATTTAATATAGAGTGATATTGAAGGATATGTGCTCAAATACAGATATCTTATCGTATATGCCAAAAGTAACCATTTTTTATCTAAGTTATTATATTCCATTTTTCGTTGTTGCGTTCCAACGTTATCACGTAAAATTTATTCTGCATCTTATAAACATTTATCATATAGTTCAGAATTACTTAAAATATTTAGTCCTTTTAAGAATTTTATAGGTAAGGTTTTAAATAACATTTTAACGTAAAAAGACAGCAATTTAAATTAGTAGAATAGTAATTAATATCACAAGCCTATTAGGATATTTTCTATTGAACTATGCCCAAGTATTTTTAGTACAATAAAAAATTCTGTCCACCGTCAGTTTTTTTTTCTTACATTTATATTTAAAATGAGTGCCTAAAACCTGAATAAACATAGATTTAATAATAATTTTTCCATGTTTTTCATTTGAAAAAGTTCAGCTGAGTAAAATGTGACCTTTCGTAACAAAACAAAACTGGGTTTAAGGCCTAAGTAAAGGGGTCACTGCTGGGTACCTCAGGTACAGCAGCATTTATCGTTTGTTGATTTTGACGTTCTGAAGTATAACATCCGTTCTTTCTGCATAGATTGAGCTCTTCGACCCTTATACTTTATTAGTCTTTGAAATTTGACGTAATGGATTATAAATAATTTGTTCTAATTGAAATGAGGGTAATAAATAAAAAATACGAAGAAATTAGAGTAGAACTGAGATTAGATCGGGAAACCCCCACTCGTTTGTGCAGTATAAAATTCACAGTAGGTGCTGGCGCAAGAGATTTAACCTAAACCATTCTACGACCCTTAGTCGATCACAGTATCGTGGTTCTGTTCATTGTAATAAGCCTTCTAGTGTAGGCAAGAAAGATTGTGTTACTGAGAGGACGCCGTGTATAACTGTTGGTTTACATAATTTGGTGTTATAATGTATTTATGTCCATCACTTTACACCAGTGTGTGATTGTGACGGAGACATATTACGGTTGATCGAATTGTAATTATTATATACTGAATGATTAGTGCATTACGCTGTTTTATTGCTGATAATGATTAATCGCGCAAGTTGAACATCCACTCTCTCACTTTTATAGTTTTTAATAATAATAATATTCATAAATAATAAATAATCTACATAATAGTTTCTAATAGTACACTCATTTGTCAAGTGATATAGTAAACATTTAACTTTAATAAAAAAACATTTAAGCGAACATAAATAGATATAGTTTCTAAAAATGAACATAAGCAAAAAAATATGGGATTCACACTTAACTTTTTTTTAACGTGTAACGATAGATATGGATATTATATAGCTTTCCCAGAGCAGAAAATTTACACTTATAAATAAGGCAACCTCTGCGAAATTTGAAAAGTTTATTTCATTCAAACTGTCGCCGGGACTCGGTTTGAAACTTTCTTTTATTTAAAAGCTTATTCATTTCGAACACCAACTCTACACCTCAAACCTAGAAAGAAGATATTACAAACTTCATTTTTCGATACAGAAGGAGTGAATCATATTATTTTTCTGATGCTACTGCTTATACTCGTATAAGCTTTTTAGTTATATGTGTATAAATTTGTATATTACGTTTTTATTTTTGTTTGTTTAATGTTATAATACCAATGATATAAAATTGAATTTTATCATAAACCGAATGTTTTCTTATAATATTTTATAATAAATTAATATAATACTTCTGATGACGTATTATTACATATAAACAGTAGCATTTAACGTTACCGTTACAGATTATTAAAGTGAACTGCTTAACATAGGCATCCCCTATAGATTGCTTCATAGGGTGGAATTTGCTTTAGTTGTTACGCTTGACTATCGGGGTGGCAACGGCATTTTTTATACATTATTAGAATGGTTGCTGCTGCAGATCACCTGAATCAAACAAATTATTTTTGTGTAAAATACCAACCAATATATTTGTGTAAATTATACGGTATTAATTATATTACTTCACATTTTGCTATATTTGAAAGTTTTCTCGTTAATTCGCAACTTTTATACAAAAGAAATGACACATTATAATTTTTCTCATATTTTCTGATACTATAATGAACTCAATTTAACTAAATTCTCTTGGAAATATTTTATATTTTAACACATAACTTGCTGTAATAGTGGTGCTGTATTATTATTAATATTAAATGTATATTATTATTATTAAAGGTAAGTTCTTTGAGAAAAGAACCAGCCCCCTTAACACCAGCCGCGACCACAAGTCAGGGATTATCCCTGACTTGTCGTCGCGGCACAGTTCATTTAGAAATTAACCGCATGTGGACAACATGGATCGATAGTTTCTACAGCAAATAACACAAATATGTAGTCATGTCTCAGTAAGTCATACTGCGCCACTTACTCAGTTCTCCTCATACAATCTCTCATAAGTTACCAAAGTGTCTTACATATCGTCCCACAATTGGGCTTTACCTTCCTCTCAAGCGACTAAAGTCATAGTCAGGTTACTTGCCAGACCTTTGAAATTTTTCATTTTTGTAAAATGCAGTTACTAAAAAACAAGGGCGATGTTAATTTATTTTCGATATTACCTATTCCAGTTACCCTTGTTCTTTTGTGTCCTCATTAAGCATTTTATTACTCATGCGTAAATTTTAGTACTGTAAGTCATCACATGTACTAATCATTTGTATGGTGTTGATTTAAGATTCTGAGGTAAAACGGATGAGAAGATTTGTTACAATTTCCTCTAAGTGGCCTTAATATAAATATATTAAGGCACTATTATAAATCCTCAACAAACCTTTATAATACATTAATCTCTTTGATTTACCTATACATCCTTATTTATTGATTTGTATTTCTCAGTTACCTACATTTTAAAAACCACGACCACTTCCATTTGGCAGCAGACTCCGGTCCCATCCGCAGAGATTGTGATGCTTGTTTATTTTGACGTCCACTACGCTGAATAACTTGGTTCCCGTTTAACCTTCCTATACCCGCGCGTTGGTCTGTGAGACCGACAAAATACTCTTTTGCGTTTTTTTTATTTATACATCAATGCTGACATTTTGTACTTTCTGTTAGCTGTCTGATTCGCTGCTACATTCATTCCAATATGCACAGCGCGTTAGTGCCAGTGTTGCCGTTATAGCGACTTTCTCGCTAGATCTAGCGGATTTTAACAATGTTTAGCGGATAAAAAAATCGCTTTAGCGAGAAATAATTATTTAGCGACTTGTAGCGACATTTGGACTTTTGAGATGGCGACTTTTTTATAAAGTAATTCATTTCAAATAAGTCATTTATCATATGTCCAATTTTGTAATCTACCGTTGGTAACACTGTATATATAACATAATTTCACGAGAATTCCCGAACATGAACTAACAATTCAATGTCGTTCATTCATTTTCATCTGTTTTGACCTTAGACCATGGTCTAAGGTTTCGACATACAAAAATGCAGCAGGAGTAAACATATTCGAAGATTTATATGTAATTTTGCAATATTATCACTACCGCACTCAAATGCAGACTTTTAATGCGTATTTGGTGCTATGAATGTAGTTAAAAGCAAACTGCGAAACAAGCTATCAAAAAAACTTTTAAATTCCATTCTTCTGATTATAAATCAGTTAAGAATTAAAAAAAGAATTGCGCAACGAATGATATTCCCGATGATGTTGATGATGTTGTTAACCAAGTCGATAAAGGCAAACCAAAGATGGGAACTGGAGACATTGGCGAAGCTTCAACTTCCTATCTTACCGAACCGAAAAAATCATGGCCGAAATAAATGAGCGTGAATATAGAAGCAAAAATATCGTTATAATTGGAATCTCGTAAAGTACAGCACTGGACAGAATCGGAATTTGATAAATGAGAAGTAATGAAAATATTAAAAATAGTTGATGGAACCTGTCTCTTACCGAAAAAAAATTGTATGACTTGGTAAGTATATATCTGATAAACATCGCTCAATCAAAATTTTCTTTGAATCTCAAGATATCGCTAAATCCATATTGAAGAACGAGAAAAAGTTAAATGATGATAAAATAAGGATATATTCAGGCCAAACACCACAACAAAAATTATACTTAAAGGAGCTTACTCAAGAGTTAAATGATAGAATAACAAAGGGTGAGGAAAATATTTCAATAAAATATTCAAAAGGTGTGCCGAAAATAGTAAAAATTTTCACAAAAAACTCAAAACAATAGAAAATTATACTAATCTTAAAGAAGAGGATAATAGTTGAAGTCTACAAACACATTATCGCATATAAGAAAACATTAAAAATATACTATACTAGCATACGCAGCATTGTCGCACCAGGGAAGTTTGAACAATGCATACTAAAAATTTTTGCAAATACTGTCGACATCATCATTTTATCTGAAACTTGGATAAAATCTGAAGAGGAAGCAAAACGTTTTGTGATCCCAAACTACAGCCACTACTATAATTTCAAAAACACAGGAAGAGGTGGTAGTGTATCGATTTTTGTTCATAATAGTTTGAAGCACTCCCACGTGAGTGACACTTATTTTGATGATAACCATTTCCATTGGATTCATCTCGAAAAATATTCTATGGAAATTAGAACCGTATATATAAAAGCAGATTCGGATATAAAACAGTTTTTGGATGAATATTCTGCTCAAATATATAAACGTAAAAGAGCAAATATTATTGGTGATTTTAATTTCAATCTGCTTTGCAATAATCATGGAACCCTTGCTTATAAAGAAACTTTGCAAGAAAATGGTTACAAAATTATAAATAAGATGGACCCAAAGTTTTGCACTAGGGAAATTGAAACAACTAAAACCATTATTGACCATCTATGTACTAACCTTAATGAAAAATATTTTCACTTTGCTATTCTAGAGTCACCCATTTCAGATCACAAGCAAATATTACAATATGAAGCTGTAAACTACGCGAAATTGCATACAGTTATGCAAAATGACAAACAAACGAATGAATCTAAATCGTATGATAAATAAGAAAAAAGGTTGTTACACAGTAAAAGAGAGATTATCATTACTAAAGGAAAAATTTTAAACCCACCGCGTCAAGACCGGATAAATAAAGAAATAATTGAAGAAATAAATACCAGAAATATTCTATGGAAACAATACAAACATAACTCCAAAAATCTTATTATCAAAAATAAATTTATAGAGAAAAGACATAAAGTTACAGAAACTATAAAGAAAACCAAAGCCAAATACTACTTTAAAGCATTTAGAAATTGTAAAAATAAACCAGCAAAAATATGGAGTTTGATGATTAATCTACCAAATAATAAATTGAAAGAAGCAACATTCTCAAGTAAGTTGAAGGATCAAAATGGACTGATACTAACTAATACAGATGAAATCTGCGAATGTTTTAATAAATTCTTCGCCAGTGTTGGCTCGAATTTAGCAAATCAAATAAAAAAAACCTTACTTAAGCTACAATAATGAAAATGAGGGTAGTTCTGGATTTGACTCGCAATAACTTAGCCACTTAGTACCAACAAAAGTAGATGAAATTTCTATAATAATTGAAAACCTAAACACTAACACTATTTCGGGCTTAGACGGTATTAGTCCTAAAGCAATGCTTCAAAAGTCTTATAATGGAAGAATTAACCGAATGCATTAATAAATGTCTAAAGATTTGAGTATTCCCTGACAGTCTTAAAATTGCCAAAATAACCCCAATCTACAAATCTGGATCAAAACTAGACCCTGGGAATTACCGTCCGATATCAGTATTACCGGTAATCTCAAAAGTCTTTGAAAGAATTATTTACAATCGGCTTGAAATATTCTTAACGTCAATTAATTTCTTGAGTAAGAAACAATATAGTTTTAGGTCAAAATTAAATACACAGTCCGCTACAGTAGACCTTATAACGAAAATAAAGTTGAATTTAGACAAGAAAAAAATTGCACTTGGTGTATTTATAGATCAGAAAAAAGCCTTTGACACAGTAAGCCACGAGTTGCTATTACATAAACTTGGCAAGATCGGTTTAACAAACAGTGCATTAGCTATTTTAAAATCTTATTTATGTAATCGCCAACAAGTAGTAAAAACAGATAAAACATAAAGTTCTTGTAAAACAGTAGCTTTTGGTGTACCTCAGGGCTCTATCTTGGGGCCCCTACTATTACTTATATATATATATATATGAATAATATTAATAAGATAGGCTTAAGTGGAGATATAACCTTGTGCGCTGATGATACGTGTCTTTTTTATTATGGTCACTCAATCGGATCTATTGTATCAGGAGCACAAAATGATTTAGATTCGCTAAACGAATGGTTGCAGAGCAATCTTTTGACGATCAACACAACCAAAACCAGTCATATGATTTTTGCTGCAAAAAATAAAGATTGATAACTGTAGTCCGTTGATGATTAATGGCATAAAAATTAATAAGGCGGATCAAAAAAGGTAACTAGGTCTTATTTTAGACAGTAAATTAACTTGGCTCCCGCACATTCTAAAAATCAAATCCATGCTGACATCTCTAATGGGTATGATAAAGGGTATTGCGCGCTTTCTTCCAGTTTCTGTACGGTATACGATTTATAATACCATTATTAAACCACAAATCGATTATTTTGTAGAAATATGGAGTAATGCAGCCAAAACTAATTTAGCAATATTACAAACTGCCCAAAATAAATTATTAAAAGTATTATTTCATTTCGATTATCTTACACTGACATATAAACTTTATAAACAAATAAATGTAATGAACATATCACAAACATACATGTACGAAAATTGTATACTAATTCGGAAAATTTTAAATAAAGATATACACACGAATACAACTTTACCGAAAAGAATACAACTACACAAAATGAAACTTAGGCGAAACAACGACATTGAATTAATAACACCGCAAACAAATTTCGGTAAAAAATGTATAATGTATGAAGGTTCCCAAATATATAACAAATTACCTAAAGATATAAGAGACTCAAAATCAATGCACACATTTAAAAGGCTACTTAAGTATCACATATTGAAAGAGTAAACACACTTATACATATATAAATAATAAAATATAATATATTTATGTATAAGAGAAATGTCCAGTAATAAATGGATAACCTTGAAATGTCTTATAGTAAAACTTATGGCGATTCTGAAAAAAATACGAAACATAATATATCACAAGTAGTACCTTTGATATATTTTTTTAAAGAAAAGTCGATTTTTTTCTATCTTATTTTACTGTCTTGAACACTATGACCAAAAACGAATGATTTCTATTAGTTTTTTGTTGTTTTATTATTATACACTAACTTTGCTGATAGATAAAAAGTAAATAGTATAAATAGCTTTTGCAGTTTTTATTTAAAAAAATCGCGAATCAATTTATTTTTGAAAAACATGAAAAAAATATTATTTAAGCGAATTTCAAACCTCTTGGGTATGAAAAAAAATTTATGAATGTATACCCATACATTACCAATAATTTTACGATAATTTCGGTTTCGTGTAGATTTTATAGTGGTATAATTCATAAATGTATCTTCCATAAATAGTGACTTATTGCCATTAATGTAGAAAAGGAGAAAGTTTGACTAAGTGACAAAATTTGTAATATGGGAACATTTTTTAAATTGAATTATCTCTGATCGTTGGGAATTAATAAAAACACATCAGGAGTTGATCATACATGAAAACAGATATTTTTAAACAAATTGAAACCAAATTAAGTATTAGAAATCAACTATTTAAATGTAATAAAATAAAAAAAAAAATGTTAAAATGGTTACTTTACTAGCGTGTCACACGACCCATCGTGTGACCTTCATATTTACTACCTGCTACTTTTGTGTTATATTAGACAAAGAGAGGTCTGAATTGGGTAAGTGGGAGAGAGAAGAGCTAAATGTAAAAGAGAACTTAGTGCATCACTCGACTTGCTCGACTTCGCATGTATTTATTTTGTCTCCGTTTGCAATTATTTAAATCAGTGTTAAAAAACGACCACTTGGCTATTTTACCGGACTATTCGTTTTGCTTACTGATCTGGACTTGTTTTGCGTTTGGTGACATTTGCGACGATTTGGCTTGTTTCTAGACTAAACTGGACTTTTGTGTACCTATCAAAATGCCATGTCATCATACACGGCACAAGAATATGCAAACATGCATTTTATTTATGGAGAATGCAGAGGCAACGCAAATACAGCCGCAGCTCTTTATAGGGAGAGGTACCCTAATGCGCGCCACCCAGACTTCCGCGTATTTATAAGAGTCCACGGTTGTTACTCCGAAGGAAGAATGCCGGGTAGTGATGTCGGTGGTGCTAGCGCTGGAAGAATTGCTCGTCCTGATGTAGAAGACGTTGTAGCTTGAGGAGATTGAAAACAATTTTTCAACCTCTACGCGAGCAATAGCTCGACGCACAGGTATTGGAAAATCGACCGTACACGATATTTTAAAGAAAAACGAATTCTACCCTTACCACGTCATACGCGTGCAAACTCTCCAACCAAGAGATTATCTCTCAAGAGTGCGTTTTTGCCGGCAAATGCTGGCAAAGATGGAAGAAGACCCGCAATTTTTTAATAACATTTTGTGGAGCGATGAGTCAACGCTTAAAAGAGACGGTTACTTAAATTTACACAATTTACATAGTTGGAAACTAGAAAATCCCCATCTTATGCGTGAAGACAGGTCGCAATACCAATTTTAAATAAATTATTGGACCGGAATATTAAATGGTATGATAATTGGCCCATTCGAATTACCGAGGAATTTAAGGGGGCAAAGTTATTTGGAGTTTCTTCAAATGACTCCCAACATTTCCGGGGAGCTGAGGGAATCGTATTGGCTGCAAAATGACGGTTGTCCTGCGCATTATGCTGTTCCGGTTCGTGCATATTTAAATAGCAGATACCCAAATAGATGGATCGGACGTCTAGGGCCAATTTTGTCGCCTCCACTTCACTGGATCTAAATCCATTGGATTTTTTTTACTGGGGCTATCTGAAAGTGGAAGTATACTGTAAGCCTGTGCGGTCTTTGGACGAACTACGCAGTCGTGTCAGAGCAGCCGCATCAAAAATATGCGACGGTACACAAGACTGCTCAGAAGATCATTTATCCGAAGATGTAGGTCATGCATAAGAGTGCGAGGCAAACAATTTGAACATTTTTTGTAAATTAATGAAAAATAAAATATTTTAATTTTAAGTGTTGTTTTCTTATTAATCCCCAATTAAGAATTAAGACACAATTCAATTTAAAAAATGTTCCCATATTACAATATTTGTTACTTAGTCAAATTTTCTCCTTTTCTACATTAATGGCAATAAGTCACTATTTTTGGAAGATACATTTATGAATTATACCATTATAAAATCTACATGAAACCGACATTATTGTAAAACTATTGGTCACCCATACATTCACACACTTTTTCATATCCAAGAGGTTTGAACTTCACTTAAATAATATTTTTTGAATGTTTTTCAGAAATAAATTAATTTGCGAATTTTTTAAATAAAAACTGCAAAAGCTATTCATACTGTTTACTTATTACCTATCAGCACAGTTAGTTTATAATAATAAAACAACAAAAAACCAATAGAAATCATTCATTTTTGGTCATAGTGTTCAAGAGAGTAAAATAAGATAGAAAAAAATCGAATTTTCTTTAAAAAAAATATATCAAAGTTACTACTTGTGATATATTATGTGTTTTTCAGAACGGCAAAAGTTTATATAGAATTTTAAGTATGATTATATATATATATATATATATATATATATATATATATATATATAAGTTTTGTTGTATAGGGATATATATATGTATGAATAATTTCATGTTTCAATAACGGGTATCTAAGTTAACATCTGCTTATATACTAAAAACATCAATTATTTAACTTACTTCGAAATAATAAATAATATAAATATTACAGCAGCTCTTTAAAGATATAAATTTTCGTACATGACACTTAATCAGATTTTTCTTAACTATCAAAACTAATCTATCATACTAATATAACACTTAGTTTATGCGAGTCACATCCAGTAATGCTTATCTGTGTAAATCGACATTAAGAAGTCGGCGGCCGAATTTGCACGAAGTCTGACGAGCCATTGTTGTCGCTAGAAGATTTAAAAACCATCTACATTTAGTTTTGTATGTCTTCGGTAGTTTTTGTTGTAATTTGCATTATTACCTTGTACGAATAGCCTAAACCAAATTTATATTAAGCTGTAGATACGTAAGTCTCATAAGTGAATGTAAAATTCTTGAGATAATAAAATTTCTTAAACCAGAGAATTACAGGTACTCGTCCGCGGATGGCGGTGAGTATCGCGCACATAGCGTTCAAATTAATCACCTCCACATTCTATGCATAGGTGATACCTAAAAGTTTACTGTTCACCGACACGAGATGAAAGTTGAGTATTCATTTTGATTTGATCGAATGCCCAAATTATTTTTTCTTTCAACATGTCGCGGGTTTCGAGTGTGCGACCAGTATAAAGTATACACTAATGTCTTTACATGCCCCCACAAATGAAAATCCATTGGTGTAATATCTGGCGATCTGGGAGGCCATGCACAAGACCCGCCACGTCCGATCCAGCGCACAGGGTATTCTTTGTTAAAGTAACCCTTAACTTGACGAGCATAATGCGCCGGTTCCCCGTCAAGTTGATAATAAATATTGCGTAGAAATGCAAGTGGTATATCCTTTAACAATTTTGGCAGCGTGTCGGTGAGAAAATTGTGATAGCTTTCACCATTTAATGTTTATATGAAAACAGGGCCCATTAACGTTGTATTATAATAAGGCTTGTCCACACATTGACACTAAACCGGTGTTGAAAGCTATACCATCTTTCATTTCATGTGGATTTTCATAGCGCTTTTTATTGCTAACTGGGACTATTACCGTTTAGAAGTTCCAATTAAAATATTTTTATTTTTGCATGAAAATAAAAATTGAAGAAATATATTTTTTTTTCTTACAGATGTTGTTGTTATGATGTAAATAATATATTCCCAAAAGGTCTTCAGTAAATTAAAAATGACCCTGTATACGTGGTAGAGTCACTCTGCAGCTATGTTACGGTTGTAGCACGAATGGGTCGACTGGATCGAGGTAGTAGCAGATTCCCTTTACTGTGTTTCATATGGCGAGGGTAGAGTATCGAAGACCATTTTTACGGGAAACAAGGCATTTCATCCTCGTCCTAAGGGGTGACAAGCATCTGCATCTGAAATAAATCTAGATATCTATGGGTCACAGTATACACTTAACACGACTTTGTGCTCGTTTGTCAGCCTTATTCTATAAAAATATAATAAAACATTTCTATAATTGGTTAAAAACTAATAGCTTTCAGGAGTTAAAATTTTTTTTCGATAATAATTAATTATGATTGTCATATGGACAGTTTAAAATTATAACTTGCATTTTATTTACTATTGTTAACGAAACATGTTATACCGTGATTCTTGTTAAAAATTATACCACACAACATAAAAAGCTGTGGTACAACGTAGCGTAAATTAGAAAAAAGTGCAGCTAGTGTTTAAATGAAAGTAAAATATTGTCGAGAAAAGAATGTGTTACATGACAGAGGCATGAAGAGAACTATATCACATAGACAACCAGCTATTTATTTCTTTGTATTGATTTTTTATGGAATAAATACATTTGTTTGGTAGAGATTCAAAACCCTAGCCATAACTCAGCAGATAAGTGTTAATAAGCTAGGAGTATTTTGTAATGTCTAGCGCCCTGTGGCTATACGACACGAGCAACACATATGTACTTATCTATCTAGACTGAGCTTTTTAAGACAAGATGGCATCGATTACGGTCGACAAACTCACCGATTTTTTTAGTCGTACCTGCCCCGAAATTTGGGCTGTTATTCTTGCCCAGCGCAATGCACGTCGCCCGACCGAACTCGCGACTTCGGCCGTCTCCTCGGCCATAGATACGCTCTAGCCTATCGTCCATATGAACAACTCCATCTCCCCATATTCCGCTCCTGTAGCTCCGGTTTTTTTGCATTTAATTTGCCGTAAAGTTAGCATCGTTGGCCAGTGCCATCGATGCCAACTTACTGCCACTCACTAAAAAACTTCTTGCAGGGCTGAGGTACGTCAAGTGCCCAGGTGACCACGGCACTATTGACTGCATCTGCACGCCCGAGATAGTTGAGACTCCGAGCTGTGTCAATTGTGACGGAGAGGGATACCCAGCGATTTATCTTGCTGCTTCAAAGCACCGCGAGGAATACAGTGCGAAGGTAAAGGCCATCGAAGGCGCGCGGGTCAAGCAAGCGTGTTCCGCTTTCAGCTGCCTGCCCCCAAACATACACTGTTATTGATGCCCACACCCACGCCTCAAACTGTTGCCGTGGTAGCTTTGCAAGCTGCAAGCTTTCGCGCAATTCCCGCATCGAAACCTTGATCGAAATGCTTGGGTAAAGCCTCCAAAACTAGTTGCCTCACGGTCAATGCTGCCTCCCCAAACCCTTAATTTCAAGCTCGTATCACAAGGCTCTTCTTCCTTCGGCGCCGATTTCTCATTAGTCTGCGGTTTTTGGTTCACAAACTCTGCGGTGCCACCACCCTTCAAGACAAGCTCAATGCTACGATTGAGCATATAGGACTCATTGACGAAATCTGGTCTTTTCAGTGCAACAACTAGGGAGGATAAAAACACGTTCTCTGATTTTCGAGTTATTTAACACGAACGGTCTCAGAAACTAGAAAGATGAGATCGTGCCTTTCCTGCGCAGTCATGATTTAAGCGTTATGCTAGTGTAAGAGACCTTCTTGAAGTCTACCCATCGTGACCCTACGATCACAAACTACAACTGAGTTAAAAAGACAGGTTGACAAGCCGTAGAGGCGGCACCTTGGTCTACTACAAAAGGTTTAAAGACGCACTGTGTACCGATCGAAGCTCCCCCGTTAACTTATAAAGAAGTTTCTATTTGTAAGGTAGCTCTCTCTGACCAGCCGCATGTAACTTTTGTATCAGCGTGCCTACCGCCACTTAAGCAATAATTAGAAACAGATGTTGCAAATTTTCTAAACCTTGGCTCTAATGTTATAATAATTGGAAACCTAAACTGCAAGCGAGCATTATACTATTCGATCTTGCGGAGCAATTAACCTTCGATGTTATCGTGCCTGAGACTCCAACACCCTACTCATTCTTAAACAGACACGGACGGACATTCTTAACGTATCAATACTCAAAGATGTCACGTTATCAATATATGCTTATATATCAAGACGATCCCTGAATTTGATTCAGACCACAGTCCAATCTTATTACAGCTATACCAGCCCGCTGGTAGGGTCCTTCCGACCAAAACCATCGTAGACTTGTAGATCAAACTCGAATCTACGACCTCCCAGTACTTAGACAATATTCAAGACAAGGGGATAGACAAGGAAAGATTGATTCACCACAGGAGGCCAATGAGGTGATTAGCAGCCTATCAGCGCATCTCACCTCAAAGGTCGAAGAATGCTCTCGTAAGTTGCGAGTTTCGAAAAATCAATACAAGTATTTTCCGAAAGATATTCGACAGTTGATTAGATCAAAACATGCGGCCTTAAGATGCAACAATCACTATCGCACGATAGGAAACAAGTTTCGACTATGCAGCCTCCAAAACGGGGTGAAACAGCGCATTATCAAATTTAAAAAGGCAGGTGGGAAACTCTCCTGTAGAATATCGTGCCATCTAAGCTGTCTTAGCGATTGAGCTGAGCTCTGAAAGGAGAACAGACTACATCTGTTCATCTATCATGCTGCCCCTTATTGGACCAGGAAACCAGGGCGACCTTTGGCGATTCTGAAAAATTTAGAGAGCCAATGCAATCCTTCTAGCAAACCCATAGATCTCGTTTACCTTACAGAAGTCGAAGCCAAAGTCGAGTGTAGTTCAGCACTACCACATACAGGCGGCATAGGCTGTGACTGTCGATGATGTCATAAAAACAGTAAAAAATACGAAAAATTCTTAGGCGTAATCACCCTATTCAGCCACCAGATCCCATGGGAAACAACGGCAAAATACTTAAGGGTCATATTCGAATTTGGTTTGACCTTTGCGAAACACATTTGGCAACTTTGCCAAAATCGTCACTAGCCACTTCCACCCGCTAGTTAACAGCAAGAGCAAACTGTCCCTAAGACATAAGCTACATATTTACAAAGCTTGCGTAAGACCTATCATGTCCTATGCAAACATAGATTTCGCGCACGCCACCCTTCGAAATTTGTACGATCTTCAAGTCATCCAAAATAGATTTATTTGCGTAGCCATCGGAGGTGGTAGTGTACTAACGAAACTCCAACTTGCACAGAGACTGTCAACTTCCGACAAAATCTGAATATTTTAAGGAAATGTCTCGGCGCTACTTTGAGAGGACCAAAACACACCCCGATCCGATAGTGGTAAACGCAGCCTTGTACGCTCCGACTCCAAACGTTACGGAAAGTCACCGAAGGCTCCGTAATATTTTAATTGAACCCCCTGTTCTGTTTAATTCTGATGACCCAAATGTCGCCGGCCAATCACACATAAAAACTACACAAAAAGCAAAAATATTATTGGGGTTGTACGCATGAAGTTCACAGACGGGCGCCCCGTACACTCTTCTACACCGCGCACACACCGTACACCCGTGTCCCTGGAAAATCGAACGATACCAGTTAGCCGTCAGAACCGCGGCCCGCCACCCCCTGTTCGGACGGTTGTTAGTAAAAATGATGATGATCATAAAGTAACGTTGGAAGAAAACACTCTTCTTCTTCTTTAAAGCTCACAGTCTTGCAGGCCGCAAGCCTCGAGATCTATAAAGCTGTAAGTTCCAAAAATTTAACAGCATTAACATCATCAAAAACCAGGAACCATAAAAGGGCGTGAAATCAAGACGTCAAACATCGCAGTACCCTTCGTGACCATGGTTTTGTAAATCCTTGAAATGTGGCAAATTTAAAAGGTTTTCTAATATTTACGCGAACACTACCTACACATACACATTTCAACAAAACTAGATTTTACGGAATTTATTGCATACATTAACTTATTTCATATTCCCAACGTTTCGAGTGACCATGGGTGCTGTAAAGTACTCGAAACTTCGGGAATCTATACATATGATAAATCTGTAGAAAAGTCGTGTGTGTAATTCTAATATTTTGTGGAAAAAACAAGCCCAGGAAACTGAATAAAGGGCACTGAAGTAAAATTTTTGTTTGTCTGTGTGTGCAAGATTCGCGCAAAAACTACTGTACACATATAGAACATCAAAAATTGTCAGACGGGTATAGAACATAGACTACTTAAGTAGGCCACTGTCTGCATGATCTATCATAATTGTCAATATAAGCAAAATTAATAAGTTGTGAACAACTTTGATTAGGGGGGGTTAGTGAATATGTTGTTTGTGTGTTTTTTTGTATATAAGTAGTTTAAAATTAAATGCACTGTGAGATTTTTATCATTATTTGATTGAATATTTTTGTGATACCGATGATGCAGTTTTTTTTTACTTTTAATGAGGTTTTTAAATCAGTTTGTCATATATTCAGATAGCTTTCATGTTTTCAGACATAACTATTAATATTTTTGTGATCGTCTCGGTATCATAGCTCATATGAGTAAATTAACAGGCTCTTGTGAAAAAGTACAATAAGTATAAAAGAAAGCAAATTTTAAACACGGTTTTATTTTTGTTTTAACTATGAGTAGAACTGCATTGATAAAATCTTGAAAGTCATCTGAACAAGCCTGTAATTAAACCGATCTATACGCAAATTACGTAGTAGGTACGCAAGCAACTCAAATTAGATCCGTGCCGACTTCACTCGTATTTTAACTGTAATTTGAAGTTTCGATTTACCACGTTCTCGATGGTGAAGAAAAACATCGCAAGGAAACCTGCATATCTTAGAAGTTAAAAAAATATTTCGGTAATCATTTTTAGGTATAGGTATGTGAAGTCGGTCATTCAGCATTGGAGTCAACTTAATCAACTCCGTTTCGACCGAAAACTCGATGTGGCCTGTGCCCCGTATTGGGATGTATTTACGCTGCTATATTTTTACTTTTAATATGTTTATTCACTGCTGGGCTTAGGCCACCCCCATTGTTTATCAATTAGACCGAGTATTTGTAGAATTATACCCGCTTGGCAAGCAGGTTAGCAACCGCAGCTCTTTATTACTTTGCGCTGTTATCAATAAGATGCTACCCATTTCTTGTTTTTCTTTCAGTTTCTCTCTGTTGCTTCTTATCTAACCAACGGGAAAAAATGAGGTAGTGGTTTCTTTTTCGCCGTCTCTACATGGCTAATATATTATATTTACAACCATTCATGAATTGGATTTCCTCCACAGGCTGCCAAACAAGTTGGATATTTAACATAGTTTCCATGCTTGGCATGCAAGTTGTCAACTGCATATTTTTATTATTTCGAGCCATGACCAGGAAGACGCTGCTGCGCATCTTATAATATCACGTTTACCATAAATAAAACTATATTTATGAAATATTTAAATTCTACTCAAACGTAAAAAAATACTGGGATATGGTGTTAATCAATATTCAATGGGACCAATATTATTAAATACCATGAAATTAAACCTTATTTTATCAAAAACTTTAATAACGCGTATTATATAAATAAAGCATTTCCGATTTCAGGACAATTTTCCCTTCACAATGATACATAAGAAGACCAGCCCCATTTAAAAAGGGTGTTGCTTGACATATTATATTTATGCGATTTTCATTTAAAAGATTTATAATTTAAAAATATAAGCTTTCTTATACGTGGTAAAGCCACGATGCCGCTATATATTTCGGTTGTAACACGAATGAGTCAGTTTCTCAGAATACTTGCGTAAAATAGCAACTTAATGCTGCTGTGTTTCATATAGGGAGTGTAGAGATATGGAGACCCTTTTACTGTAAACGACGCATTTCATCTGTCCTCGAGGATGACAACTCATCTGCAATTATTTGATCTTTATTCTTAATTGAAGATAATTTCAGATGTCTATGGACCAAAGCATACAATTACCATAAGGTGAACTTATTCTATAAAAAATAGACTATATGCCATAGAGTATTTAAAGATGCTAGTTGCAATTACGCTGTCAAACTTACAGTTTATTAGTATTCCCTCGTCTAGTAATTATTAAAAAATTAATTAAACTTCTAAAGTTCTTTCCTTTTTTTTCTTTTTAAGACACTTCCTCCACACTTAGATTTACTGCCTCGTCCTTTTTTCTTTAAAATAAGGCATACCATAGCTACCAGTTAAAAATAGTAACCTTACAAATTTGTGTCCATACATAAACACACAAATAAGAAATAAATTATCATTCATTTTATATATAAAGACTAAATACTGGCAGTTTTATTCTAATCAATAACATTGTTTCACAAATAAATCACTAGTTAATATTAACATGTTATAAACCAACACTAAAGCCAGAATTAACATCTCGTTTGGAATAAGCACCTGCATGATACATATTTAAATTTTTATCGGTATTGATAAATTTCTACACGAGAGAGAGAGAGAGAGAGAGAGAGAGAACGAGAGAGAGAGAGGGAGAGAGAGACTTCCTCCATACGCAGATTTAAAATGAAGCATACCATAACTATGTGTTCAAAATAGTCATGTTACAATTTGTGAAATCACTGGTTAATGTTCACATGTTATAAATCAACACCAAAGCCAGAATTAACACAATATTCGGAATAAGCACCTATCCCGCCTCATACAAATTTAAATTTTTATTGATATCGATAAATTTCTACACGAGAGAGAGAGAGAGAGAGAGAGAGAGAGAGAGAGAGAGAAAGGTAGATTATAGAAATTAAAAAGTTAGACGTCGGCTAAAACCTTTTAAGTTATCAATAATGTTTAATTTTGTTTCTTTTATCAATAAGTTACCTAGAAGTAAAAAAAATATTTCATAACTTTATAGGGGTTCGTTTCTATCTTGGAATTCAATTTTGATCACTTTATTGCAATGGACACACAGAAGTGTATGTGATATACCCTCTAGTTTTGTGCTAGAGGCAAAACATTATTTATTTATTTAATATTCTTTATTGCACACCATACAAAAATTACAGATTATATATACGAAATATATATGCAAAGCCTTACTGCTTTCAGACAGCAAATCACAAGCAAATGTTTGTTATGTATTTCCTCTCGGTAGGCCTCCCCCTATTTATGAGAGGGTTTTCGGAGCTATTAGTTCACTTTGCTGCTTATGTACTTGTTGAGCTTTTCTACTTGGGCTAGACCTGGGAGAGCTTAGCTCGCTGTAAATTTCACAGCTCGCGAGTGACCCGAGTTCAACTACCGCTGGCACCCATTTGGCACTAATTTACTACGTGCTCAGCTGTAAAGAAATCAAAAATTAGTGACATTTTTAACTATTAACAAGCACATTCACCAACAAAGTTTTATTTTATAATCTTATAAATAAAAAAAAATATCTTATAAATCTTAAATAAAATTCTTATAGAATTTTCATTATTTTTTCGGTCATGGGTAAAGTACATCACAGTTGTATAGTTTATTTATTACACAGAATACATTAATACCTGCATACTATTACACCTTATAAAATAAATGGGTTTTCTACATGAATGAATTTACTGAAAGCTTTTTCCACACTGACATTTAACAGTAATCAAAATCCCATATCACGAAGAGTTATGATTAATGTACATTGTTCCACCCATTTCTATTAAGTTGGTTAATGGTGTTGCTTTGATCAAATATTGTCGTGTTGTTATTTATATTGACGTTGTTTTGTTTTTTATGCATATAATAAATAAATTAGTTAATGCCATGGCTGACTTCATTAGGAACTACGTTGCGTCGCTGAGCGCAGAAATTCCATTGAAGTTAATTTTTAAACTGATTTTTAATGTCAATTTTTTTGTTATGTTTATCTAAATTATTTATGATTATATCTAAATATTAAAGTACTAAAAGCTATCAAAGTACTTTCTCCAAAATAATTTTTTTCTCGTTTAATATAAAAACTGAATTTTGCCCAGTTAGTTGTTCCGTCTAGTGAGCGTGCGAGATCCACATTACGTTTGTGTATGCTCATTCTCCACTTAATGACACGCTTGCCCCAACGGTTGTCACTTCAGTAATAGGCAAGAAAAGTCCATTATTGTCATAGTTTTCAAACTCGTAAAGTTATTTAGGTAAATAATCTTCATTCTGCGTCGACATTCTTCTTTGGGAATTTTATCTACCTCTATCTATCTTACCTGCGAGCATAGTTCTTTCAGGTGTTCGCTTTGCTAATCTGAGCTTATGAAGTAGCCGTATAATCAGTGTACACATTTTAATACTTAGGTACACAAGCAAAATGCACTGATTGATGTCTTTCGTCTTCAGATTTTGTGGTTTGAGCACCAAGAAAATCTTATGGAGTTTCCTAAATACTGCTCAGCCTAATTAAATTTTTGAATCGACTTACTTCTCAAAGTTATCCTTTACTAGTTGTAATCTTCATTATAATTACAGCTCTTCACAAGTCCACTGCTGAACATAGACCACACTCTGAGTCTGATTGAATCCCACAAAGCAAGGTCTTGAGCCACCTGTGGTCATCGACTTCCTACATGTCTATCAGATCGTACCTTCATCTAGTGGAGGGCATCCCTACTCTTCGCCTACCGGTACGAAACTGCAACTCGAGATCCTTTCTTCCCCATCGGTTGTATCTAGTTACAATATCATATGGCAAATGTCTGATATAAAGAACTGTGTAGTGGCGAAGTAAAACATTCACTAACCAATATCGTCCCGTAGGTGTCGTTAGAGCTGACAGAGGGAAATAAAGCAGAAGATTTGCAGCACAGTGTCTTCTCTGAAAATCTTATAAAAAATAACTCTGGTTGCCAACGCGCCTATAAATCCTGACAAATATGTTTATGATGTAACGATGATGATGGTGATGGCGTATACCTTTTTGTGTCAAGTGCTTCTCTGTGACTTCTGCGCCCAAAGCCACAGGGTTATAAAATTACAAAATTAGTTTGACGCTCGTAATGACTTTGAAATGGGCCTTGGTGATGTTACGAAAGGTCCTAGAAATATCTTCGTATATAATTTTAACTTTATGAGGTTAGTTATACATCCAAAAGTGTCAAATTAGTGGCATAAACCCATAAAATTTATCGACAATATCTCTTATAGATAATTGTTTCGTTTGCTTATGTCGTAATACTACAAAAACAATTCTTAACAAAATATTATATATATATATATATATATATATATATATATATATATATATATATAATGTATTAAATGAATGAATTGAATCAAATACAAAGTTTTAATATCACTCGAAATTTTTGAGCTAACCTAGAAATCGCGATGTTTTTACCAAGCCAAGTTAAACATAACCTATAGGTTTATCACCAAAACTTTCACGGGATACACTAAAAATTAATCTATTATGCTTAATAAATGTATTTTATCTTTACTAACATTATACTATATATTATAGTGATAACAATTACACAACTCACAGTGATGCTTTAGCACCTCGAACTTCAGCTGAATTGAATCGATTATCATATCTCAAAAAATCTGTCACCATATAGTTGTCTACAGTCGGGATATTATCAGCATGCATTGTCTTGCAATTTCACGTCGCCAGCCCTGATATTGTACGTCTGTAATAAAAGAGATTGTTTGACATTTGACGGCTGACCAGTAAAGTGACTAGGCATGTGAATGGGTCACTGCGGGCTAGGGCTATATACCAAAATATTAAAAAATTAAAAAATTAAAAAAAATAATAATAATATTTTATCTGTGTGACATTTAGAACAATATTTCTAAAATAGTTTTGTGTGAATTTGAAATAAATACAACGTCAAGTTATTTGAAATATGTAAGAAAACTATTTTTACTTACATTTTACACTAAAAATAAATGAGAATTTGAAAAATAACACATTTATGACCCAGCCGCCATAATGGGCCTTCCAGATTTTGAAGCACTTTTGGAAATTTACTTTTCACTTTTTATACCACAAATTATATATATATATATATATATATATATATATATATATATATTTGTCCACTATATTACAAGGAAATATAAAAAAGTATAATACTTTCGTTTTTAGTCCAGACACAAATATAAAATTCTATAAAAAAAGACGGAGCACCTTCATCAAAACGACACGTGGAACGCCGAAAGTTCAGAGTGATTTTTTTTTTTTCTAAGAAACATTGCCAGGTTATGGTTTAAAATAAAAGAGCATATCTTTGTCTTTGATACTATTATCTATTGCATGTCTTTGGTTTTGTTTAAAACGAAAAAATAGTTTTTTCATAGGTACACACGTTTACATAATTCTGATCAAATTAGCTCACTGCTTGGCGGACGTAAGGTAGGTATTGTACGATCAAAAGTGCGCATGGCTTGGTTTACAGGAATGTTTTTTACGGGGTGATTTCTATTTTTATAAGGAAATAATATTAAATGATTTTTGTAACTTTAAAGTTAGTACGAATATTTTGGGATTAAAATAATAAAATATTTTTTTTTCATTTTCCCAGAGTTCGAGCCGTCATATCTGGTAATATGCGGGTAGAATTGGAGGCTTCCGCAGCATGAACCCCCCAATTCTACCCTACTGTAGACAGTAAAAATACTTCACTTTTAAAACAATGCAGCACATAACTTAGCCATTAAGAAAAGATGCTTATCAATTTGACAATATTGGAACAGGTTTGTAAATTGGATGACTTCTATCTCCCGTTGTTTTTAGTAACGCTTACTTCACCTAATTCTTTTTAATCTTGTTCAGAATACTCAGGTTTCTTATTATATCTTAAAAGTGATTGATTGGTTTCGAAGATATCTATTTGGACGCCGGCAACTCGGTAATGTAGCGCCGATGAAATATATATTTGGTGTTTCGCATGGTGGCTTATTATCTTCTTTGGCCGTCATGTTTTATGAACCCCATTTTGCCTAATATAACCTCTTCTTACTACCTATATGCATATAACCTTAAAATTTATACACAGATTTCTCTTTGTAATACCTACTTAGATTTAAAGTATACCAATGAAAAGTAACTATTTTAGAATGGAGCAAATTTGAAAATCAAACCGATAAAGTCTTAGGTGTAACCTATTTCAAGTCAAAATAATTTGTTATTATACTGTTAGTTAATGTTTTATTGTAAATATTCATATTCATCTTATTTAATGCATCCATAATGTTACAGTTAAGGTGTTGAGAACATTTTAAGTTTTAACTTAAAACTATGAGATCATTATGGGCACTGCAGGGCTCGACAATTAAGAGAGAAGAGGGTCATTATATTGAAACAATAATGATAAACACACTATATAATATTGCAACTGTAGGTATTTTTGAAATGAATAGAATTCAAATACTAGGTAGACGTATAAAATTTATCATTTAAGTATTCGTTTAGAGTGCAGTAGTGTTTACAAATTAAAAATTGCTTTAGTTCATTTATAAAAATAGTTTCTTTTTCTATTTTTTTTTTTTTGTCAAATCTGGGAGTTTGTTGAAATTTTTGATAGACATGACAAAGGGACCTGACGAATGTAGTTAATGGCGAGATATCGGTAGAATCAGTTTTTCTTAATGGTGTAATTGGTATTTGGTATTGCTTTCTCCTAATTTGATATAAAATTCTGGGTATTTTTTAATGAATTTCCAGATTTTCAAAATGTAAATGCAAGTTGAGAATTTTATATTTGAGTGAAAGAGTGAATATATATATATATATATATATATATATATATATATATATATATATATTTCAATAATGTATTAAATGAATGAATTGCATCAAATACAAAGTTTTAATATCACTCGAAATTTTTGAGCTAATCTAGAAATCGCGATGTTTTTACCAAGCCAAGTTAAACATAACCTATAGGTTTATCACCAAAACTTTCACGGGATACACTAAAAATTAATCTATTATGCTTAATAAATGTATTTTATCTTTACTTACATTATACTATATATTATAGTGATAACAATTACACAACTCACAGTGATGCTTTAGCACCTCGAACTTCAGCTGAATTGAATCGATTATCATATCTCAAAAAATCTATCACCATATAGTTGTCTACAGTCGGGATATTATCAGCATGCATTGTCTCGCAATTTCACGTCGCCAGCCCTGATATTGTACGTCTGTAATAAAAGAGATTGTTTGACATTTGACGGCTGACCAGTAAAGTGACTAGGCATGTGACTGGGTCACTGCGGGCTAGGGCTAGCAAATATTTTTATTACGTATAAGTTTCATTTTGGGATTCGTTTGCTTCGTGGAGATCCGTATTTCTGCAATTTGTATATAAAAATTGCTTCTACAAAACAGGGGATGGGTAATATTGGGTAATATTTCTATAGCATAAATTTATCATTATTATTAGTATTTACCACCTTCCACTTGACACCTCAATGGATGAAGTGAAAAAATACTTCCCGTTTAATGCTTTAAACTAAATCTTACTCAAAATTCGAGTTTTAAACCTTACGCATATTTTAATGACGAATTCTCGAGCTCATTTCGAAATATTGAAAAAAAACAATGGTTCTATTTATGTATCGTCAAATATATCAATTACGATATAACCGCGTCACGATTATTATTAATGATCTTACTCAGTTACGAAAAGTATTGAACTGAAAAGGTATAAATCCCTTATGAGAGAAGACAGAACAGACTTTCTAATCTATATAAACGATCTCCCCAAAATTATGGAAGAAACCTGTGGGCTGTTTGCCGATGATATCTCCCTGCTTATCTCATACGACAGCAGTATAAACATCCATAGTAAACTACATTTGATACTAGAAAAGACAACAAATTGGGTGGCAGAACATAACCTCGAATAATTTTTTCCAAAACGAAAATAAGAAGGTTTCACTCTTATGTTAAATTTCCATTAAACATAAACTTTACCTTTGATAACATAAAAGTAGAAAAAGCAAACGAATGCACCCTACTTTGCTTAATAGTAGACACAAATGTTAACTGGAAACCCCAAATACTGAACACTAAAAGGAAATTAGAATGTTTTACATACGCTCTCCAATAAGTGAAAAAATCTACCGATTTACAAACCGCCGAGTACCTATTATTCTTATGCGTACTCGTGGCTGTGCTGCGGAGTTATCGTATGAGGAAATAGCACAAACGTTTTTGGTGTTTTAACCTTACAAAAAACTTACTTACTTACTTATCTTCACGCACAATCCCTAACGGGGTAGCCAGAGAGAACAGATCGCCAAGTGTCACGATCCTTACATACTCGTACCTCTTTCGCTTCTTTCAGGTTCATTAACTTCTTCATACATGCACGTCCAGGTATCCGAGTACTCTTGACCTTCCCCTCTTCGAACAATTTGCTCACATGGTCTTCGGAAGTTAGTCTCGGTCTACCTCGACACATTTTAATATTTACTTTCGCTCTATATATTTTCTTCACCATTCGGTCTTCACTCATTCGCTCAACGTGCCCAAACCATTGGAGTACGCCACTATCAATTTTTTTGTTAATTAAATAATTTTACAAAAAACTAATACGAATAATATTTAATATACAAAATACTGATAGCTGCAAACCATACTTCGTCAAATATAAAATTCTCAACTTGCATTTACATTTTGAAAATCTGGAAATTCATTAAAAAATACCCAGAATTTTATATCAAATTAGGAGAAAGCAATACCAAATACCAATTACACCATTAAGAAAAACTGATTCTACCGATATCTCGCCATTAACTACATTCGTCAGGTCCCTTTGTCATGTCTATCAAAAATTTCAACAAACTCCCAGATTTGACAAAAAAAAAATAGAAAAAGGAACTATTTTTATAAATGAACTAAAGCAATTTTTAATTTGTAAACACTACTGTACTCTAAACGAATACTTAAATGATAAATTTTATACGTCTACCTAGTATTTGAATTCTAAGCATTTCAAAAATACCTACAGTTGCAATATTATATAGTGTGTTTATCATTATTGTTTCAATATAATGACCCTCTTCTCTCTTAATTGTCGAGCCCTGCAGTGCCCATAATGATCTCATAGTTTTAAGTTAAAACTTAAAATGTTCTCAACACCTTAACTGTAACATTATGGATGCATTAAATAAGATGAATATGAATATTTACAATAAAACATTAACTAACAGTATAATAACAAATTATTTTGACTTGAAATAGGTTACACCTAAGACTTTATCGGTTTGATTTTCAAATTTGCTCCATTCTAAAATAGTTACTTTTCATTGGTATACTTTAAATCTAAGTAGGTATTACAAAGAGAAATCTGTGTATAAATTTTAAGGTTATATGCATATAGGTAGTAAGAAGAGGTTATATTAGGCAAAATGGGGTTCATTAAAACATGACGGCCAAAGAAGATAATAAGCCACCATGCGAAACACCAAATATATATTTCATCGGCGCTACATTACCGAGTTGCCGGCGTCCAAATAGATATCTTCGAAACCAATCAATCACTTTTAAGATATAATAAGAAACCTGAGTATTCTGAACAAGATTAAAAAGAATTAAGGTGAAGTAATTGTTACTAAAAACAACGGGAGGTAGAAGTCATCCAATTTACAAACCTGTTCCAATATTGTCAAATTGATAAGCATCTTTTCTTAATGGCTAAGTTATGTGCTGCATTGTTTTAAAAGTGAAGTATTTTTACTGTCTACAGTAGGGTAGAATTGGGGGTTCATGCTGCGGAAGCCTCCAATTCTACCCGCATATTACCAGATATGACGGCTCGAACTCTGGGAAAATGAAAAAAAAATATTTTATTATTTTAATCCCAAAATATTCGTACTAACTTTAAAGTTACAAAAATCATTTAATATTATTTCCTTATAAAAATAGAAATCACCCCGTAAAAACATTCCTGTAAACCAAGCCATGCGCACTTTTGATCGTACAATACCTACCTTACGTCCGCCAAGCAGTGAGCTAATTTGATCAGAATTATGTAAACGTGTGTACCTATGAAAAAACTATTTTTTCGTTTTAAACAAAACCAAAGACACTATGCAATAGATAATAGTATCAAAGACAAAGATATGCTCTTTTATTTTAAACCATAACCTGGCAATGTTTCTTAGAAAAAAAAAATCACTCTGAACTTTCGGCGTTCCACGTGTCGTTTTGATGAAGGTGCTCCGTCTTTTTTATAGAATTTTATATTTGTGTCTGGACTAAAAACGAAAGTATTATACTTTTTTATATTCCTTGTAATATAGTGAACACATATATATATATAATTTGTGGTATAAAAAGTGAAAAGTAAATTGCCAAAAGTGCTTCAAAATGTGGAAGGCCCATTATGGCGGCTGGGTCATAAATATGTTATTTTTCAAATTCTCATTTATATTTAGTGTAAAATGTAAGTAAAAATAGTTTTCTTACATATTTCAAATAACTTGACGTTGTATTTATTTCAAATTCACACAAAACTATTTTAGAAATATTGTTCTAAATGTCACACAGATAAAATATTATTCTTATTTTTTTTTTAATTTTTTTAATTTTTTAATATTTTGGTATGAGTAACGAATGGAAACACATAAAACATAAAAATATACATATTTTCAAACATTTTCATATAAATTTCTCTAAAAACAAAAGTGTAGAATTCAAATTAGTAGTAATTTTGTCACTAAAATTGAAGTATATACCACTACTATGCTATACAGGGTTATTTACGTATTTTATTACAATTTATAGCAACCAAAAATAATTTTATTCGATAGTTTATACATTCAACAAGAATTCCTGTAAGTTTTATCCATAAATATTGTCTCAAAGTGAAAATATAGCAAAATTTGCAATATAGCAATAAATTTGAAAAATTTGCTAATTTGCAAATTTTCCCGCCATTACGGTCCCGAGCGAACGGGAGTATAACATGTCGCGCGCTCGCTTGGCGAACAGGTTAAAAACATATTTTACTATCTAAGGATTTTAACTTTCTAAAAAAATACTTATTAGTGGAGGCCTCTTTAATAAAAGAAAGTTATTGTCCCAATTTCACGCATCTACATCCAGCGGTTTGAACTATAGAATTAATACAATATTTTTCATACAAAATTTGCACCTTTGCATTGTTTTAAAAGCGTAAGAGGCAAATTTAATTACTTTAAAGCATTATATATTTTTAATAATAAATATTAAACTTTATCTATTCTTATCTACTCTTCCCTACCATACGGGTTATTTTGAAATAGCGAAATACGTATTCATTTATTTTTAAATACAATACTCTCAGTATGTATCGATTCAATCGCCCTGTAAAATATTTTTAATAAAGTAATTAACCCTTATTTCATCAACATACGAATCGAATTTTCCAAATTTATTTCACAGTGGATTGCTAACGTCATAAAATGTAGCTACTATCAAAATTTTAAATTTCTACTACAAATGGTGCGCTGGTAGATGAGTTAGTTACTCAGTATAGTATTGGTGCGCGCCACAGTTGATGGTACTAGCGCCATCTGGTATAAAGTATCAGAAACAGGAGTGTCAGGATCTTTCTGGAACTTTCCAACAATAGCGCCATCTAGTATCGAACAGAAGAACTAAGCTTTCTATAAGGGTCCACTCTCGAACTTTCTGAACTTAGTCGGTCGGGCGCCCGTATTTGCTGGAATATTCTGGATGTTTCGGTGGAAGAGCCCTATCAACGGCTTTATATAATAAGGCCGTTGATAGCCGCGATCGGGGCATTATTGAATTTGGCGAGACAAGCGAAGCTTCGGAGCAAAATAAAGTGAATCACTGTGATTAATTATTAGTGTATTTTAAGTTTTAATTGGTGTATGGTAATAAAAGTGTAAATTTTGGTAATTCAATCAACAGTTATTATTGTCAAGAACCTCAATCTCGTAACAATTGGTGTCAGAAGTGGAATAAAATCATGCCGATTTTACCTAAGGAGGAAACAGAGGGTGTCCGTACCCGAAGTCAACGCCAGCAGGAGAGGGACAAAAGAAGAATTGGTGGTGCAAAAGCGCAGACGTTGGAGGGTCAGCCACCGGCTGCAGGTCCGTCAGTAACTCCTACATCCGCAGCATCTTGTTTAGGTGAACTGATGGTAAAGCTGCAGGAGCAGGCTCGCCGACAGGAGGAGCAGGCCCGTTGGTTGAAAGAGCAGCAGGAGGAACAGGGTCGCCGACAGGAGGAACAGGCTCGCCGACAGGAGGAACAGGTCTGTCAGTTGGAAGAGCAGCTGCGGTCCGGACAGGATAAACAGGCCCACTAACAGGAGGAACAGGTCCGTCGTTTGGAAGAGCAGCTACGGGGCGGATAAGAGGATCAGTTCCGTCGTTTGGAAGAGCAGCTGCGGGGCGGACAAGAGGAACAGGCCCGTGGGTTGGAAGAGCGGATGCTCCTCATGAAGGACCTTCAGGCTAATTTCGGGAAGGAGATAAAGGAGGTGAAGTATAGGGTTTCTCAGCATGACAACCGCCTGTCAAAAACCTGCAGCAGTGGACTCTAGAGGCGGAGAACCTGATGCAAAAAGCATACCGGTCTGTACTCTGTCTGTAAACCTGGTGCAGACTTTCATCGACGGCATCCACGACCCTGAAATCAGAGCTTCTGTGAGGCTCGGGTACCACGAAATGCTTAAGGACGCCCTTACCCACGCACTGGAGGTGGAAAGCGCAGGATCATCGTGGGTGCAGCAGCTACATTTTGCGACTGTAATAATGGGTACAGCCCTAGGTGCTATGGCTGTGGGGAAAGGGGCCATCTTCGATCCAGCTGCCCTAAGCGATCTGTAAAAAGGGAAGGTAATCGATCTCGAGAGGGTTGTGCGGCTAACAGCACCACCCAGCAGCAGAAATACGACTTTGTGATTGAACACCGCAGCGGGAAATCGCATGGCAACGCAAAAGCAGTCAAGGAGACCTTGTCCTGAAGATTGCAAACATTGTACTAGGCAAGAGAGTAAGGCAGTGGTATCTGTGAAGATGCTCAGGACAGACTACCTCAGCAACAAGTGGAAGGACAGCTTACAACATACACAGCAGAAAGATCCGGACATCAAGCCGATTCTGGAATGGATGAAGGCCAGTGCTCCTAAGCCCAAGTGGAGCGACGTCTCAGCGATGAGTTCGACCACTAAAAGCTATTGGGCTCAATGGGACAGCTTGCTGCTTTAGAATGGATTTCTGTGCCGTAAATGGGAAAATGTTCGAGGAGACAGCTGTCATTTGCAAATGGTTGTCCCTAAAGCTAAAGTACCGGATTTTCTACAGCTGTACCACAATGATTGTTCAGGAGGCCATCTAGGCGTTAAACGAACTCCACTGAAGATCCGAGAACGGTTTCACTGTCGAAACGATGTCGAGGATTGGTGTAGAGATGTACAAGTTGTGCGGCTGTAAATGGACCTCAGACTCGTAGTAGAGGTGAATTGAAGTTTTACAATGTTGGTGCACTATGGGAGAGAATAGCCATTGACGTGGCGGGGCCGTTTCCGGAGAGTGAAAGCGGTAACAAGTATTTCATGGTTGTGATGGATTACTTCACTAAGTCAAGAAGCTTCACCAGTTGCAGATAAACTAGTTTATGAAGTCTTCTGTCGTTTTAGAGTACCGTTAGAGATTCACAGTGATCAAGGAAGGAATTTTGAATCTCAAATATTCTAGGAAACTTGCCGAGTTATGGGTACTCATAAAACAAGAACGACTTCTTATCACCCGCAATCTGATGGAATGGTAGAAAGATTTAATCAGACATTGGAGAGGTACCTAGCAAAAGTTGTAGACAATCAGCGACGAGATTGGTACAAGCACATACAACCGTTTTTGTTGTCATATCGAAGCGCTGTTCACGAAAGTACATCAGTGACACCAGCTTTCGCAAACTTTGGAAGAGAATTACGGCAGCCTGCAGACCTGATCACCGGGATTCCACCTGATGCCCCACGCAGCATAACCGATTATGCAAATGACTTGCGGAACAAAATGAGAGACATTTATGAGCACGTCAGACAATCGGGTCAGCAAATGTCTGAAAAGATGAAAAGCCGTTATGACCGCAAAATGAACAACATAGGGTTCGACGAAGGTTCACTAGTGTGGTTGCGCAATCCAGTCCGCAGTAAAGGGAAATCTCCTAAGCTTCAAGCTAAATAGGACGGCCCGTACTGGATTGTGACCAGGATTAACGATGTTACCTACCGGGTACAGAAAGGCGCAAGAGGTACTCCTAAGATCTTCCATGTGGATTTACTGGCGCGTTATTATGGGACCGATAATGCTCGGGACGAGCATGTCTTAGGAGGGAGCAGTGTTGCACGCCACAGTTAATGGCACTAGTTCCATCTGGTATCAAGTTCAGAAACAGGAATGTCAAGATCTTTCTGAAACTTTGCACCAACAGAGCCATCTTGTATCAAACAGAAGAATTAATCCTTCTAGAAGGGTCCACTCTCGAATTTTCTAAACTTAGTCGGTCGGGCGCCCGTATTTGCTGGAATATTTTGGATGTTTCGGTGGAAGAGCCCTATATAAAGCCGTTGATAGCCGCGATCGGGGCAGTATCGAATTTGGCGAAGCAATCGAAGCTTCGGAGCGAAATAACGTGAATCAGGGTGATTAATTATTAGTGTCTTTTAAGCTTTAATTGGTGTTCGGTAATAAAAGTGTAAATTTTGGTAATACAATCGGCAGTTTTTAGTGTCACGAAACTCAAGCTCGTAACAGTATAATATTACTTGCTGTTACCCGCGGCTTCGCCCGCGTGGTCACTGGAAAATTAACTATCCATTGCTTTTTGAATTTAAAGAAAATTGAGTTTTATAGATTTGTCAGAGATGCAGCCATTAAAAGGAAACTGAACAAAATTGATTCGTTAGCCTATTTAAATGTTTTGAAACGCAGCGTATAGGGAAGCATGAAAATAGCCTGTTTATTCAAAATGGAAATGGGATATTTTTTTATTAAAGGAAACTGAGCATAATTATCCGTCAGGGATGCAGACTTTTGAAAAGAAACTGAGCTAAATTGATTCGTCAGAGATGTAGTTTTCTTAATTGAAAGGAAACTGAGCCATATAAAAGATCCGTCAGAGATGCAGCCTTTTGAGTTGAAAGGAAACCGAGCTTAATAGGTCCGTCAGAGGTGCAGCATTTGGAATTGGAAAGAAACTGAGCTAAATAGGAAATTTTGAATTGAAAGGGAAGATCTGTGGGAATTCTGATTAATTGATTGTAGGAATTTTGAAAAAAAAAAACTAACTGAATACTATTTTAAGACGCTACTGTACACAATGTTATATGTTTTTCCATTCGGGGAAAGAATGTGAAGATTCTGGGCATTTGACACACGCGAACATGCTACATACAGCTGACCATGAGAGAAGCTCGGTTTTTCCAAGTTGACCCCTCTACCTGTAACGTTTGCCCATGCGCTTTATTGTCATTGCAAAACTGAGCTTAATAGGGAACTGCAAACTTTTGAATTGAAAAGGAAGATCTGTGGGAATTATAGGGATCCGTGGTATAATAATATTTTCACCTTTTCCTACGCCTAGCAAAATTGTAGCACCGATTATGTTCCGTCCAAGATGTGTCACACGCAGCCTTGTCCCGTGACATAACCGATGAGTATCTAAATTTTGCATTAGCATGACTGGGACGCCTAATTTTAATTGAAGCTTATGTGAGGGCACATCTGACAACTCTAAAGAATTTAGAAACACTACGGGATATGAAGTGCTCTGTTCTGTGTCCATAACTGTGTCTACTGACAAATACTCTGTTATTTCTCCTGCTACTTCGCTTAATATATCTGAATTTATTTTGTTAACGCTCTCATTTTCGGTGCAAGAATCGCCCTTTCACATAACCATTTGTCTTCATGCATGTTGTTCGTTAAATCTGAATAAACGCTCGCAATTAATTCGGAATAACTCTGTACTAAATTATAAAAATCCCTCGTCAATTTAACGCAGCCCTCAGCACCCGTTTCCAACCGCCCATCGCCAATTTTTAATAGTGTGTCAGCATAGTTTCCAGCATTGATATCATTATACAAATGCACTCTCATATTCGTAGTTAAACTGAATTTTGTCACCTTGTTTCATAAAATAGACTACTTGAAGCATGCTTTAATTTCATCAGGAGGTATGCCCTTTTGAATGACAAGTAAAGTTTGGCGAAAGTCACCAGCCAGTAAAACCACCATTCATCCAATTACATCGGTATTGCTGCGCAAATCCTGGAGCGTTCGATTTAGTGCTTCTACAGCTTTTTTATGCGACATTGCACTTCCTTCCAACACTAAAAGTTTTCATTGTCGTAGCATTATACCTCGTGCACTATTTTTGCTAAAGTTGTAGATCAGCGATTCTTCCTGGGCTAGATTTAGAAGGAGTTTCAAAACAGAATGTGCAGTGCGGCCCCCGCTTAGCAGCGTGGCGGCTATACCGCAGGAAGCTACGGCCACAGCAATGTTTTTATCTTTCCGTACTTGTGCTAATAATAAATTTAACAAAAATGTCTTACCAGTTCCTCCAGGGGCATTTAAAAAGAAAAGTGCACCATTTCCAGATTCAATTTGTCCTAATACTTTGTCAAAAACTAGTTTTTGTTCGGGAAGCAAGCGGGGTACAAATTCAGCTACTTGCTGCTGCAAAGCTGGTATATAGTAGTTTGTTTCACGTATAATTTCATCACTTAGTTTATTTTCGGTCGTTCGCTGAGGGCTTATCATTCCAAAGTCGCTTAATTTTTTGCCTACCATTGCCATTACTTTATCTTCAATTTTTCCAAGTGCTTCATTATAAATGTGTTTATTGTATGTCATGTTCGCGAGTGTCTGCTGTGACCTTTGCAAAATATCTTCCGCCATGTATTCTTTGTCCCACAATTCACGTGCATTAGATAGCCCGCAAGATGATATGAGAGTTGAATAAAGATCCCTAATTTTGGCTGGTGACTGGCACTGCACAGCTTCCTCCGTGGTTTCATCCCAGTGATTATCGTTTTCTAAAAGATACAGAGCTTCACATGCTTCTCTATAAGTTGTGCATTCCTGAACGTTGACAGTTTTAAGGTCTTTATATCCTGTAGGACCCCAAACATGATGCAGCAGCAATCGTAAATAGAAACATTCAAAATGTGTTACATGGACGGTATACACACGACCAAGGGCATCTGATGACTTTACACCGGGCCAAATCGCAATAGGCGCGCCTTGAATACGGCATTTCCACTCCTTTCTAGATGTGTTTCAAGTATAATAGCCGGGGGACTTCAGAATATAACAACGTTTTTGCAAAGGGGTCGGTTTTACTAAGTTGAAAGAAGTTGAAAGAAGGCTGTTAGTGTAGTTTTTGGCGGTGATGCAATTCTTTCTTGGAAATTTCTTTCAGTGAAATATACACGCTCTCCATTTTCTAAGTGCACAGCAAGGTGAGTAACTGTTGGGTGCCTTTCGTGTAAAGGGAAGCCAAGGAGACGCGTGTTAGCGTAAGCCCCGCTTGAAAGGTCTGTACTTCATTAACGGGATTTGCCTCACCTTCATTCCTGAAATTAAATATTGCTTGGTCGCTTCCTTTATTTATATACTTACAGATATACTTGATTGCGCGGACAGAGCTACATGCTTCTACATTAATATGGGCGTTAAACATTTTACATAGAATGGGTGAATACGGGACAATCCAGCTGTTATCTAAGGTTTCGAACGCTCCAGAGCGAGATTTGATTGTAACTTTCCTGCCACCATCTTCGAGAGCTCTGCGTCTGTATAAAGGGTAGCCATTGTCATTGTGCAATATTTCTTTTAATAGCTGTTTAAGGAATTTTTTGTACATTTTCCTTCTCATTCATCATACATGACGATATTGAATTTCGTGCTCCATATGGACCGTGAATCATATTTCGAACCATGGTATCATATAATTCTTTATCTTGCTCAGGATCCGGAATCTCGGCTCTTATTTTGTCGTCTATTTGGCTGGGCCGCAACTTCTATTTATGCCATATTAGAATGTGGGCATGCGGTACTCCTCTTTTTTGCCATTCAATTGAATACATGAAGCACTGCACCTCTCCGAAAATTTTCCCTTTGTTAATTACATAAATTAATTTTTGTGCTTTTAATCTAAATACTCTAGCAACTAAATCGTGTCTGTCAGGACTTTTTTGGCCCGACATTAGCTCCTCGGTTATTTCTTTCCATGTGGAATTGCAAGTAAAAGTAACAAAAAGATCAGGTCTTCCGTAAGTTCTTACATAGGCGAATGCGTCTTGTGTGTACTCATGTAGGTAGCGGGGACGTTGTTAATGAATGATGAGGGCAGAATTACCATTTTACCTAAATCTCAGGGGTTTACATTGGCGTCGCTAGAAACTGCATCTTGTAAATATATATAATTCTCAACGCGCAGCTTTTTTGATTTAAAGATATATAGCGTAGACGTTCGCCTTCTACCTTCACATACATGTCTACCAAAAATTGATGAAATAATTGTCTACACCGGGCTAAGAGGTTAAAATCTATTTCTCGCAACATCATATCATACGCATAAAAATCCATACATGATTTTATGAGAGAAGAGTTTGACAACTGTCGTATATTTTAACCAAATATTTTAATTAGAATATATTTATATTTTATTCCTGAAATTCCTAAAAATAACGTTTTATGTAAATAATATATTTCAATATTAATGAATATGTGATAATATATTTACAAGTTCGTTTCCCTGAAGTGATGACACGAAATGACGATGGCCGAATACACCAAGATTATATTTTATTTTGCAACATTAATGCCAGGGAGACCTTTAAAGAAATATTAAAAGAGAAAATAGAACAACGTCAAAATAACGAAATCAATGCTCACTACACTTCTACTGATCCCAAGAAAACCACGAATGCCGCGTTTTTATTGAGATGTTTGAGCGTTTTATTGAGATTGTCACCAAAAGAAGCTTTGAAACCATCAACTGTAAGCGGTTATAGTTGTAGGTCACTTCAAGATGCAACGCCTGGTGATTCATCGTACACAATATTAATATTAGATTGCTTTAAGGCGATAAACAAAGCTCGAGAACTAGGTTTTTCTTTTAATTTTCAAGATTTTGATTTTTACTAAATTATAAACTTTTGAGTGCTGTAGATATATTTTTACATCTTTATTTTTTTTACATTTTCTATGAATATTATCGCTCCAATACATTCACAGCCGGATTTCCTACGATGTCAAAATTGTACCGACGGTAGGCTGTTTAAAGGTAAAAAGGGGATTAAATATACACATTAAACGATGCCATAGTAAAAATATTTCGGCTTCACAGCCTACCGTAGAAATTCATGACTCTTCTGATAATATACCTAATGACACAAATTCTTCACTTTTTTCGAAACAATTATACAATTTGTATAGTAACGTACCAGTGGTTAAAAGAATTCCAAGAGGTGCGAGGATGCAACTTGCTAAAGCTTTATCATTAACCATTCAAAATTGTCTAACGAATTGTGAAAAAGTTGGCAAAAATTATTTACATTCGCGTATTCCCACTTTCATTTTAGTAAAACAATAAATAAATCAATTACGTCTCAACTAAAAGAAAATTCTTTTCAAAATTTGAATTACCCGATTAATACTCATTTTCCTCGACCTTATCCTAAATTTGATTTAAAAAAAGTAGTTGAATCAAAAGTAATGGACGGCGACTTAAAAAATGCATCCCGTATTTTATTCTCAGATGACATCCTCGCTCCTCGTAATGTCGAAACTCTTGAAGGCCTTCGTCAGAAACATCCTTCGGTCAATCCTTCCCAGAATTTACCGCTGCCTCCTAATACTTCTATGCAACCATTACAAGTTTCCGAAAAAGACACTTTAGACGCAATATTGTCATTTTCGAATGGCTCTGCCGGCGGCATTGACGGGATTACGCCTCAGCATCTCAAAGACCTTGTAAGCGTATCTGCCGGTGACGCCGGTAGGGTACTTCTTAATGACATAACAAAATTATGTAATTTTATGCTTTCTGGTAACGTCAATCCCAATTTCATTCCCTACTTATATGGGGCAAGATTGTGTGCCTTCAAAAAAAAGGATAACGGTATCCGTCCTATTGCTGTTGGTTCTACATTTCGACGCTTAACTTCAAAATTAGCTTGCAGGCACATAATCTCAAACCTTAAGACAAAATTTCAACCTACTCAACTAGGCTTTGGCACCAAAGGTGGCTGTGAGGCGGCGGTACATTCGGTGCGTACTTTCTTAACTAATTCCGATGCAGATGTTCTTCTGAAGGTTGATCTTAGAAATGCTTTCAACTCTATTGATAGGATAACCCTGCTGAAAGAAGTGGCTAACAATACCCCCGAAATATATCATTACGTTTGGCAATGTTACAGTCAAAATTCAAACTTGTTTTATCAAAACCATATTATTGAGTCTGCTGTCGGTGTTCAGCAGGGTGATCCATTAGGTCCAGCTCTTTTCAGTTTGGGAATTCAACCTATTATTTCAAATTTAAAATCCAAGCTGAATGTCTGGTATCTGGACGACGGTACACTGGGAGGTAAAGCAGATGACGTCCTCAATGATCTTACTCATATTTTTCAAAATTTTAAAAATATTGGTCTTGAACCAAATACAAATAAATGTGAAATATTTATTTCTAATAATTTATCTAATTCTAAAAGAGATACCTTAATTCAAAATTTCAATCAGATTTCTCCAGGAATAAAAACTGTCAATTCGGAATCGCTTTACCTGCTTGGTGCTCCGTTGTTTTTCGATAGTATTAAACCTGTTTTAAAAACAAAATTTGATCAATTTTTAAATCACGTTGATAAATTATATATTTTAAACCCCCATATTGCCCTTACTATTTTAAAATATTGTGTCCTTGTACCTACATTTACATACTTGTTACGCTCAAGTCCAGTCTGGAAATGTTCGGATATTTTAAAAGATATCGATAATAGTCTTAAAATTGCTTTAGAAAACATTCTAAATTTGAGATTAAATGCAATAGCCTGGAATCAAGCCACTTTACCTATCAAATTTGGTGGAATTGGTATAAGAAATATTTCTAGCGTCGCATTGCCTGCTTTCCTTGCTTCCGTGCATAGTGTTAATGACCTATGTAACACAATTTTAAATACTAAAGTAGACCTATGCTTTGCTGCGGAGGCAAAGCAAATATGGCTAACGCTCTGTCCCGGCGAAAATGTCCCACTGGAAGTTAACCAACAAAAACAGTGGGATATTCCGTTGGTACGGAGTGTCCACAAAAATTTATTTCAAAATTTCCATATTCAACAAGATCAGGCTCGCCTTCTAGCTGTTTCGACTAAGGAATCTAGCCACTGGTTACATGCTCTACCATCAAGTAATCTCGGCACATTGCTTGATGGGGAGAGCTTGCGCATCGCTGTAGGAATCCGGCTGGGAGTGGCTATTTGTCAACCTCACCAGTGCCCCTGTGGTAGCAGCGTCGATGAGTTTGGGCTCCACGGACTTTCATGCCAAAAAAGTGCAGGTAGGTTTTCCCGTCACGGTTCTTTGAACGAAATCATCCGAAGGGCTCTTGTCTCTATAAATATCCCCTCGGTTTTAGAGCCTTGCGGGATATTTAGAGACGATGGCAAGAGACCCGACGGTATGACTTTGGTCCCTTGGGAGAGAGGTAAAGCCCTAGTGTGGGATGCTACTTGCGTTGACACTTTGGCGGCCTCTCATCTCAAGGGTACCTGTTGTAGAGCCGGGGCGGCATCAGAGGCAGCCGAATTTAGTAAATGGCGCAAATATGAGTCTTTGAGAAATGACTACATATTTGTGCCATTTGCTGTAGAGACTATCGGTCCGTGGGGTCCACGTGCAATGAAGTTTCTAAAGGAACTGTATCCACGACTGGTCGTCGCTGCTGGTGATAAGAGGGCTGGTTCTTTCCTCGCTCAAAGGCTAAGTATAGCTATTCAGCGAGGAAACGCAGCCAGCGTTCTTGGCACTATACCACGGGGAGCAGGTCTTTTTGACGATTTAAATTTTTAGTTTTAGGTTTTCTATATTATAGTTTCTTCTTTTTATATTTCTTATTGTATATATAATTAGTTTTAATTGTAAATATTATAATTTTAATTATTATTTTAGTTAAGTTATTTATTATAATGTTAAATATTATATTAATGAATATTACATTAAAGAAGTAAAATTGCTGAAGTGACACATTAATAAATTGATTATACATGATACTTTTTTGTTCGCAGTAGGCTACTTTGTGATCATGTTAATGAGTGGAATTTGAAAATGATAACCCCCCTTGTCTTTTGCAATAAATCAATGGGTATTGCAGAGCGTCATAAAACTTGTGTGTATCGGCTACCTGTTGCAACGTATTGTTGCATGAATAAGTCAAGTAGCGCCATCTAGTGTCAGGAACGAGAGCGAGGGGAGCATTGAGAAAATGACATCACAAATCGCTCAACTGACAGCGCCTAGTCGAAACTCGAACGCTCGGTACCTTCCGCGTGTTTACTTGAACATTCTGGATATTTCTTTGCTAATTTAAATATATAGGCGCTGCAAGATGCGATGGAGGCAGAGTGAACTCGGCGACACAAGCGAAGCTTCGGAGTGGAATTAAGTGAATTAGTGTGTTTAAATTATTAGTGTTTTAACTTTAATTGTGTAAAGTAAATTAAAGTGTTAATTTAGGTAATTTTATCGGCAATTTTTATTGTCACGAACCTCAAGCTCGTAACAATTGGTGTCAGAAGTGGGATAAAATCATGCCGATTTTACCTAAGGAGGAAACGGAGGGTGTCCGAACCCGAAGTCAACGCCAGCAGGAGACGGACCAACGAAGATTTGGTGGTGCAACGCCGCAGACGTCGGAGGGCCAGCCACCGGCTGAAGGCCCGTCTGTAGCTCCTACATCTGCAGCACCTGACTTAGGTGCTCTGATGGTGATGCTGCAGGAGCAGGCTCGCCGACAGGAGGAGCAGGCTCGCCGACAGGAGGAGCAGGCTCGCCGACAGGAGGAACAGGTCCGTCAGTTGAAAGAGCAGCTGCAGAGCGGACAGGAGGGACAGGCCCGCCGATTGGAAGAGCAGCTGCGGGGCGGACAGGAGGAACAGGCCCGCCGACAGGAGGAACAAGCCCGTCGTATAGAAGAGCAACTCCAACGCTATAAGGAAGAGCAGATGCTCCTCATGAAGGACCTTCACGCTATCTTCGGAAAAGAGATACGGGAGGTGAAGGATAAGGTTGCTCAACATGACAACCGCCTGTCGGAGGCCGAAACCCGAATCGACCAAGTAAACAATCGGGTTGACAACGTAATGGCTGACGTGAAGAAAACGCTGGACGACCTCAAACTTGGGGATGGAACAACAGCTCCCGTAGTAGCTACAACACCTTCGCTACGTGGATTCAAAGTGCCGCCGTTCGACGGGACCTCTTCCTGGTCGTCCTACAAAATCCAGTTCGAGGCCGTCATGGAGGCAAACGGCTGGAATAAAAGCCAGGCCATGACTGCACTCACCTTAGGCCTGCGCGACCAAGCCTTAACTGTGTTGGAAGCTCTCGGTAAGAAAGTGACCTACGAGCAGCTCCTTGAGGCATTGGAGGCGAGATATGGCGACGCTCACCTGGAACACGTCTTTCGTGCGCAACTTAAAGATCGTGTGCAGCGCATCAACGAAAACCTGCAGCAGTGGGCTCTAGAAGTGGAGAAGCAGGTGCGAAAAGCATACCGGTCTGTACCTGCGCTCATTGAAGGGAACCTGGTGCAGACATTCATCGACGGCATCCGCGACCTGGAAGTCAGAGCTGCTGTGAGGCTCGGGCACCACGAGACGCTTAAGGACGCCTTGGCCCATGCACTGGAAGTGGAAGCCGTGCGGCAGGATCATCGTTCCCATCGCGTCAGGGAGGTTGCACCAGCTACAGTTCGCGACCGCAACAGAGGATACAGCCCTAGGTGCTATGGCTGTGGGGAAAAGGGGGGCCATCTTCGATCCAGCTGCCCTAAGCGAACCCTAGAAAGGGAAGGTGAACGATCTCAGGAGGGTAGTGCGGCCAAAAGCACCGCCCTGCAGTAGCAGGGAAACGAGTAAAAGCCAGAACGGCGCGGCGGGTGCTGGCTGATGTTAAAAGAGCCCCAAGGATCTCGATCTCACAAACCCATGACGGGAACAGTCTAATCATCAAGGGCGAGGTCAACGGAATGCCGTGTAAACTGACCATAGACACTGGAGCCTCTCGTACGGTTGTTAGTTCCCAACTTATAAGGCAGTTCCTGGGGACTCCGCATACAACCGAGAACGCATTAATTTGGTAACAGCCACCGGTCAGCGTATACCCGTCCGTGGAGAGAAGGAGATGGAGTTGAAGCTAGGCAACGTGATCTACCTGCATAATGTCATCGTGGCTGATATAATGGACGACTGCATCCTAGGCTTAGACTTTATGAGGAATAATTGTTGCGAGATCGACGTTAAGCAAGGTGTTTTGAAATGTGGACAGGAGGAACTTTTTATGGAAGGTGCGTTACCAGGGAACGTGTACAGCATCAAGAAGATTGTTCTTCCGCCGAGATCGGAAACGATTGTTCCGGTTAGTCTTCCTCGAAACGCTGGGCAAGCTCACCGTTGTGTACTTGTGGAAAGGGTAAACAATGACCTTCCATGGAAAGTAGCTCGAACCTTGGTCAGGACCACTGACATCTCAGGAGTACGTGTGCTGAACCTTTGCGACCGGGAACAGATTATAGAAAAGGGCACACTGGTTGGTACTTGTGAGGAAGTGGATTGGTTACGTCAGTGCCAATATATATCGAGTGGGACCCCCAGCAAGGATTCAGAAACGAGAGTGACCACACTTTTGGAAGACTGTCGCAGTGTTCTGTCCCCGAACGAATTGGTCAAGGCGAAGAAGTTGTTACTCAAGTACGCCGATGTATTCTCATCAAATGATGCTGACATAGGAAAGACTGGCCTAGTTCAACACAAAATAAACACAGGAGAGGAATTGCCTATCCGTCAGCGGCCAAGAAGATTGCCGGTAGCACGTGAAAAGGAAGTGGAAACCATGATTGAAGGAATGGTGAAGGATGGTGTTATTGAACCTTCCTCTAGTCCATGGTGTTCACCAGTGGTGCTGGTGAAAAAGAAGGATGGCAGCATGCGGTTCTGTGTTGATTACCGCCGTCTGAACGACGTTACAAAGAAGGACAGCTATCCCTTGCCAAGAATTGATGACACGCTGGACATGCTTACAGGAGTAAAATGGTTTAGCACGCTGGATCTAAAAAGTGGCTACTGGCAAGTTGAAATTGACCCTAAGGACAAGGAGAAAACTGCGTTCTCGACGGGAAAGGGTCTGTGGCAATTCAAAGTAATGCCGTTTGGGTTGTGCAATGCTCCAGCAACGTTTGAAAGGCTGATGGAACTTGTACTTACCGGGCTAATTGGCGATGCCTGTCTGGTCTACTTGGATGACATCATCATCGTGGGCCGTACGTTTGAGGAACACCTTCAAAACCTGGAACGAGTGCTCATGAAGATTCAGAGTGCCAACCTCAAGTTGAGCCCGAAGAAATGTTCACTATTTCAACGGCAAGTTAACTTTTTGGGGTTTGTAGTATCGGAAGAAGGTATCCGCACAGATCCAGAGAAAATCGCCGCTGTCAAGGATTGGCCGGTTCCAAAAGACAAGACGCAGGTTAGAGCATTTTTGGGTTTGTGCTCCTATTACCGGCGATTCGTGAAGAACTTTGCAGATATAGCCAAACCTCTGCACAAGCTAACCGAGGAGAAGCGACATTTCTGCTGGGATGAAAGTTGCAATATCGCATTCCAGGAGCTCAAGGACCGTCTGTGCAAAACACCTATTTTGGGATACCCTGATGCAAGCAAAGAATTTATAGTTGACACAGACGCAAGTGATATAGGACTCGGCGGTGTGTTGTCTCAACGGAATGGTGACCAAGAGGTCGTAATAGCGTACTTCAGCAAGTCGTTGTCAAAACCGGAAAGGAACTATTGTGTCACAAGACGCGAATTGCTCGCTGTGGTAAAGTCGTTGCAGCATTTTAGCAAATATCTTCTGGGACGAAAGTTTCACTTACGAACTGACCATGCTGCACTAAAATGGCTATTGCAGTTTAAAAATCCAGAAGGACAAGTTGCGAGGTGGATTGAACTACTGCAGGAATACGACTTTGAGATCGAACATCGCAGCGGAAAATCTCACGACAACGCAGATGCATTGTCAAGAAGACTTTGTCCTGAAGATTGCAACCATTGTACTAGGCAAGAGAGTAAGGAAGAGGTATCCGTGAGGATGCTCAGGACGGACCACCTCAGCAACGAATGGAAGGACAGCTTACAACATGCACAGCAGGAAGATCCGGACATCAAGCCGATTCTGGAATGGATAAGGGCCAGTGCTCCCAAGCCTAAGTGGAGCGACGTCTCAGCAATAAGTTCAACCACTAAAAGCTATTGGGCCCAATGGGACAGCTTGCTGCTTCAGGATGGAGTTCTGTGCCGTAAATGGGAAAATGTTCGGGGAGACAGCTGTTATTTACAAATGGTTGTCCCTAAAGCTAAAGTACCGGATGTTCTACAGCTGTACCATAATGATTGTTCAGGAGGCCGTCTGGGAGTTAAACGAACTCTACTGAAGATCCGAGAACGGTTTTACTGGGTCCACTGTCGAAACGATGTCGAGGACTGGTGTCGCAAATGTACAAGTTGTGCGGCTGTAAAGGGACCTCAGACTCGTAGTAGAGGTGCATTGAAGTTGTACAATGTTGGTGCACCATGGGAGAGAATAGCCATTGACGTGGCGGGGCCGTTTCCGGAGAGTGAAAGCGGTAACAAGTATTTCATGGTTGTGATGGATTACTTCACTAAGTGGCCAGAAGTCTTCGCCATTCCAAATCAAGAAGCTTCAACAGTTGCAGATAAACTAGTTCATGAAGTCTTCTGTCGTTTTGGAGTACCTTTAGAGATTCACAACGATCAAGGAAGGAATTTTGAGTCTCAAATATTCCAGGAAACTTGCCGAGTTATGGGTACTCATAAAACAAGAACGACTTCTTATCACCCGCAATCTGATGGAATGGTGGAACGATTTAATCAGACATTGGAGAGGTACCTAGCAAAAGTTGTAGACAATCGGCAACGAGATTGGGACAAGCACATACAACCGTTTTTGTTGTCATATCGAAGTTCTGTTCACGAAATTACAGCAGTGACACCAGCTTTCGCAAACTTTGGAAGAGAATTACGGCTGCCTGCAGACCTGATCACCGGGATACCACCCGATGCTCCACGCAGTATATCCGATTATGCAAATGACTTGCGGAAAAAAATGAATGACGTTTATGAGCACGTCAGACAATCGGGCCAGCAAATGTCTGAAAAGATGAAAACCCGGTATGACCGCAAAATGAACAACAAAGGGTTCGACGAAGGTTCACTTGTGTGGTTGCACAATCCAGTCCGCAGCAAAGGGAAATCTCCTAAGCTTCAAGCTAAATGGGACGGCCCGTACCGGATTGTAACCAGGATCAACGATGTGACCTACCGGATACAGAAAGGCGCAAGAGGGACTCCTAAGATCGTCCATGTGGATCGCTTGGCGCGTTATTATGGGACCGATAATGCTCGGGACGAGCATGTCTTAGGAGGGGGCAGTGTTGCATTAATAAGTCAACTAGCGCCATCTAGTGTCAGGAACGAGAGCGAGGGGAGCATTGAGAAAATGACATCACAAATCGCTCAACTGACAGCGCCTAGTCGAAACTCGAACGCTCGGTACCTTCCGCGTGTTTACTTGAACATTCTGGATATTTCTTTGCTAATTTAAATATATAGGCGCTGCAAGATGCGATGGAGGCAGAGTGAACTCGGCGACACAAGCGAAGCTTCGGAGTGGAATTAAGTGAATTAGTGTGTTTAAATTATTAGTGTTTTAACTTTAATTGTGTAAAGTAAATTAAAGTGTTAATTTAGGTAATTTTATCGGCAATTTTTATTGTCACGAACCTCAAGCTCGTAACAGTATCATCACGTGCTCGCAAGACAATGTCTCGTGAAGAAAATTGATCACCACTAATTACGACTGCTATTTCGTTTATCAAAGGTGCATTGTAGCGCTTTTCATGCTCTCATCGAGGGGTCAGATCTGCGTGAATGACGACTTTATAATCCTCTTCAGATAAGTTTTCTAAAGCAGTTTTAAATGTTTTGACTAAAATGTTACGTTCATGCAAGAATCTTTGAATTTTGAACACTGTGTCTCTCTCAACTCCCTAGATAAATAGGCAGCGTCGGTCTACCTCAAATTCTTCGTCACCCTTTAAATATACTTGTAAAAATTTATGCTGTTAATTTTCAGCTAGAAAAAGTAAACCTATTCTATGATAAATTTGCCCTTGCACCGTAAATGTAGGCAAAAATCCCGGCATTATTATTTCCCGGTCAACTCCGAAGGACAAGTCATTTGAAAGCATGAGTTATATTTCCGGATCCTGTTTAAAAAGCGCCGTGACTCATTAGCATCATATAAAAAGAGAGTTTTCAAAGGTTCTTCTGGTTCCCCAAGTAACGGAAGAGACACTTTGCCATTAGAACAGCACATGCCTGCGGTCTCATCTTTCCATTTTAAAGCGCTGCAAAATTAACATGCCTTGTCCATCAGTCCGATAGCAACTAACCTGTGATTTTTATAATCAATCAACGGATCATAATTGAATGCTGCGTCATTAAAAACCGACCAATAGTTTCTTTGAAAATTTTTTCGACGTTCATATTGGAGCTGTGCATTTGCATCTCTTCACGCCTGTGTCTGTTCTGGTGTTTCAGATGCCCTTACAGTAGGTTAACGTTCAGCTTGCTCAATGAGTCTGTATTGAGTTTCATCAGGTGTTTCCGCGGCTCTTAAGGCGGCATGACGTTCCGCTTGTTCGAATATCCTTTGCTGTCTTTGAGCAGGTGTTTCAGTAGCTCTAAAAGTAGATTGACGCTCTGCCTGATCAAGACGCCTTTGCTGACTTTGATCAGGTGTTTCAGTAGCTCTATAAGTAGCTTGATGCTCTGCCTGTTCAAGACGCCTTTGCTGACTTTAAGTAGGTGTTTCAGTAGTTCTTAAAGTAGCTTGACGCTCTGCCTATTCAAGATGCCGTAGCTGACTTTGAGAAGGTGTTTCAGAAGCTCTTAAAGTAGCTTGACGCTCTGCCTTTTCAAGACGCCTTTCCTGACTTTGAGAAGGTGTTTTGGAAGCTCTTAAAACAGCTTGACGCTCTGTCTATTCAAGACGCTTTTGCTGACGTTGAGAAGGTGTCTCAGATGCTTTAAAAGCAGCTTGACGTTTTGCTTGTTCTTGCCTTCTCAGTTCAGCATCTTCTTAAGATTCTAGCGATCGAGCTAATCTTTTCGCTTGTCTTTGAGAAGATACTCTTGAAAGGCTGGACTTTAGTTTGCGAGGCATTATGAACTAATAAAAAACCTATTTATAAAAAAACATTAAATAGCTAAAATGAATTAAATTTCCTTTTAAATATTTTTAAAAAGCAAATCCAAAATATCTAAAAGGAATAAATATTTTTTAAAATCAAAACAACAAAACTAATTCAAGACACAACAAGAATCCGAAAACGATAGCCGAAAAAAATCGAATCAACTTAAACCAAATCACAAAACAAATCGCAGAAAACCGAAATCGAAAGCAGTAGTCAATGTAAATATAACCAACGAAAAAAGAATAAGTGTATAGATACCGTATACACTATCTACACTATTAATATTGCTTTAAAATATTGTTAAACAACCTAAAACAACGAAAACCAATTCACGATTCTAAATAAACAAAATACAAAATCAAAGCCAGAGTCTAAATATGTATAATACATTCAACCTTAACCAAATCACAAAGCAAATAACAAACAACCGAAATCGAAAGCAGGTAGTCGAATAAGTAACGAAATAGAAACAATTTAAGCGTATAGTTACCGTATACACTATAAGTTGACGCGCGGCTCAGCGGCGGGAGTTAAGTACATGTCAGGAAACATTTCGTTACCGGGTTTTAAAAACCTAGTAACGAAAACCAGCTGAATCAATTTAAACTATGTATATGTTAGTTAATAAGAACTCTGAAAAAATATTTTTCTTATAATTTTGCACAATTTTTCTTATTGTAATACCGATTCATTCATAACCACATATAAGAACTGTACTCATTTCCATTCAATAAATAATACTAAGGCTTATTAATAAGGCTTACTAAGAACTGTTTCTACCACAGTTAAGTAATAGTTAAGGGTGAAAGCGTGACAGGTGCATACTTATAATCACGTCTGTAAGCCTTGCGGGGTAGGCAGAGCATCAACGGATTACTTAATATCGTCTGCGAGGTTATCGCCTATTCTGTGAATTACAATGCACCAAAACGGTCCTGCGTGGAAAAATACAGATCCATACATTTTTTATCTTGATTTTGGTAAAAGGACATAATAATCCAGATATTCTGACCTTCTGTGTTCGTCCATCGTACCGTCGTTCGTCTTGTGGAATCACAGTGGCGCCACCTAGCTGAATTTAATTTTGCAACATATTCAATTTTCCCACGGGAATGATATGTTTTCCGCTAAAAAAGTAGCCTATGTCACTTTACAGCCACCGAACTATCCCCATACAAAAAATCATGCCATGCCGACGCTCTGTTGCGACGTGGAAGAAGGACAAACTTTTGCAACATATTCTATTTTCCCACGGGAATGAGGCTGTAGAGTGGCATAGGCTGCTTTTTCCGCGGAAAAACATCTCATTCCCGTTGGAAAATAGAATATTCCCACGGGAACGAGAATGAGATGTTTTTCCGCGGAAAATAGTAGCCTATGTCACTCTACAGCCACCGAACTATCCCCATACCAAAATTCATGCCATGCCGATACTCTGTTACGACGTGAAAGAAGGACAAACTTTTGCAACATATTCTATTTTCTCACGGGAATCAGATATTTTTCCGCGGAAAAAAGTAGCCTATGTCACTCTACAACCACCGAACTATCCCCTTACAAAAAATCATGCCATGCCGACGCTCTGTTGCGACGTGAAAGAAGGACAAACAAACAAACACACTTTCGCATTTATAATATTATTATGGATCTATACCTCATATAGTAGATAAAGCGTATATAGTAGATACATAGTGAATAGTGACATCTGTCGGTAAATGGCTAGGAAACTAACTTTACGACAAGTTAAATAATATGCTATTCGTTTTAACTATGTCCAATATGAATGAAATTTTGTAAATGCTATTTCTGAAAGAAATAAAAAAAACTTCTTATATAAAACATTGTCCGATATTAAGTACCTATTAACTTAGCAAATAAAAATATATATAAAAACTAATAATATGCACTTTAATACTACTTCCAAGTTTCAAAGTACAGAGAACAAGTGAGTCAGGATGGCACTATGGAATCTTCCCGCTCTAAAAAGTACCATGATGCCTACAATGATATCCTTTTTTATATATACATTTCCTTGAATGCCTATGAACAGCCTTGGACCATATAATATTGTTACGAGCTTGAGGTTCGTGACAATAAAAATTGCCGATAAAATTACCTAAATTAACACTTTAATTTACTTTACACAAATTAAAACTAAAAACACTAATAATTAAACACACTAATTCACTTAATTCCGCTCCGAAGCTTCGCTTGTGTCGCCGAGTTCAACTCTGCCCCGATCGCATCTTGCAGCGCCTATTTATATAATTAGCAAAGAAGCGTCCCGAACATTCAAGTAAATGCGCGCCAGGAAACGAGTATTCGAGTGTAGATTTTCCAGAAACTTAGTTCTTCGGGTGGCGCTGTCGGTCGAAAGATTTGTGATGTCATTTACTGCAAAGCTCCCCTCGCTCTCGTTCCTGACACTAGATGGCGCTAGTTGACTTATTCATGCAACAATATTTACTGTTTATTATAATATATAATATAACCCGCTTCTTCGGCTCAGTAATCGGATAAGGCGTGAGTGATAGATCGCGGTAACTATGCCAAATATAAGGTAATCAATAGGGAGGCCTATGTTTAGCACTAGACTTAAATGCTGTACCGGTTCTCGGATAAAAGTATGAAATTTATATTTGCTGCTCCAATACAAAAATATTACTTTGCGTTGAAAGCAGCAAGCAAAGTAATTATTGACATATTATGTGTCATTCGTATCTCGCTTATAATTAAACCTTATGGAACTTGAAAATACTTATAGCGCCATCTATCCTAAATTATAGTAGTTAATTTATTATTACAGTAACATAACAATTATATGATATATAGAAAATAATTGGTAGGAATACTATAAAAACAACACAAAATCGGGTAACGCAATTTTTCTATTTCACGACAATGTAAATCTTTCTCTCTTGACGCAGTCCACCAACACACAAAAAAAACTTTTTGTGTGTTGGTGGACTGCGTCAAGAGAGGTTTCTTCCCCCCACACACCATACTGCTGCTGCCGAGATGGAGCCTTGGAATGTTGGTATGGCAATGTGCTACTCACCGCGAGCAGGGTGGGGGATTGCCAAGCATTCAGATGGTGTGATGGTATCGAGAGTTTTGTCGCGATGTGCATTCATGAAATTTGGCGGCTCGGATTGATCCGATTAATTCCTCAAAGAACTCGCCGTGGTAGATGCGAAAGAAAATGCAAAGGGATGAAACATCTCTTCGTAGCGTCATTGAATCGACTTGATTGGAAAGGAATCAGTCGTCGATTCGAAACGCTCTGCGTTGGATGCGGTCAAGTGGAAAGAGCTGGCACTAAGGAGCACTAGACCAGAGATGGGAACAGTAGTCCATATGAAGTTACAGATGGCTCTGCGGAGCATTCCTAGCTCTTTAGCGGCCAATTTGACCCTCTCTTCCAAGTGAACATGAAACCGAACTTCACTTGATGTGTCAACGCCGAGGATTCCAATAATGGCTGAGGCTGACGGAGCCGTGGAACCTTAAAAATGAGGAGATATAACAAAGGGGTTCTTTTTGCGATAAACGCGCAAACTTTTATTTTTTGAGAATTAAACTGGACTAGATTTAGTCGCCCCCAATCTGAGACATAGTTTGGCAAAGCCTCGACTTAAGACACAGTTTGTTCTGTTACTCCGCGATATTTTCCCGATAAATATTGGCACAGCCGCTGCAAAGAGCATCGCCAGTGCTGTCATCCGCATAGCAATGAATGTTACCGGTGTGCAACATATCATTGGTATACAGAAGAAACAGCGTTGATGATATCACGCAGCCTTTTGGAACACCAGCATTAATATTGTTACGCGCTCAAGTCGACGATACACTAGCGCCATCTAGTGTCAGGAACGAGAGCAAGGGGAGCATTGAGAAAATGACATCACAAATCACTCAACCGACAGCGCCTAGTCGAAACTCGAACGCTCGGTACCTTGCGCGTGTTTACTTGAACATTCTGGATATTTCTTTGCTAATTTAAATAAGTAGGCGCTGCAAGGTGCGATCGTAGTAGAGTTGAACTCGGCGACACAAGCGAAGCTTCGGAGCGGAATTAAGTGAATTAGTGTGTTTAATTATTAGTGTTTTTAGTTTTAATTTGTGTAAAGTAAATTAAAGTGTTAATTTAGGTAATTTTATCGGCAATTTTTATTGTCACGAACCTCAAGCTCGTAACAAAATGCTTGTAATTGGAGTATGTACAGTCTACAACGACCGACGTTCCAATTGCACAATTCCTCGGGACGCTAATAGGATGGGAGTTTCGAAAGAAGTGCTTTGTGCCAAACCCGAATAAAGGCCTTCGCAATGTCAAAACTAACGGCCAATATGGCAGTAGAGTACAAGGGGAGGCCTTGTACTGTATTTTCTCCGCCCATCTATGAGTCAGGTAGACTAGAAGATCACCAGCTGACTGACCCCGACGGAAAACGTATTGCCGGTTACTAGTCAAGTGGTGATCCTCAAGGTATCGCATGAGCTAGAAGTTTATAATGGATTCCATTATTTTGGAGAAGAAGGAGGTGATGGCGATAGGCCTGTAGTTAGACGGATCTGAGCAGTCGCCTTTTCTTAGAGATCAATTCAATGATTTTGAGACTACGCGTAGTAGGACTGGTCCCAACTCTGGAGCACACGTCCTCAACACAGTGCGGGAGGGGAGCTTCAGTCAAGCCCACTCGACTTGTGGTTATCCAGGGAGAGGAATGCTTTGCGGACTAAGCACTGTGTGAACTGCACGTGGGGGTAGCAGCACTCAATACGTGGGATGGTCAACGTTGTGCTCCCCTCGAATGGAGTTGAATGCAAAGAAAGAGCCTAGCTGATCGACTTTCTCCTTTTTAGCATGGGCCATTGAGTCGTCCCTCTTGTGCAGAGATGAAAGAGAGGGCTGATAGAAGTTCCCTTGGACAACATTGGCGAGAGGCTATAAGGCACTAGTTCCAGCGGGAAGGTGAACTAGTTTTTTTTAGTTTTTGTAAGAGAGCTACGCTGCAGTTGTGTTATGGCTGCATCACAAACGATTTGCGTCGAACGGAGAAGTATCGCACTTCCACAGAATAATAGCATAAAACAGCGGCGTAACAGTTTGTAATTTTACATAACTCACACATAGAGACATAGTCAGGCAAATAGTCACCGAATTTATGTTGTAAGTGGTACAAAGTGCACCTGAATATATAATAAAGTAATAATGGATAAAACGGAGATAATAATGAAAAAATCATTTAAACGTTGAAATATATCTAAAAAATTAATTTTAGAGTAAAATAGCACTTAATAAATGATCCATTACAGCATGTTCCTATACTTTTTCTTAAGGATTAAGGAGCAGTGAATAATCGAACACGTTTTTATATTTTAAATAAATATAATTAATTTTCAAATCATGCATGTTACGTCACGATGTAGTTCTTAATTAGCGAGTAACTAAGAACAATGAAATCAATAAATAACGATTTCAAAGGTGCTAGTTTTAAGGGAGAACTTGATTAAGCGTTTTTCTTATATTAAATTTATTTTTGCAATTCTTCAATTTATCTCTAAGATCATACTATTTTATGAAATAAATTAAAGCAATGAAATGTATATTATTCTAAATATCAAGATTATTTACATTAAATCCGTCACCGTGGAAGATATTTGCATTTGCATTCATAATGATCTATATGATCTCACCTCAAGTCTCATAAACATAATGTAACTTTGAATAAATTATACGTATGACATAACTTATTAAATAAATAGAATACATATTAACACAAGTGTTTTTGGACACACTTTATTTGAAACAAAAACACTTTCGAGTGTTTGTATTCCAAATAAAGTGTACTTGCTATTTCGTGTTCTTTTTGTGTGTTATTTATGGGATAGTTTCTGCGAAAGATGAACTAGATGAAGTGACGACGTAGTAAGACATGCAGGTTGTTGATGAAGAGGAGGCTTTTTTTAGAAGTGGAGTTGTGAAGAACTGTATTGATATTTTGGTGATAATGTGATGATTTATTTTAACAAATAACGATATACGAGGGCGACACTGAAAATTTCGGGAATCAAGGAAGTGACACAACATTACTATTTAAAAATGTATTTATTGCTTTTCGAAGTATTCTCCGCGAAATTTGACACATTTTTTCATACGATGGAAACAATCATTGAAGCAACCATTCCATTCGGAAGTTCGGGTCTCCAAAATTGCCGTTTTGTTGGCGTCCACAGCTTCTTCAGGTGATGAAAATCTCTGTCCACGCAAATTATTCTTTATTTTAGGGAAAGTATAGAAATTATTATGGCTTAGGTCGGGGCTGTATGGCGGATGGTCTAATAATTCTATGTTTTCTTGCTCTAAAAAAAACTCTTTTGTTCTGTGTGCGGTGCGAGAACTCGCATTGTCGTGATGGAGTTGCAGTTCTCTTTACGGAGTTCAGAAACGACCTGTGGCAAACAAATTCTAGCATACCATTCTGCATTAACCGTTCTTTGTCCCTCAAGAGGAATATTTGTAGCATGGCCGGTTTTGGAGACAAACGTGGCCACCATTTTATTTGCAACATTCCGTGAACCAACAATCTTTGTTGGCTTTAACTCATTTTCGAACACCCAAACTCGTGACTGTTTTTTTTTTTTTTGTTTCGGGTTAGTATGCGTATATCCAGGATTCGTCACCTGATTCGATATTGTATACAGCATTTGAGGATCCTGCGTGGAATTTTCGAGAGTTCTGACACACCAAGTAACGCGAGCCGCTTTTTGCTCTTCACATTGTGAATGCGGTATCCATCGGGAAAACAACTTTTTTACACCTAATTGTTCATGCAAGATTATTTGTATTTGACTCATGCCAATGTCTAAAGTTGCCTGAATTTCGAGGTATGTCACATGTCGATCTTCCTCAATCAGCTTACGCACAGCATCAACGTTATCTTGGGTGACTGCAGTTTTTTGGACGACCTTGACGGGGATCATTACTGAATTAGACACGTCCACGTTGAAATTCAGCAAACCAGCGATAAATTGTGTTTGTGGATGGGGCTTCATCACCAAATGCAGAAATCATCCGGCCAACATACTGTTTTTGTGTTAAACCACTTCGAAAGTCATAATAAATCATCGCTCTTGAATTTTTTCGAGTCAATTCCATTTTCTCAACGACTAAACAAGTTTGACAAAACTTTGTGACAAGACCGAAAATATTTTTTTTAAATAAATAAATGGTATTCTATTTTTAAAACCAAGGAGTTTTCAATTAAAAAGATTTTAATATGACCGGAATAGTGGAAATATTCCATTCCCGATACTTTTAGTGCAGCCTAGTATTTAACAAAAATAAAACATAACAGTGTAATTTTTCTGAAAACTAAACATGTCAAAACAAAGTTTCAGAATTGTAGGTACTTATTATGTTGTTTTTTTTTTTAACTTATTTGGGACAGCAAACAATATTAGTATTACAAAGACAAAGTTTAAATTAGAATTTGAATGGTTAATTGTTTTGTTAATTTTTTAGTTTTGCTTAGTACAAACAAAATTAAACTTATACCATATATTTATGCATAGTAAAAGTAACAACAGTAGTTGTTTTTTGGCCTTGGGTAAAGATGTTGCAAAAATATCTATATCTAAAAACTTATCATTATATACTGACATCAACCGTCGCAGTGGTATGCGTTTGCCGGCATTGGTACGGCAAGCTCTATCGGCGAACACACATCGTCGGCATACACTGCGTAAGTTATTATGGCGAAGTACTGTTAATCCTATCTGGTTTAAAATCGCTGGGCAATCAAATTCATTATGACAAAATATTAAACAAAAACATAGCCTGATAAACGTCTCGATGTCATTGTGACTAAGTTATATTTAACACGAAGTTTATCATATGAAAGGGTAAAATATTTAAGACGATAATGCATGGTGCGTAAAAACTTGCTTTGAACTCTTTCTATGGCTTCACTATATTTTGCATAGTAGGGGTCCCATATAACACAAGCATATTCTAATTGTTACTGAATCAAGGACTTAAGCAAATACAAATATGTTTAAGGCTTTTTGAATATGTTTAATGAGCTCATGACAAAACCATAAAGTTGATATGCTTTGCTTATATTTTTTTTCTAAATTTAAATCCAAGTGGAGTTTTTGGTCCAAAATTACACCAAGATCTATGCAACAGTTTATCACAGAGGGTATAGTTGAATTTAACCACTTTTTTATTATGTGTTGTATTATGTGTTTTGTTGTAGTGTATATACAAATTTCTAACAAAGCAATTTTTAAAAAATAAGATGATTATTTTTAATACTATTTACGAGTCTTATTTCAAGTTAGAGATTTAGTTTAAAAAGTTTAGTGCACGTTAGCAAACTAAAATTTACCGCAAGCATTACTGCAGGATACACTCATATAAACTGTAAATAAATTTTAATTGTTGTTTTAACATATTATATATGGTGGAGTCATGGTGTATCTTTATTATATAATATTGTAACTTAAGCACGCGTGGTTCAACCATAAAAGTACCACGCCCTCACAGAATACTAGAGTTAAAGGCCAACATATTGCTGTTGTGTTTTGATTGGTTAGTGTAGAGAATCGCATACCCTTTTTACTGATCATGAATCATTCTATCTCAGTCCTCAGGAGTAAGAATTTTTTAAACTAACAAGGGAAAAACTGTTCACTATTAACAAAGATATCGGTCAGACCTATATTACATACATATAAAATAACATAGCCGAATTCCTTTTTCGAAGCTGGAAAACATAAAGAGTTTCTTCAATTTTTATTACTCCGTTTATTTTAAAAATTTTATAATACACATAAATTGTAATTTTTTTCTGTTTCTCAAGTCTATATAAATAGCTACAAGTACCCGAGATTCAATCCTCTTACACCCTCCATTAAGCTTTTCCAACTCACAAAGCTCCTTTTAAGTAACATGACTTTTAACTTTGTACCTGCTCTTCTGCTAACTTTGTACATGCTCAGACTATAATCCAATAGTATAAAAATTGATCTAAACTCATAGATAATACTTTGCAAGACTATTTATTTGGTCATCTATATGCGCGGAGATTTGAAAATATTGCTTTAATAATGTATTGATGAATAGAATTTTATAAACCTAATCTGTTGCAGTGCAAACATTTCCTCTGAGCACTATGAATAATATGCAAAGGCACATTATCTCTCTACAGCGCCAGTGAGTCAAGCTGATCAGAGAGAACTCGGTCGTCTACGATTCTAGCTGCTCTGAGTTGAATACGATCAAGTAGAGGAAGCTGGCACTGGGGTGCCCCTGCCCAGAGACGAGAACACCATTCCTTATCGAATTTGCGTTTAGTAAAATTGCAATCGACTTTACAAAACACGTATAGCTTCTTAAAGGCCAACTTGGCCATGCCTTCAAAGTGACTACGGAATTGAAACTTCATTCGATATTTTGACACCGAGGATTCCAAAACCAGTGGAAGTAACGAAGGGAGTGCCCTGAAATTAAAGAAATACGAAAAATGGGTTCTTTTAAGCCGTAAACGCGCAAACTTGTGTATCCTGAGGACTATAATGGACTTGATTTAATCGCCTAGTTGCTCCCAATATGAGAATGTGTTCAACAAATACTCAATTTCAGACACAAGTTTATTCCGGCACTCGACAATGTTTTCCTGAAAAATATTAGCACGGCCGACATTTTTGACAAACTCAATTGAAGACCTTCGCTATGTCCAAACTAACTGCCTATGTACTCAATCGCCTGCACCCACCGGTATGTAAGGTATACAAAAAGATCACCTGCTGAGCGACTCTAATGGAAACCGTAGGTACCGTTTGAGCTGACAGTTAATAATGGATTCCATTATTTTCGAGAACAAGGAGGTGACGATGATAAGCCTGTAGTTGGACTGATCATAGCGGTTAACTTTTTTAAAGATAGGTTGCATGACAGCTGTCTTTCTTGAGTTCGAGACTACGCCTAGGAATAAGGTGCACAGAAAAAGGCGCATTAGATCCAGTTAAACTCTGGAGGACACGTCCTCAGCACAATTGGGGGAATTCCATCAAGCCCACTCAATTTGCAACCGTATGTATTCTAACAAAAAATTTATTTTGAGGAACAATTAATGTTAAATAATCCTAAGTGTCATTAGTAATGCAACAGTGCAAAATCAAAATTGTCATAAGAAATAGTTAATAAGCAATTTAAAAAAATATAGGTTTGATTTCTAAATGTTTGATGTTATAACACGTAAACAATTTTTGGTTTCTTTAGGTTTCTGTAAAGTTGACAGTTAATAGACAGGACTAACTGCCAGTTCACGTGCAATATGTCAATGTTGCAAAAAAAATTAAAAAAATGAAGCAAGTTACAAAATCACCGCTTGTTTATTATTTAACAAATACACAGAAAATTTGAAAGTATATTATTCTACTTATCCCGGATGACCAACCTTTTTTGACGGTCGCCGCTTAGACTTTTATTTTATAAAATATATACACATAGTTTTGTTTTCTAAAAGCTAAAAGCTTTATGAATTTTATAAATGTATATAATATGCCGGTTTTATTCTACTATTGAAATCATGGAATCAATTTCATTTAAACAAAATGGCTACTTGAAGAAAATGTATTAATATTGATTGTTGAAATATCCAGCATATATTTTTTTACTTAATATTTACAGGTAAACATAAATAAGAATATGAATATTATATTCAATGTTCACTATTACAATAGTTGTTATTCAAAAGTTGGAAAAATTAACATACTCTAGCGGTTTTACTTCTAAACGTTATGAAACCTCCGCGTATTATCTTCATTTAATTTTAGAATTTATTTTAAAGGGTAGTTTAAAATTCCAAAGTAGTGGAAAAGAGCATTAATAGTTTTGGCTTCTGCAAGTAATTTCAGTTTTATCTACACCAATAAAAAATAATTGCAGCATTAAATTGTAACCCGACTTTATCCACCAAATCGAGGGAAAAACAGAAAGCGTTATCTTATTTTCGGTTTACAAATCAAACCAACAAGTTTATCAAATACATTTAAGTAGCAGCTTTACAGTACTATTTTAATTATATATATTTTATTTTAAAATTTTAAAAATGAATACTGCCTGCAAGTGAACCTAAAATTTCGGTAATGTTTGGTGGCGGAAATTTATCATCTTGTATTTTATTATTTAATTGTCTATAGTGTCTATAGTATAATTACTAATGTCCATTTTTTTTTCGTTTGATTTATCAGCTTTGTTTGGCACCAAAAGAACAGGACTGGACCATTCGGAGACGGTTTCCTCGATTATGTCGTTGTCTAACATCTCCCGAACCTGCTTTTCGACTTCACCCCTCAAGGCATGGGGGATACGGTAAGGTTTGGAATAAACGGGAGTCACGTTCTCTTTAAAACGATATTATGCTCCATTAAATTGGTTACTGATAAAGAATCTCATGGCAGGTGGAACTCATCTGCGTACTTAGCACAAATCTTGATTTAAACCACCTTGACGGATTTTATCGCGTTTAATTTGAATTTGAATTATTTTTATTTTTAAGCTAGCTATTTTTAAGCTACCCAGTTAGCTACCGTGGGCAAATCTTTGTTACAGATAGCACGAGGGATATGTGACAGCAAACACTTAGCCGCCGAGCTTCAGCATGTCAAGCAAGTTCTGTACGACAACAAGCTTCGGGTCCCGCTCCTACGTCACAGTGACCAAGTGTACAGCAGGCACCGGCCACAGTCGAGCGTGTGCCTGCTGTACTACCGTATGTCAGAGGTGTCACAGACAAGATTGGCTACATCTTGAAGCGAGCTTCTATTAGAACAATCTACAAGCCGCCGAAGAATTAGTCAGTTCCCACCATCCGTCAAGTGTCATATTCCTCTACAAGATGCAGGAGTGTACAAGCTTGATTGTGAATGTGGTCTCTCTTATATAGGACAAACAAAAAGATCAATTAGAACCCGCGTAAAAACATATAGCTTATGTGAAGCATCAACGTTCCGGGAAGCCTGCAGTGTGTGATCATATCCTAGACGGCCCCAACCATTACATCAGATTTGATAGACCACAAATCCTCGCGAAAGAACACCGATTCCTTCCAAAGATGATACGTGAGGCTATTGAAATTAAAAAAACATCCTAATTTCAATAGAGAAGGAGGCTGGGTACTACCACCTGCTTGGGACCCTATAATCAATAAAATTAAAACGTTTAGTTTTAATAATTAAATTTCCAAGCATACCACTGCAAGACCTCATGACATAGTCAGTTCATTTTTCATAGATCGGACCATAAACAATAATTAAAAAAGCTGAAGGTACTCCGGGCTTAACAATGACGTCGGAACGTCAGTCACCTCAGTCTCCCGTGACCATGGGTGCTGGAAAGCACCCGAAACGTCGGGAATTAAAAATAAAAATAATTCAAATTCAAATTAAAAGCGATAAAATCCGTAAAGGTGGTTTTAATCAATGTGTAGTGTTCGCGTAAATATAAGAAATCATTAGCACAAATCTGTTCGATACCTAGCCTTTCTTCTCTATTTAAGTAACTGAGGTCAAGGAATTCAAACAACGTCTTAACTCGCTGTGCTGATTTGTCCTCCTTTTCGAGATGACAAAAGTCAAAATTATTTTTGGATTGTACCTGAATACTTGAAAAGTCTAAGGTAACGTCCTCATTTTTTGTATTTAAAATTCTTAAAGGAATTTTACCATTAACTGGCCTACAAATCATTCCCGCAAGATAAATTCCATCGCTAATCCCTTTTGGTAAAACTACGCTATCATCTTTGCAAGAATAAGGAATGTATTTTATTATTTCACACCGTGCTGGTATCACGTGTGTGTAATATTTTTTAAATTTATTTATTCATAGAAAGGTAAGTACATTATTTTTACTATTCTCCCGCCAAACTGCAATCAGTTTGTCGGCGAACTGCAATCAGTTTATCGGCGATGTGTAATGACCTTTATTTTTATCAATACTTAAGTTTATTGCGATTCCGTTACTTGATATTGTAAGTGAATTGGATACGTAATTTATAATGGCGTTATAACGCTTGAAAAAATCATCTCCTAATATTTCGTTAGCGGAACGCGCGTTCTTAAAAACATAAAACTTTTTCCTAAAAAAAAACATTATTACTTACTAAGTCTAAATATACATATCCTTCAGAAACTAATTTACCACTTACGCCTTTAATAGTAATTTTATCATAGCATAATTTGTTATAGTATTGGGGATGCCCAAGTAGTTACGTTTCAATACGCAAAGGCTTGTACCACTATCTACTAAAAAACTTAATGAATGATTTATTTCTGTACTTAAACGGACTATGCTATTTACATTGTAATTTAAACTTATCACTATTGTCTACGAAAAAAACCGCTATTCGGTGCATTTTGAGTACATTCCTTCTCTACCGCGGCCTCTGACTGTGTTTGAAACCGAGTATGAGTTAGAGGATGAGCGATTTGTATACAGACCTCTCTGGGTTTCACGCTGGAATCTACCGCAAAAACTATCTCGGACTAGCTCCGTACGAGGCGTATTATTATGATTACGAGTAGTCGAGTTGCTAGGGTGACCATGATGGTTGTAATTCCGATTATAATTATTTCTGTATGAATTAGCAAGACCGCGCCTATTACTAAATCGGTTGCAACCGTGTTGCCTAAAATTCATCACCTGTTCACTTCTAAAACTAATTGTGTTTTCATCGACTGCTGCTTGAATGGCCTCTGAGAGGGATACGAAATTACGACATGCGATGATTGTGCTCAATCTCGCATCGGACAGACCGTCGAAAAAACGTTTTATAGCCATTTTTTCATTTAATGGACGTAAGGTATCATATTTCCCGTCGTCCCCGTCGGCTTGAGCTAATGTTAAATTATAGCGCAATTAAGCACAAATTAAAAAATATTACAAATAAGCGAATAATTACAAATAAGCACAATTTATTGACTACTTTTATAACAACTTTGTAAGCAACAATATAAAAGATTTACAGACCCCTAAGAATTCTGGGAGGGCGACGTCTTACCCCAATCGAGTCGACCCGTTCTTACTGCAACCGCAATATAGCTGCAGCATGGATCTACCTATCTATTATAAAACTATCCCAGGAGAGTACCAGCAACCCTGGTGATGAAGAAGCCCATGCTGAGCATTCATGCCCAAACTATCCTACTTTTCCTGAGCGTGGGTGCTCAGACTGCCTCGGGTATTCTGCTCGGGACAAGCGGAGCAATAAGACCGACCGTAATGACTGTTGTCGGGATGTCTGCTGTTTATCCGCAACTCACACATTGAGTGTTGGATGAATTGCCATGACACTTAATACGAAGGTGCAATAAAGGGTCTATCCGTTCTTTACATGTGGAATTTTTTTTAGTTATTAATCTACAATTTAATTATTAAATAGCTACTGCTTTACAAATATTTACATTATGTATTTACTATCAGCGTATAGTTGATTGGATCTATTAGTCCACTTCATTTATCATTCTGTGAATGTCGTAAGAGGCGACAGAGGGAATTTAAACAGAAATGAGCAGCGGAATCTTCCTGTCAACAACTGAAAATAATAAAACTGTGTTGCCAACTTTCTTGTTATATATTAATCTCCTAGAAAAATTATAACAAAACCCTCACTATCCTTATAATGCGAAAGATGTTTTAAGTTTAAAAAATTAATATTTCATTATAACGACTGGTCTGGTCATGAACAAAAAAATAAATAATTAAGATGATTGTCGTTTAAGCTAATTTCCGAAAAGTAAAAATAGTCAAAATAATAGGCTTTACGATTTGACGTCACTATTAGGTAAATGAAATTAAAATAATCTATCTCAGTTTATATAAATAATAAGAATGAATTCAAACGCCTATTCGGGCAGCATATAAAAAATAAGAAATTATCACACCTAAAATATTCAGACCTCTGGCCATTACCTGGATGTTTTGCCATAAAATAAATATTAAGAAAATTTTTAATTAAGCATATTAAAATGTAAAGTTATCTCGATTATTGTCCACCACTAATGAAAAAAAGGAAAACGAAGAGTAGTAAATGATTACAGTAATTACCCCACAACTGTCTGCACTGTAACATCAGTGCACTTCACTACCAGCTGAGAATAATAAGCCATATTTACTTTTCTTGACATGACGCAGATCAGATGTCCTCTAGGTGTGGCATACTTGGACTACGCTCGTTACAAAATGGAGCATAATTTCCACCAGCGCGCTGGAGCCTCTTTACGTCACTTTCATAACCCCAACTCTTCCACGATTCGGGTATTAAGCTCTCAAACGCCAAGCGCCCAAATTTGACCACTTCGATATTCCGTCAAAATTTCGTCAAAAAAAAAACACCCACAGCACTTTAACCCACAAATACTTACGTTTAGAGACTACTTTTCTAAGAAGAAGTTTAGCATTACAGAATATGAAATTTTCTATCTTGTAGTTGAATAAAAAACAATTAGTCTATGGATACTAATTTATACTTCACGTTTATTACGTTCGCCATTTTCAATTGGACGTTGTTGTGTCGATTTTTGGATTTTTATATTTTTAATATATAGAAATAATTGTGATTTTCACGCTGCTGACATCTGCTTAGTATGTTTTTTTTTTTTTGTTATAAAAATACAATAAAATATTTTTGAAATGAAGTAAAATCTGACTTTTGTTTAGACCACAGTACTCACGTCGTATACTTTTAACCATTTTGGGTGCGCATCCACCACTACCAAGAACTTTTGTGAAAATCGAAGTGTTACCTATGAAATAGTGTATGGTGAAACTTCCACGGTGCTAACGGCGCTCTGGGCAGTAAGGGCCGTAGCTGTATGCATATTTCACACGAGTATATAAATTTTTCTAGCATTGCATCAATGTCTGGGAACCAAAACCGAGACCTAGCTTCAGATTTTATTTTTACGATATCTTAATCCGAACTATGTAACTCCAATAAAACCTTCGATCGCAAAAATTCAGGAAATATCACCTTATGACCCCTCATTAAACAACCGTCTTCATATGATAATTGTGTCTTACATAAATGATAGGGTTTCAACTTCGAGTTCATTATTTTTTAGGCCAACCGTTTCGGACATAATTTATTACCAACTGTAATACTATCCTCTTTAGTAGCTTTGCGTAACACATTCAAGGTCAACGGCATGTTGCCTTCAATTACAAAGTTAACGTATTATGCGCGATCAATGGGAGTGGCGGCAGCGGCGGCGTGTTCGCCGATGTTGTCTCCCTCGCCCTATTAGCCAACACTTCCGGTATGCCTTTATGTGAGCCGAAAAAAGAAATAAACGTAATATGCCATATAAATACTGATGGAACCGACGTATTCTAAATATTATCGCAGTCACCTCTCTCTGTATTTGTGAGTAGTTTTTCTCAGCTGAGTTTACCGTACGGGAAGCGAATGCTATCGGCTGCTCTTACCCGTCATTATCTATTTGGGACAGTATAGCACTTAGCCACACGGGGAAGCATCGACAGTAAGAACTATTTTGGCGTTCGAATTAAAGTGTGTTAAGACCTGATCAATAATTTCATTAATTTTATCAAACGCTTGTTGATGTGGCGAAGACCAGTTCCACTTAACCTCCTTTTTTTAAAAGTTCGTCAAAATCATACAAAGGACTCAAGATACAGGATGCTCCCGCCACGAAATTCCTGTATTAGTTTACGAGTCCTAAAAATGATTGCAATGTATTAACGTCGGATGGAACGGGCGCATCAGCTAAAGCCTTCAACTTTGCCGGATCTATCTGTAATCCATTTTTGGTTATTATATAACCTACATATTTTACTTTGTTTTTAAAGAAATCGCATTTTTCGTTCTGCACAGTTAACCCTGCATCCTGAAGTCTTTGCAGAACTATATTTATCTTCTTCAAATGTCCTTCTGGGGTCTGGTCAGTGACTAAAATATCGTCTAGCAGACACAGGACCCCGTCTAAATCTGAAATCGTCACTTCCTCGACGTGATGCGTGTGATGAATCTTGGTTACCTCTACTTTAAATACAATAGACATATAAAAAGTGAAAAAACAGATCATTCAGTCTTATGATGCATTTGTAAATTACCGTTGTGTTTTATTTTAATTTTAAGCTGATTACAAAAAATAATATACTTTTTCAGTATTTATTTTCGCCTTTCAGTACTTTAAAAGTTAGTTTGCCTTCCAATTCGAGCTTTGCATAGCGAAAGTTGAGCCTCTGCAATATTAGATCACGTAAACTAAAACTAAATTACTATTTGATTTCGATTGTTTTCCTTATTTATTTTCTTATCATAAAGAGAATTCTTGGTAAGTTATGATGATATTTATGTATAAACATGATCATGTCAATCAAAATCATCATTAAAGCCTCTCCAAAGTCCACTGATAGGCCTCCCCCATATATTCCCTTATGTTTAAAATAGTTGCCACTCTTGGTAGGCGAGTTGACAATCGCAGTTACGATTAAAGTTTAAAATGTCATCGGTTCTGTCTCCTTTATAATAAATCACAATAGAATCTCTAACATATGGTTATAAAAATATTTATATGATAGGAAAAATAAGACAATATTAACGTTACTCGCTTTAAACAAAGAAAATAATTTATCTTTCATACATTATATGTTTTGATGTATATAATCAAAGATTATGTGTATTTGATACAGCTTAAAGCTAGAGTACGGATACACCTAAGTTTAGCCATCTACTACTAGATGCAGCCATTTGCGGTTAGTTAAACTTGGTTGTACTGTTAAATTTATAAAAATACGGAAATACATACCAAGTTATATCAGCGACAATAGGTTAAGGTACAATCCAAAACCGCAGACGTTTATCCAATTCATAAATTATATGTTACGTAAGTTTTACCAACCGCACTTCGGCTTTTAACCGTAACTTATTTATTATTATGCTTGTAATGTTAGTTTATGTATTTGTAGGGGGGATACTAAAAATTAGGTCAAAAATATCACATTCTAGCTTGTCACAGAAGTCCCGCACATATCTGTTTTTTTTTAGTAGTGTTAACTTTATTAAGATTAGTAAAACACGTTTCCTTAGTGTTTCGTTGTTGTTGTTAAGGTATTATGTTACGTTATTTTTAATGTATTTTCTTAGTAACGAAATTGTCCTTTTTTGTTGGGTGTAATAATGCATATAATTTTTAATGCTATATTTACCTACATAATATACAATTTTAAGTTGACCTACCTTTACTCATCTTATTTTTGCATGGAATACTCGTCTTACTTTTTTCTTTCCTTTTCGCTTTTAAAAAGGAAATATCTCTACGCATTCTTTATCATTATTTCGGGATCGAAAGGTATGATTCATTGAGACATCGTCCAACAATGTGCAGCCGTACGATAAAAACTAGTTCCTATTTTAGTCAACGTTTAAAAATACAAAAGTATAAACATAATAACCACGTCACGATATCTCTTCTGGTACTTTTTCCTATTACCTGTTCTTGAATGTTTAGAGTCCCACGGTGTAAATTAAGCGCCATCTAGTAACATAATCATGAATAAAGAGAGGAAACTGGATTATGTTCAATTTCTATGAACAGACCATATTATTTTACAATTACTTAAGAGCGATTTTCGTCTCTGGTTAAAACAATATTGGTCCATAAGTCAAAAGGTTTTCTTATACAGAGACTGAACATACGATAGGCCACAGTTTATTTCAAAAATAATGTTTCTTACAATAGAAAATTCGAATCTTCCAATTTGGAATTTCCATTCATCACATTATTTTCCGAGCTAAATTGAAATATCGTGTTTATTGAAAAATAGTTGTCCGTATCGGAAACATTTCGCGCTATAATATTTTACGATTTTAAATGTCGCTCAAAGTTGGACGAATTGTTTGAGACTCCTAATGGAATTTTTGGATAAAGGCCTTTCTAACAAAATATATAACAAATTTCAGCACTGTCGATTTACTTCTAGAGATAAAGGAAGAAGTGTTGCTACGGAAGGAAACAAAACTACTAGCACAGCAGTGGAAAAAAGTTATTGAAGGGATTAAGCGAAATACACAATGGGAGCCAAAGTATTAAGTTGCCGTTTGAATGGAGTAGCTATTTTTTACTAAAATAAATCTTGCATTATCCATAATTTGTGATTAATATTTTTTTTCAGGATTATAGTGTCCGTGTGTATACGCAACAAGCCCAGGTATACTCTCTATACCCTCACTCTCATAGTCCGATGTAAGACTATCCGACACGACCAGAGAGATATCAAGCGCAGGACCAACGGCCAACGCCAATTTCCTGATTGCGGGCTGCCACTGATAATTTCTCACAGAAAAGCCGAAAAGCTGATTTTGGCCCGACGGAGATTCCAACGCGAGATTCGGGCCGAATGTCTGCAAAAAAGAGCTAAGAGCAGATGCGCATTTTTATCACTAATTTATAAAACTTTGTATGTAATAAGATAAACAATACATTTTCAATTTTCTTAAAATATTTTGCTGAAATTATGTAAAGTATTTATGATTAAAGTGGTATTCAACTTCAAAGGTCTATTTTGGCTTCATTATTCATATATAGCTTTGAGTTGGAACTAAAAAGACTCTTACTATTTTTTATAGAAGCAATACTCCATCGAGCATGCGTTTCACCTGATGGTAAGTGACTGTCGCCGCTTATGAACAACTGCAACACCAGAAATTTGCAAGTTCATTGCAGGCCTTTAAGAAAGTAGTAAGATCTTTTCTTGAAGGTCCCTAAATTTTATCGGTCCGGTAAAATCACATTTTCAGATTGCACAAAGGGGTTGCATGAGAAAGAAAACTACTAGTAAAACGTACAGTGGGTGGACCTCCAAGAATTCAGATGATGTAGATGGTATCGTGGGTTCTGTTCTGACGTGAATTCATAAAAATTAGCGCCTGGAATTAATCTAAACTATTGCAACTCTTTTCTGAGAACCAGTGAGTTGAGCCGATAGGAGAGGACTCGGTAGTCAATGATTCGAACCGCTCTGCACAGGACGCGGTCAAGTGGAAATAACTGGAACAGAATACCATGTGAGACCAAACCCAAGCCTTGTAGAGTCGTAAACGTCGTACCGGCATGAAATACTGTTCCGATCTGTAGAGCACGCTAAGGCCAATTTGGCCTTCACTTCCATGTGACCACGAAATTGCACATCATTTATTATGTCTGCGCAATTCTGAAACTGGCTGTGACAATAAGGGGAGTGCCTTGAAACTGAGGAGATACGACAAAGGGATTCTTTGTAGCGGTAAATGCGCAAACTTAACGGGGATTAAACTGGACTAGATTTAGATGCCCCCAATCCGAGATTTTGTTCACAAAGATTCGACTTCAGACACAAGTTTATTCCTGTACTTGTCGACTTTTTCTCGGGAAATATTGGCACAGCCGGTGTATAAAATATCAACAGTGGTGTCATTTGCATAGCAATGAATGTTACCTGTTTGCAACATTCTGTATATCATTGATATACAGAATAAAAGGCGTTTGTAATAGCACGCAGCCGTGTAGAACACCAGCATTAGTAGGCTTGTAATCGGAGCATGTGCCATCTACTATGATCTTAATGTCCGATCTACTAGAAAACTGGTGATCCTATTGCACAATTTCTCGGGAAGCCCGTAAGATGGAAGTTCGAAAGAAATTCTTTGTGCCAAACCCGTTCGAAGATATTCACTATGTCTAAACTAATTGCTAAAGAACCTGAGCCCATCGGTATGTTAGGTAAACAAGAATATCACCAGCGGAGCCACCCCGATAGGAACCTTACTAGCGGTCACTAATCAGCTGGTGTTTCTCAAGACACCGCGCGTGAACTTGCAGTTAATAATCAACTCCAATATTTTTGGGAACAGGGTGGTTACCATTTTAGGGATCGGGTGCATGAAAGATCTTCCACGAATTTATGCCTACGCCTAAGGAGTAGAAGTAAGGAAAAAGACACGTTAAAACCGGTGCCAACTTTGGAACACCACACGTCCTCAGCAGAATCGGTGTGATGCCGTTAGGCCTACTCGACTTTTTTACCTCCAGGCAGAGGAGTTCTTTGCAAACTGAGCTCTGTGTGAACCGCACATTCGACAGAGCACTCATACCGTTGGATGGTCGGCGGCGTGCCCCTTCCCCCATTCATTGAGGGTCGATTTGGACGCAAAGAAAGAGCATAGCAGATAGGCTTTCTCCTTTGCAGCATGGGCCGGTGAGTCGTCCTTCCTGTGCAGAGTTGAGAGAAATGGCTGACAGAAGTTCCCTTGGACAACCTTGGTAAGAGACTAGAATCACGGGTTCCCGAAGGAAGGCGAACTAGTTTTTAGCCAATTTTGTCTATGTGTTCTGACTTTGCCTTGGCAATGACTTACCTTTTTTGAATTACCCTGAGGAGAAATTGTACCTCTTTTTAAGAACGCTGGTGTTTACATCCCGGGACGTTGAAGCGTCAGCCCAGGCCTGGTAGCACTCCTGCTTGGAGTGTGATGCTATTTTACAGAAGCGGCTAAACCATGGCTGGCATCTGTCTCCGATGGGCACCACAGAAGAAGGAATAAAAAGTCCCATACCCTGAGGTACCACATCAGCAACACAGAATTAACAACAACGTTGGGTTCGTCCAGCAGGAAGTAAACCTCAAGGGTACGATACAAAAACGAACTCATCCTATCCCATTTGGCTGACATATAGTGCCAAACATGGCGGCAGTGCAACCGCGATGTTAGCGTGAGTAGCACCTCACTCCAAACTAGACAGTGGTCCGAGGATTTAAGAGAGGCTCCGACTGAGACCTGATATCCATCATCCAGATGGATATCAGGTCTCAGTCAGATAATGATAAATGGTCAACAGAAGGTCGAATAGGGAAGATGCATGATCCTCAACATTTGGATTCCGCGTAGACAAAGTAACCAGTTGCGTCAGACCATGATCCATGATCAGAAATATGATCGGTTAAGCGTGAACCAAAATATTTAGCGTGATGGGCATTAAAATCACCAAGTATCTCGTTTATTTCCATGTACTTGAAAACGTCCTAATCATTTAAAAAAAATAATGAATAAATTTTCAATCTTCTTGTTATCCCTTTCAGTCCCGTAGGTGACAGATCCCTGGCAAAGACTTTGGAGCCTTGATTCAGCTCGATCGCTTCCTCAGTACGAGCTGTACTGAAGTTGCGTAAGTCCCGCCGTAAGTATTTGGAGATCTGTCTCTTCAATTGCCTGTATGCTGCCAAATATGCTGAAGACTGCAGCTTTATCTCCCGTCTAACAGCTATGAGATTAAGAATGTGTTTGGAAAGTTTTGTGTTCTTCTGCGGCGGGTATTTCAGAACTTAGCTCCGACCGCATGGACAGTTTCCATGAGCTGGTCATTTATATCATTCACTGCGTTGCATTCTTCGAGCTGAAAGGTTTTAGGACTTTTGATTAGAGCACTAGGGGGACGCAACGTTGAATTCATTAGACGAGACCTGGAGAGGTCTTAACGTTTACGTTCAGTGTGCCTCTAACGAATCGGTGACCGCTAATAAAGATATTAATAATTACTTTGCAACCATCCACTCAATAAAATAAAATTATGTGTCTTATCTAGTTTGAAGAGCACCCCTCATCCTCCCTCAATTGCGTGCACTAATCCTGTCACCACTAATCCCAGCACCACTACTCCCAACACCAATACTCCCAACACCACTACTCTTGGAAAAACACACCATCGACGATAACATGACACGTGTTTCGCCTCTACACGAGACATCTTCAGGTGATGTAGACTCTACGGCGGCTGACCGCTAAGACATCTCACACAGACTCTTCAAACTGGGTAAGACACATCATTTTATTTTATTGAGCGGATGGTTGGATCACTGAGACATCACTGAACAGTTGGCATCAGGTCGTCATAATAAAGTCAATTTAATTTTTGTTGAACCGTCGGGTCTCGACCAGGTCCACTTCCTTTGCGAACGCTTCTGGAAGAAAGAGTTCATCATAAAGAGTCCCTTTTTCTCCATGAATACGACCAGCTGCTGGCTTCTTGGATTTCGTTGCCCTATTCCTAATTTCCATTACTTTAAGCTCACCGCTTTCTCTTGTGCCTAGTTTTGCGTTGAAGTCTCCCATCAACACCGTATAGTAGGTTTGGATGAACCGTAATAACAACAAATTATAGGAAAAGTAAAAAATTAAAGAGATATTGAGATCCATATAAATAACTTTTGCTTTTGCCCTAGCTACTGTCAAACACACTTTATAAACCTACATCTATATTTATAAAAAGACTTGTATAACGGAACGAAACCCTTTGTAAGCTGGTTCGACTAGCACTTGCCCATATAATACGTACTTCTTTTTTAAAATCTAAGGGCACTATACCAAGCTTTGTGTTTATAGCTTGAAAATGACGGAATTTTATCCAAATTTCCAACCCCTATTTTAGTTTTTTGGGTGTGAAATTTTCGAAAACTGTGAAACACATACTTCTTTATTTAAATCTGTAGCAAAAATACTGAAATTCGTAAATATAATCTAAGACATGACGGAATTTCATACAAATATTCTACCCCTTTGGGGATAGAATTTTCCAAAACTTTCAAATACGTACTTCTTTATTTTTAATTTAAAACCTAAAGATTGACTTTCATGGATATAACTTGAAAAATGACGGACTTTCATACAAGTTTTAACACCCCATTTAACCCCCTTGGAGATCAAATTTCAAAAATCCTTTTTAGTGCTCGCCTACGTCATAAAAGCAACCTACTGTCAAAATTTAAAGTTTCTAACTTTACTGGTTTAGGCTGTTCGTTGATGGATCAGTCAGTCAGGATAAGTTTTTTCATAAGTATAGATAAAAAGGACCTACTCTCACAGAATACCAGCGTGAAATGGCAACATACTGCTGTTGTGTTTCGATTGGTTAGTGTAGAGAACCAGAGGCCCTTTTTACTAATAATGAATTATTCTATCTCAGTCCTCATGAGTTATAACTATTCTTTTTAAACTAATAAACACAAAACATACCTATATAATATAATATTTACATACAAAAGAACATAGTCGAGTTCCTTTTTCGAGGTGGCTAAAACACAGTTTCTTCGATTTTTATAACTTTCGTTTATTTTTAATTTTTAATAACACATATAGCTTATAACAATATAATAGTATTTTCTCTATTTCTCAAGTTTGTATAAATAGCGACAGGTGCCCGAGATTCAACCCTCTTACACCCTCTACTAAGCTTTTCCAAGTGACAAAGCTCCTTTTAAGTAACATGACTTTTAACTTTGTAACGTACATGCTCTGACTATAATTCAATAGTATGAAAAGATATCTTAATTTATAAATAATATTTTTCAAGACTATTTATTTGGTAAACTATACACGTGGATATTTGAAAATATTTCGTTATTTTCGATAATGAGTATTTTAAAAAGCGATTTCCGTGAAATCTGTATCTGAGTATGCCTAAAATCTAATATTTCGAGATACAGTTTTTGTAAAAAGTGCAAATAATTCATTTCACATCCATTATTATGGGCTACAGGAGTAAATGGGGCCCTACACTCTATTGTGAAGAGTCAAAATTTGTCGAAAAAGGCACGTATGACAATTCACAATGCTGTGTTGGTCCCTACTTTATCGTATGGTAGTGAAAGTTGGGTGTGGCAGAAGAAGCACGAGAGTAGAATGAAAGCAGTAGAAATGCGATCGTTAAGGAGTATGTTAGGGCTGAATCTGAATGACAGGGTGAGAAATTGTTGATAAGAGAAGAAAGTCGTTTGCAAGATGATGTTGTGACCAGGATTAAGAAAGGAATGCTCCGGTGGTTTGGTCATGTGGAAAGAATGAATGAGGAAAGAGTGACAAAGAACATTTATGTTGCAGAAGTGAATGCAGAGTCGGAAACGGACGTCTTAGGCGAAAATTATCGACCAAATTGGCGATTTATTGAAAACGGGCCAAATTAGGAGTACTCTTAACCGACGAGCATGTATGCGTAGGTATATGAATGTGAAGGAGGCGAAAAAGGTGTGTCAGGGTCGTGCCAAATGGAAGTCTGTAGTCTCTGCTTACCACTCTGGGTGACAGGCGCGAGTGTTTATGTTATTACAGGCTATAAAAGTATATGGCTGAAATAGGCCTCTCCAATAAATTCTCTCATTATATAGGGATATTTTATAAGGATTTTGCCTTAGTTGCCACGCTTACCACCAAATTATAAATAATTATTTACTGAAATTTATTTTAAAATGAAAAAACGGCTGAATAATATATTTTTTATCTATCTTGTAGTTTCACATGAAAATCTTTAAGAAACTTCATTTCCTCTAGACTTAGGAGCTTGAACCTTTTCTTTAAGACTTTAATGATTCATTGTTTAATGGCACAGTCACAGACGGCTATTATTTTTAAGAATAATTATTAAAAAAGTTAAGTAAGTGGCTGTTACAAAATAATTAAAAGTGATGCAATCAAAATGTATAAAATATAAAATAATTTTTTTTTCTATTTCCTATTTTTGAACAATTTTTCAACATAATTTAAACTCCAAACTTTTTATCAATATTTGCACTTTCATTCATTATGGCTCTTTAAAAAGTTCACCGCTGTACAAAGGTATTTGCCATAGTTGCCACGCTTATCAACCGCAGTATTAAACTGAGTTGGTATCAGTTGTCTCTTCCTGCCTCCGATTCTCAACTATAAGTAATTTATTGACTCCTTGACATTAGCATTTGCAAGGAAACTAGGTATATTTACAAAGGATGCGGCGGGACTTCAGGCCGGGACAGCTTCTAACCCTATATAAAGCGCAAGGCTGGTTATGACTAGAGTACGAATGTCACAATGAGCTGATGCTGCAAAATGCTGAGAGGCTTGTTTTTTAAAAGAAATTTTGCCAGCCATGCACAGTCGCAGATGCCAGCCTCTCACTTCTCTATAGGATGCATTTCGGAAAGTGTGCGCAGGAATTGCATAACTTAATTCCTCACTCTTCCTTCCACCACCGTATAAACAGGTGGTTGTAGTGCCTTTGCGCCTTTGTTGTTAATATTCTACGCATTCGAACGAAACGGTTCACCTCCTCTTATAATAAGATAAATAAAGGCCGAACCTGTACCTTGTAAAGTTGCCGGCAGTGTGCCGGCATGCAATACTGTCCTGCTCTGCTGAACATGCCAAGCTTTTTAGAGGCCAATTGGGTCATCTCTTCCGTTACCACGAAACTGTACGTTAATATGTCGACGCCGAGTACTCCGATACTGGCTGAGGCAACAAGAGGAGTGCCCTGAAACTGAGGAGATACGACGAAGAGGTTAATTTTAGTGGTAAACGCGTAATCTCATGTTTTCTGGCGATTGACTTGGACTAGATTAAGTCACACCTAATTCTAGACTTTGTTTAGCAATAGTTCGACTTCAGACATAAGTTTGTTTTGGTATTCGGTGACGTTTTCCCGAGATATATTGGCACGGCGGGTATATAAAGCATCATCAGTGCTGTCGTCCGCATAGCAATGAATGTTACCGGTAAGCAACATATCTTTGATATTGTGACGGCCCATCATTATTATTAATAATTAATAATCAATTTCTATATAAGGAGGCATCAAAAATAGTCTTAAAAGATATATATTAAACAATAAAATTACATTAATAAGCATAAAGTTAAAAATAAATACATTTCAGACATTAAGTATTATAGTAAATTTAAGGCAAAATATTGTCTTTCAGAATAAATAAATTTATTAAAAGACTTGTAAAAATATTTAAAATATGATAAATAATAGAAATACAAGTCGCAAATATTATAAAAATAAAGATAAATAACATTTATAATATAATTAGAAGTTATGGAGGGTGTTCGTGTACAGGCTTGTATTTAGGAGCTGACAGAGACGCATAACTAATGTTGTATATAATATAATGTTGTATATAATGTTGTATGGGGTGGTCGGATGCCCGACTGCTTGAAGTACTCTAGCATAATGACTAGACTTATTTAGACTAGTCTTATATTAGGAACTTATGACAGTAAGCTCTATTATACTAAAGCATTATTATAGAAGGTCTCCATGATGCATAAGCATTATGATACTAGAGTTATGGGTTGAAGTCCCATATATTAAAGACTTACGATAGTAAGGTCTATGATACAAAAGCAATACTATAGAAGGTCTCTATGATGAATTTGCATTACAATAGTAGGGTTGTGGGTAGAAGTCCTTTATTAATGACTTATGATTGTAAGATCTATGATACAAAAAGCATTATTATAGAAGGTCTCCTTTATGCATAAACATTATATGGGGTGGTCAGGTGACCGACCGCTCTTGATACTGTAGCAAAATGACTAGTCCTATATTAGGGACTTGGAAAGGATTTAGCAATTGGTGCAAGGTAAACTTGGACTCGCTAACCGATGTGTCCTAGACATATCATCTTAGTGCCAGTGGTAAGCGGGTTTGTTGTAGCAATACGGCTTTCCCGTGGACATCCATACCGGTTGTGAGTGGCGTCGTAGCGCAAAGCGATGCGTCGTCTATCTTTCAGGATTGGGATGCTACCAAAGCACTTTTAAGTGTAACAGGCATACTCAACTTCATGTCTTAGTGCATTAGCGCTATGATATGTGGAGTTTTGTTCATTAACGACTTAGTAGCGTGCTACTATGATACGTTGGTGTTATTTTTTAGTTAACAACAACACAAATTTGGTTACCAAAGTCGATAGGGATCATGTGGGTGTGTTGTTAGGGGGCGCCACCCGTATGATAGTTGCATTGATGCTTACTGCTACTTGCGGTATTGCGTCTTGTGATGGATCTGTGGGTGTGCATCGCCTAATTCGACGCATTCTTGTGGTTCGGGTCGATGGAGGTATGCTGGTGGTGATGTCTGCTGGGATGTATGGGGGACCTTGGGATGGTGTAAGCCGACGATAGTCGTATTGATGCTTGTGGCGTTCTGCAGCATTGCGTCTCTGCAACGGTTGTTTGGGGGACGCTATTCTCAATGGCGATCTCTGCGTCTTGGTTTGACTCACACCTAAGTAGCTTTGCCCAAATCGGGTCCCTTCATTACGGGGCTGCAGACTGTCTGACCTCCATGTTGTTTTATATTACAACATAATAATATATCTCTGTAACTTTCCCACCTTTGAATGATTGAAGGCAACTTTGTTGGTGGGTGAGACAATCATGATCGAAAATGCATTTCCTCAACGTCGGTGACACAAATCTTTTCTGATGGCAAATTATTACTAACATCTTATAACTGCCTTTTCATTATATCTGCCGTTGTATTGGTTTGTGGAGCATATGTGTCGACCTCATGCGGGTGGTAGCTGGAGGGAGGATCTGAGGAGACTCTCAAGGCTGAGGCCGAAAGCCGCACAACGTGGGACCCCATTCCCTTGAGGTGAGCGGTAGACTTATGACACGCTCTGCGGCTAGTAGCCGTGCTGATCATGCAATCAGTGGTGATGCTATACACTTACATCACGTCTGCAGGAGCGGCGGTTTGGCAGGTGGTGGCGCTCACGGAGGGTTTACGGTCAGTGTGCCTATTTGCCTAAACCGTGTGACATACATTCACTGTGACTGGATTCGTTCGTATTCTGTATAGCCTTTACACGCATTGACATGCGCGACCTCGGTCGATGTTTGTGCATACGCACTAACAAGGTGCCAGGCCTCTTTTACTGGTTCGCCAGTTACTAGTTTTGCTGTGGACTACGGTCCAGTTCCCGATTTAGCGTACCCTTCGTGGGGAGTGCATTGAAATGGTGTGCCTCACCTACATATTTTTAAATAAATGTAGGAGAGTGAAGCCGTTGTATCGGATATTTTGTATAAATTTATTGTGAGCTTTTTCCAAGCGGGAAGAGATAATTATTAATAAATTAATGACGTAAATCTGGTACAAGTGGAATAGGGACGTTTCATGTTCTTAATCTTTCTCAAGCCCTGTCTTCGTGAACGGGGTTCACTTAGTTTATAAAGCACTACCAACAGCTTTCAATTGCTCTCTCAATATTCATTCTTCCAAAAGACACCTAAAAGAACTAAGTTACTAAACAAACACAACGTAAATAAGGGTCCTAACTATGACGATCATGCCAAAAATATTACAAAATGCCTGTTATTAAACCTTTACAAAGATCATTCAGAAAGATCAAAACATATTTTATTTATCCTGGTCACATATATATAATTTTATTTAAAAAGGGGAAATCACCTTTTTATAAACAATGTAATATATTTAATAAGCGAAGAAGAATTGGGGAGGGGGGAAAGGTTTCAATATGCAGGGGAAACAGCGTTGAGATATCACGCAGCCTTGTGGAACACCAGCGTTAATAGGCTTGTAATCGGAGCATGTACTGTCTACTACGACCTTGATGCTCCGATCAGTAAGTAAACTGGTGATTCAATTACACAATTTCTCGGGAAGCCAAAAGCAAGGAAGCTTCGACAGAAATGCTTTGTGCCAATCCCGATCGAAGAACTTTACTATATCCGAACTAACCAGCGTGAAATAGCACCTTAATTTTACTGGAAATAACCATTCCATCTCAGTCCTCAGGTGAGAACCCTGCCGGCACCAATAAAATTATTATTTCAATTTTTGTGTTCAATTTACAACATACTCGCAGGTGTAGTAAACTGCATATCTGAAAAATTAAAAAATATGGGGCAGCACGGCGGAAATTTCATTTTCTTTCCCTCGCCTCTGGCTTTTTTTTACATTTACAAGCAGTGATTGACTATTATCAAACCAGATGGTACTCGTAAGTGGTACAGTAAATGAATAATGGAATTTTTTTAGGTAACCCTGGTGATATGTAGTAAAAGTAATTGGCCTTGAAAAGTTTATTAATTTAAATCATTCCTTTTATTAGATCAATTCTAAATATTTCACGGATCAATATATTCTTTGTGGGTTTCTTTTAGAATTATTCTAACGATAATTTGATTTGAGATCTTTAAATAATAATTTAAAAAAATCTCGACATTAGCTTGCTCTACTCTTTCTGTTTTCGACCTTTGTTTTCATTTATCATTTACAACAAATAGTAAAATGAATACTCGCGACGTCAAGACGCGCCAATAAAATTTGAAGAAAATAATCGTCATCCAAGGTGGAGAAAATGGGTAAAGAAATTTGAAAACCTTAAGGTTGCGTGCTCAGTACACTTACACGTAATATAGTTATATATAAAAATTCAAAATAAATCAAAAACAACATTTGGAAACACACAACAACATAATTTTCACATGATTATATAGGCCTTTTTTAATTTTAATATGAAATGCAGTCGAGGCTTTGTTTCTTTTTTAACTTTTAATCTTATCACCGATTTCAGAAGCTAATAAATTATGTAGAAATTAAAAAAAGTTTATTTACTTTGAATAAAACTATATTTCCGGTTTTTTTCGCGTTTAATAACTTACTTCAAGATACTGTAAGCTTGTTCTGCGTAGATCGGACCAAACATTAATATTCAAAAACTGAAAGTAGCCGGGGGCTAACTATGACATTGGGACCTTAAACATCTCTGTCTTCCCGTGACCATGGGTGCTGCAAAGCGCCTGAAACGTCAGTAATTAAAAATAAGTGAAAATAAATTATTTAGCGCGATAAATTATAATAATATTTTTAATAAATGCAAACACAAGGAAGTAAATTAATCTAACAATACAGTCGTAGGGTAGTCGTTACATTTCTGTATAAAGTAAACAAGCATAGAATACTTTATACAGAAATGTAAGGTTTATATAAGGACTTATATCGTTTAGTTACTCACCTCTTTTTTCAGGGACTCTTTCTCATTTTAATCTTGATCCTTTCGTAAATTCATTTTCGATATTTTCTGGAACAAATAGTAATTTATAAAACGCGAATAAAGTACCCAAAGAATTTTATTTAAATAAACAACTTGTAAAATGTTCTTGTCGCAACTAATTAAATGTTGATAAAAATCATAACTTTAAAAATTTGTATACTTGTACATACTCGTATATACTTTTTAATAAATAAAATAATAAATAAAAATAAAATAAAAATAAAAATAAAAATGTTTTATTTTTCAGGCATCGTAGGCCCATAACTGTTAAATCAAATTAACATCTATTTCTTAAGGTGGAACCTTCGGACTGTTCTCAGCCATTCTCCCGCAAGATGGCGCTGAATGCAACATTTTAAGTTTATTTGGATCTTTGTGTAATTGGAAAATTATTAAGTCGTAGGAGTAGACTTAGCGGTTATCGGATATTACATTTTATTGGAATGGGTCATATCATTGCCTCAAAATCTACCCAAATCAACATTAATTTTGATTATAACATCTGTCATTGAATATAGGGTCGTTTACACACACAGACGTATGAAGTTATGCCCTACGTTTATGAAGTTAGAACACTAGATGGCGTGAATGTAAAAAACAAGTTTTTAATTTTTGTGTACGTGTAGATTGGGTAGGCAGAACTACAAAACGCTATATACGATTGTTATAAAAATAAAATTTATATTTGTTGGCGTAAACTATTTAATTGATTTATAATGTTGGGAAATAAATTATGTCAACATTGATTACAATATAACGCAGTTTTATTTTATTACATTACACTATTGCATTTTTTATCAAAACAGAAGTACCTATTTGAAGCAACATAATTATACTGATACATACCAATTCACTCAAAACTAATAACGCTGATGATTTGTAACAGTACCAATTATTACAATAATTAGACATTTCATAACCAACACGTAAGAAACTATAATTCACAAACAAGAGATAACAACAAATCTATAACACGATTTATTTTGTGATAATAACCAAGAAGGTGAAAATAATATTTCCTAATTTCGAAGCACTCAACAAAAGCTTTTAGAAAAAAATATATATAAAGAGCAGTTTATTGAATTGAGCACATGGTCAGGTTATAACCACCTGCTCAATTCAATAATCTGCTCTTTATAATTATGTAGTATGTATGCCTAATGAAGTATTATTTCACCTTTTGATTTTATAGTAAATACAAAATAAAAAGAAATATACAATGATAATGTTAAAATTCTAAACAAACTACTACCAAAATACAATTAGAACAAAAATCATTTGACTTGTTGATTTCACCGTCTGCCTTGAAACTTCCTGTCTTGCAACCACTGCTACACTGCTGCTGCAAAGAAAACTTACTTAGTATATTAATGTTAATGGCAAACCATTCAGTTCAAAATTGTATTTCCTTCAATCACCAAAGCTGCTCTAAAATAAAAATTTTCTTCTATTCTTTGCATGAACTTCCAACTAATGTTGATGTTGCAGGAGGATTTTTCACTGGAATAACAATATAATTTTATTTTATCAATTTCGATATCTAAATATAACATAATTTATCTCATGTAGAAGAGGCCTGTGTCCCAGCAGTGGGAATATATTGATGCAATTTATGAAGTGAATAAAAAAGTAAAAGCGTAGTGTACATACCATTCAAATCTATACATTTCGCATTTTTTGGAACACGTCTCAATATTATTTCAGGTAGAATACAGTTTTTAAAAAAGTCTGATAATTTTGGTATCATATTACTGATAAATTCATTATCTCGACAAACTTCTATAACAGTCAAAGACTTAGTGACTGAAATGAAACATATGAAGTAGCACTTATCCATTTTGCTAACACGCATTTGTCCTTGGACCTGAAATAAAATTTGATAATGGTAAGAGAAAACAAGATACTGAAATAAAGTAAAATGTGGACATGCAATAGAATTTTCAATTTACTTGATAGTAATAATCATGCTTTTTATTCATGACTAAAACATTATTATCCAGTTTTAGAGCAAAGTTCTTCTTTTCTAGTGCAGCTGCCTCTAGGCTTTGATTTGTTCTGGCCAATGATGGAAAGCACTTGATTTCAACAACAGCTCTCTCATTTTCAATTACACCTGTAACAAATAAAACGCCGAGATGGAGCTCTTCATGAAATTGGATATAAGAATTGGTTGTGGTTTTTTTGTTTCTCGTAATTATAACTAGTATTATGTTTGGCAACATTTGCCAAACACAAAAATAAAATTGAAGTTTGATAAAGAAAGACTTACCATCTGGACTGCCAGCTAAAAATCCAAATTCTTCATCAATAAAAAGGCCTGAAGGCCTCACAATTTTATTATATTGTTGCATGAACATACTTTTTGCTACATTTTCATATTGCTGCCCATATAACATGTCTTTTGTGCAAACATTCTTTTTATACAGAATATCCTTTACATGATTGTGACATGGGGTGGTGATACGGCGTTTGCAAACCTGTAAAGAGAAAAAGTTCAGATAAACTAAATGTATGTTATGGTTTACTTTTAAAATTTTAATTTTCTATAAATATATTCTATAGTAAAGTACCGCATTTTTACCAGAAAGGTATGTTTATAAGTATACATATCTGCTAACATCATTATCACACCACACAACTCACCATTCCAAAATGACTAGCAGTCAAACGGTCACTCCTATGAGTAGTATATAAATCATTTTCATGCTGTCCTACAGTGGACGTTTCAATCAAAGCAATGTTTTCTGGTGACTTTTGGAATTCTGCTAGCCTTTCTTCACACCGTACTTTCAACTGTGCTTCGTCAATATCAATAGGATCACAAGCTTCAGGTCCATAGTGCTTATCCGGTTGGGTTTTCTCTCTTGGAGCAAATAATCGTTTGCGTGTCGAAGATTGCAATCGTATTCTGCTTTGTTCCTTCTGCTTTATATATTTTTTAAAATGTATCCCTGGGCTCTGTGTGGTCTGCTTTTTCCATGCAGTTTAATGCCATTTGTGTCCATTAGCAAGCGATAGACCTGAAAACATTTTTATTTATTTATTTATTGAAACTAACAACTATCATGACAGGAATAACCTAATGCGACAGTGTAGTTCTTTTTATGCATAACAAAAATGTAGAAATTAACTGTAACAAATTGTAAACAATCCCACCCTAGTAAATTAACTCACACAATTTTAATTTAAAGAATTTCTTACTGGCTCTAATAATTTCTGACTGACTATTACTCTATATTTACCGGCCACATGAATACGTCGCTGGTAAGAACCCCCTTTTCCAAAACTAATTCGTTTTCCACAGTTGAATTTGTTTACTACACTCATGAAGTTTTCTGCCACATTTGTTGTCTCATTAGACAAACGACCTGCCTTCAAAGCAATTTTTTCATTGGCTGCATAAATCAGAGCCCACACCTCTGGAGCATTATTTTTCAGACTTTCTACGAGATTTTCTTCCTTCCTTTCACTTTCATCTGTCAATGTTTTATTGATATTGGAGTAATAATCCTTGCAGTTTTCATGTACTCCGAATACATGAAGCGGGCCATTTCTCAAATCTGCTGCCATAGCAGTATGCGCACTGCTATGCATGATAATTTTCCGTGCTACTAGTGTAAGTTTCATCACCTTCGGCTTCAAAATATTTCGCCCAGAAAGAGAGCTTAGTGTTGGCCAAGATCTACAAAGTACAAAATATAAATACAGAATAATATGCTTCACTGATCTTGAGTTGTCTTTAGAAATTTAATTTATTCATTTACCTTGTAGAGTGCACTAGTATAGTTTTTGATTACATGATTCTTGCATTCAATTTTTTTTATTATATTCCCATATGACACTTTCTCTTTCAATTTTGCAAACACAGAGGAGTCTCCGTCACCAATAAAACTCAACTAGCGAAGTTGATGTATTTCTTCACTCTTTTGAAAGCCTTCTACAACAATATCAGTAAAATTTTTGCAGCAATTATGTGCTTTCATATCCATGTTTCTTTTCTCATAATATTGACATGTATAACAATATTTATTTCTAACACCAAGAAATAGACATTTTTTAGTTTCTATCTATCTATATATATATCTCTTTATCACACATATTGCACTTGAAAATTAATTCACTTCGAAATCCATCAAATCTTTCACCAACAAAATCAATTTGTGAAGATTCACACATATTTCGATGTCTTTCCATAAGCATTGCCCACTGTATTACATGCTTCAAGTCCACAATGCGATACTCAGATATCTCAGATAAACATTTATTTGGAACAGCTTCCACAATCAATTGAAATGAATCAATTTCAGGATCAGCTTGCGGCCAATTAATCTCTAAAGGTTCAACCACAGGTTCAGCTGTCACTGTGCTAGTACTAGGAGCACTGTAGGTGGCCTCTAAGCGTGTTTTCGGTTTTACACGCGCATATGTTCTTGGTTGTGTATTCTGAGTACTGAAAGAAACAAATCAAATTGTGGTGACCATATAATAAAAGTATATAACCTATATCCTAGACCTATTTTCCCCTTTTTGAATATTTCGATGGTTTTTTTTACGTCATCTTATGGTTTTCGACCAAAGCAACAATTTCTTAGGTGCGTACGTACATGTAGTGTTCCCTTTACGAACAATAATAAATCATGCTTATTTGATACGTACATTACAGAGTTATCTATGACGATTTCTTCATTCAATGGCTTCTTCTTCGTTTCTTCAGAACGCCAAGCTTTCAAACGGCTGTAATAAAATATAAGAGTGAAACTTTTGTCTATAGAAAATGTAGGCAAGTAGGTAGGTAGGTACGATAAGAAGTGTAATCGTGAAATAGCGCGAAATCCCTACATCCAAACTCTCCGCTAGGAGTAATAGTGTTCTGTGATCCAAACTTGGTCGTGTTTACTAAGAAGCCGGATACAGAGTTACTTGTATTATGTATGTTTACTTACCTCTCTGTATCATGAAATCGTTTTAGTGCAGATCGTACTCGTTTCAACGATTTTCGCTTCCCCGAATATGCGTTCGTTTGTATGACGCCTTGCTTGTTTGAGCAGACATTGTAGACGCAATCTAAATCTGAAATATAGAAAAACAAACAGTAGAGAACAGTATAGAAAAAAAAGTATTTGAATAAAATATATCGCATCCGCAAGTGGTGCAGAGTGTCGATTAGAAGATAGTCCAGATCGTAGACAAATCTTCCTTCAATTCTATATGAATGTGATCGTGGTTGCGTTCGGAACACAAGATCCAGAACACTAAAATGTACAAAAATTTACTTATCTTTTATTTCAATGTTATCTTTATATTCCTTGTAGAATTGGCCGACGAATAAGAAAAATATAACACAGATTAGAATAAGCTATTTATTTATAAACAATAAAGCACGGAACAGAGAAAAGGATTTTATGTAACTGAATTATATTTGTTTCTGAACGCATCATAAGGTGTGACGTAGTGACGAGTGAACTTGAGCTCTACAAAATATAACAAACTAATAATGTGTGTCTGTCTGAAAGTGTTTGCAAAATGCGTAAAGGATGTTTAATGTAACCCGGCAAAACCTAATTTATCAAATGTTTGCAAGTTTAATTTTGTGACTGCTTTGGTCGTATACCGATTTATAATAATTGTATTTATTGTTGACCAAAAACATATTCAAACACATTCATACATGAAACACTGACACGTATGACGTAGGTAATCAGTATTGTGACGATATTTCAGAAAAATCACGGGACAGCCTGCTGATAATACTATCGAAAACATAATTGCGTTTTTAAAATAATTAATTACTATACCTACGATAAATTACAATATAGTCCCAAATATATACTAGAGAAATATTGCAATTCGAATCAATGAAAACATACATACAAAATATGTATAATACACAAGAAATTCCGCGCGCAAATCATAGCGCGTGACAACCGAAATCAGAATATATATTTTATACAAGTCAAACAAGTGAACGTACGTAAGTTTGGCAACGCTTTTGTTTCGTCAATTCAAGGTCAGGAATACGTTAGTACCGTAGACTTCTCTGTCTACGGCAGTTTGTTGTCAGAAAGGACGGCAACGTCGCTTTACCTACGACTTTTGGTATGCCACACAACGATAATAAGTAATAAAATTGTTTACAAAAAAACGTAGGTGTCTAAGGTCATTAGTTTTATGTTATTTTATACGGTTTATTAATGGTTGGAAAGGAAATTAACCAATTATTGAACTTAAGATATTGATTTATCAGAATTATTTAAGATCACTTGGATGCCATCTAGCGTGCCAATGTTAAACGTCGTCAAAAGTCACGCACACTACTAAAGAAGTGTCAAATTTTTCCGGGATTTCACTATTGTTTTTCTCAGTATATAATGTAAGTTATTGCCTATAAAGGTCAGATGCGTACACATTTCATTGTAGAGAAGTGATAAAATGATTAGTTTTAAAGAAAGAGTGTCTGTGTTTAGTGAAGATTTTGGTTAAAAAATGTATGGACGGACGGTCGAAACATCCACCTTAAGAACTAATGTTAGTACAAAAAATTCAAACAATGCATACAAATTTGATAGATTTATCAAGCTCACTTTAGTACATGTAGCTTGACAAACCTACCTAGTGTCGGGCCATCGAGCCTCTCCGCAAAGACCCTCAGGATACTATTCGAGCTCCCTCTCACTCTGCGCATTAATGACTCCACTTTTTTACGCATGATCGCGAAGTAGTCATCAGTATGCGTATCAGCGAACATGCCTGATGCACTACAATGAGGTGGAAGCCCTAACAATAACCTAAAGGCATTGTTATATTAAATACGCATACGAATGTTACTTAAAGAAGAAGGAAGAGACAATACAAATAAATTCAGATTGGTGTCTAGCAATTAAAGACGATACAACAACTCTTATACGTTTAAAACAACAATTTTATAATTCTGTGTGTTTATGTACATTGCTTGATGTCGTTTCATGTGTATGCTGTGGTAAGGAGCTTCTTACAGCATTACCAAAGTCAATACTACCCTATACAGTAGTATTATGTATGCTCAATGCTTTGAGTTTGAGTGATTTAAAAGGCGCAAACTGTTATATTAGATTATTATATATTTTGAATATGCTTTTTAGAAAAACTTAATCAAACTTAAAAAAATGTTTTATTATTTTATTTTTATGTTTAATTAATTTCATTTTTCCATTCACTCATAACAGTTTATCAAAAAGTCAATGCTGAATATAGCCCACCCCAAAGATTGCCTAATATTGCGGATAATTGCCAAAGTTTCCTCGTTTGGCAGGCGGATTAACAGCCTTTTGATATGTTAACAGGTAGATGCTGCTGCACCTCTCCTATTTTATTTCTTCAGTCGCCTCTTACGACAGCCATGGAAGTGGATGGAGTAGTGGATTCTCTTACGTCGCCACAAAACGGCATTTACATAAATGGGTAATTAAACTAAAATAACTAACTTTTGTAATTACATTAATATTATTATTAAGTACTAGATGTTACCCGCGGCTTCGCCCACATGGTCACTGGGAAATGAAATATCTATTGCTTTTTGAATTGAAAGAAAACTGAGTTTTATAGATTTTTCAGAGATGCAGCCATTAAAAGAAAACTGAGCAAAATTGATTCGTCAGCCTATTTAAATATTTTGAAACGCAGCGTATAGGAAAGCATGAAAATAGCCTGTTTATTCCAAATGGAAATGGGATATTTTTTTATTAAAGGAAACTGAGCATAATTATCCGTCAGGGATGCAGACTTTTGAAAGGAAACTGAGCTAAATTGATTCGTCAGAGATGCAGTTTTCTGAATTGAAAGGAAACTGAGCCAAATAAAAGATCCGTCAGAGATGCAGCTTTTTGAGTTGAAAGGAAACTGAGCTTAGTAGGTCCGTCAGAGGTGCAGCATTTGAAATTGAAAAGAAACTGAGCTAAATAGGAAATTTTGAATTGAAAGGGAAGATCTGTGGGAATTCTGATTAATTGATTGTGGAAATTTTTGGAAAAAAACTAACTGAACACTATTTTAAGACGCTACTACGCGCTACGCGCAAGATTTAGAGGGAGTTTTAAAACAGAATGTGCAGTGCGGCCCCCGCTTAGCAGCGTGGCGGCAATGCAGGAGGAAGCTACGGCCACAGCAATGTTTTTATCTTTCCGTATTTGCGCTAATAATAAATTTAACAAAAATGTCTTCCCAGCTCCTATCTGCATCGAAAAAGAAAAGTGCACCATTTTCAGATTCAATTTGTCCTAATACTTTGTCAAAAACTCGTTTTTGTTCAGGAAGCAAGCGGGGTACAAATTCGGCTACTTGCTGCTGCAAAGCTTGTATATCGTAGTTTGTTTCACGTATAATTTCATCACTTAGTTCATTTTCGGTTGTTCGCTGAGGCTTTATCATTCCAAAGTCGCTTAATTTTTTGCCTACCATTGCCATTACTTTATCTTCAATTTTTCCAAGTGCTTCATTATAAATGTGTTCATTGTATGTCATGTTCACGTGTGTCTGCTGTAACCTTCGCAAAATATCTTCCGCCATGTATTTGTCCCACAATTCATGTGCATTAGATAGCCCGCAAGATGATATGAGAGTTGCATAAAGATCCCTAATTTTAGCTGGTGACTGGCATTGCATCTTCCTCCATGGTTTCATCCCAGTGATTATCGTTTTCTAAAAGATGCAGAGCTTCACATACTTATATTTAAGTTGCGCATTCTTGACCGTTGACCGTTTTAAGGTCTTTATATCCTGTAGGACTCCGAACATGGTGCAGCAGCAATCGTAAACAGAAACATTCAAAATTAGTTACATGGACGGTATACATACAACCAAGGGCATCTGATGATTTTACACCGGGCCAATTTGCCTGAGATTAAAAAATATTGCTAGGTTGCTTCCTTTATTTATGTACTTACAGATATAGTTGATTGCGCGGACAGAGCTACATGCTTCTACATTAATGTGGGCATTAAACTTTTTACATAGAATGGGCGAATATGGGACAATCCAGCTGTTATCTAAGATTTCGAACGCTCCAGAGCGATTTGATTGTAACTTTCCTGCCACCATCTTCGGGAGCTCTGCGTCTGTATAAAGGGTAGCCATTTACATTGTGCACAATGACACTGTCTCTTTTAGTAGCTATTTAGGGAATTTCTTTGTACATTTTCCTTCTTACATACATGGCGATATTGAATTTCGTACTCCACATGGACCGTGAATCATTTTTCGGACGATGGTATCATACAATTCTTTATCTTGCTCAAGATCCGGAATCTCGGCGCTTATTATATCGTCTATTTGGCTGGGCCGCAACTTCTCTTTAAGCCATATTAGAATGTGGGCATGCGGTAATCCTCTTTTTTTGCCATTCAATTGAATACATGAAGCACTGCACCTCTCCGAAAATTTTCCCTTTGTTAATTACATACTTTAATTTTTGTACTTTTAATCTAAATACTCTAGCAACTAAATCGTGTCTGTTAGTACTTTTTGGACCGGCATTAGCTCCTCGGTTATTTCTTTCCATATGGGATTGCAAATAAAAGTAACAAATAGATCAGGTCTGTTAATGCGTCTTGTGTGTACTCATGTAGGTAGCGGGTACTGTTAACGAATGATGAGGGCAGTATTACCATTTTACCTAAATTTCTGGGGTTTACATTAGCGTCGCTAGAAACTGCATCTTGTAAATGTATATAACTCTCAACGCACAGCTTTTTTTGATTTAAAGATATATAACGTAGACTTTCACCTTCTACCTTCACATACATGTATACCAAAAATTGATGAAATAATTGTCTACACCGGGCTAAGACGTTAAAATCATTTTCTCGCAACATCATATGATACGCATAAAAATCCTTACATGATAATTTTTTGTTCGGAGTAGGCTACTTTGTGACCGGATTAAAGAGTGGAATTTGAAAATGATAACCCTCTTGTCCTTTGCAATAAATCAATGGGTATTGCAGAGCGTCATAAAACTTGTGTGTATCGACTACCCATTGCAACGTATCATCACGTGCTCGCAAGACAATGTCTCTTGAAGAAAATTGATCACCACTAATTACGGCTGATATTTCGTTTATCAAAGGTCCTCGAGGGGTCCGATCTGCGTGAATGACGACTTTATAATCCTCTTCACGTAGATTTTCTAAAGCAGTTTTAAATGTTTTGACTAAAATATTACGTTCATGCAAGAATCTTTGAATTTTAAACAATGTGTCTCTCTCTCAACTCCTAGGATAAATTGGCAGCGACGGTCTACCTTAATTTCTTCGTAACCCATAAAGTATACTTGTAAAAATTTATGCTGTTCGTTTTCAGCTGGAAGAAGTGAACCTATTCTATTCTATATAAATTTGCCCTTGCACCGTAAATGTAGGCGAAAATCCCGGCATTATTATTTCCCGGTCAACTCCGAAGGACAAGTCATTTGAAAGCATGAGTTATATTTCCGGATCCTGTTTAAAAAGCGTCGTGACTCATTAGCATCATATAAAAAGAGAGTTTTCAAAGGTTCTTCTGGTTCCCCAAGTAACGGTAGAGACAATTTGCCATTAGAACAGCACATGCCTGCGGTCTCATCTTTCCATTTTAAAGCGCTGCAAAATAGACTCACCTTGTCCATCAGTCCGATAACAACTAGCCTGTGATTTTATAATGAATCAACGGATCATAATTGAATGCTGCGGCATTAAAAACTGACAAATTGTTTCTTTGAAAATTTCGTCGACGTTCAGCTTGGAGCTGAGCATTTGCATCACTTCGCGCCTGTGTCTGTTCTGGTGTTTCAGATGCCCTTATAGTAGATTGACGTTCAGCTTGCTCAATGAGTCTGTGTTGAGTTTCATCAGGTGTTTATGCGGCTCTTAAGGTGGCCTGACGTTCCGCTTGTTCGAGTAGCCTTTGCTGACTTTGAGCAGGTGTTTCAGTAGCTCTTAAAGTAGATTGACGCTCTGCCTGTTCAAAACGCCTTTGCTAACTTTGAGAAGGTGTTTCAGTAGCTCTTAAAGTAGCTTGACGCTCTGTCTGTTCAAAACGCCTTTGCTGACTTTGAGCAGGTGTTTCAGTAGCTCTTAAAGTAGCTTGACGCTCTGCCTGTTCAAGACGCCTTTCCTGACTTTGAGAAGGTGTTTCAGAAGCTCTTAAAGCAGCCTGATGCTCTGTCTGTTCAACACGCCTTTGCTGACGTTGAAAAGGTGTCTCAGATGCTCTAAAAGCAACCTGACGCTCTGCTTGTTCTTGCCTTCTCAGTTCAGCATCTTCTAAAGATTCTAGCGATCGAGCTAATCTTTCCGCTTGTCTTTGAGAAGATACTCTTGAAAGGCTGGACTTACGTTTGCGAGGCATTATGAAGTAACAAAAAACCTATTTATAAAAAAAACGTTAAAATACCTAAAAGGAATTAAATTTCCTTTTAAATATTTTTTAAAATCAAAACAACAAAATCAATTCAAGACACAACACGAATCCGAAAACGATAGCCAAAAAAAATCGAATCAAATTAAACCAAATCACAAAACAAATCGCAGAAAACCAAAATCGAAAACAGTAGTCAATAAAAATATAACCAACGAGAAAAGAAGTAAGTGTATAGGTACCGTATACACTATCTGTACTATGAATATTCCTTTGAAATATTTTTAAACAACCTAAAACAACGAAAACCAATTCACGATTCTAAATAAATAAAATCCAAAATCAAATCCAGAGTCTAAATATGTATAAAGGAATACCAACCAAATCAACAAAAACGATCCAAGAAAATACACAAATCCGAAAAATGAAAGCCAATATAAATCCATTCAACCTTAACCAAATCACAACGCAAATAACAAGCAACCGAAATCGAAAAATACAGATCCATACATTTTTATCTTAATTTTGGTAAAAAGACATAATAATACAGATATTCTGACCTTCTGTGTTCGTCCATCGTACCGTCGTCCGTCTTGTAGGATCACGGTAGCGCCACCTAGCTGAATTTAATTTTGCAACATATTCGATTTTCCCACGGGAATGATATGTTTTTTCCGCGGAAAAAAGTAACCTATGTCTCTCTACAGCCACTGAACTATCCCCATACAAAAAATCATGCCATTCCCACGCTCTGTTGTGACGTGAAAGGAGGACAAACAAACAAACAAACACACTTTCGCATTTATAATATTAGTATGGATTTACACTGATTTTGAACGATACAGACAGAAACAGAAACTTTTTTTATTCAATGTAGATTATAAACAATACTCATTAAAATTCACTGTTTTCGTTTACATCTGGTTCGCAAAAAAAAAACCTCTGTCCTGGGAAGAACCAGCAAGAAACCCAGCGGGACTTTTTTTTTTTCAAATAATAGCTTACAATCATGTTTACAATTTACAACACAAGACAAATTAGATATAGCTTGGTAGCAATAACCCTTCCCAGGGATATTATCATCCGTAAATTCCTTACTATTATATAATGACCCTTTATATACAAACTTAGTAATAAAATTGAAAAATTCAAGATATGTTCAAGTTGTTTTAAACACACACACGAACACACACACACACACACACAAACACATATATATATATATATATATATATATATATATATATATATATATATATATAATCATCCTTTCACGGTAAATGTTGATCCAGTGAGAAGTTAGAACAATTGTTGATCCACCTATTTGACGTGTTTGCTCAGCTCCTCGTCGCGCAAACTGATATACTTTGATCCATTCTTGATGCGCGTATGACGTCGGTGGATCTGCACTAACAGGATTTCAATATACTCGTCAGCGATTTGACCAACATTTGTTGATCTATAAACGGTCGAAAAAATCATACTGAATATGATTTTTTAGATCCAGAGTATATTTAATTTATATGCGACATTTACTTAGACTAAGTGGATCCGGAGCCATAATTGACGAATAGGTACTCGAACACGAAGCGGCAACGTCGCGTTCTGTGTGTGACAGAGAACCCAGTAGGCTACTTCTTTATAGTAATAAGGTAAGAAAATACGTTATATGCTGATTTTGTGGATCAAACTTTGGTTGGCAGGTTTTATTGTGGAAAGACGTTTGTTCGAGTTTTTGTTATCGTGTGAGTGAATTTCTGTTATTTTATTCATTTGTCATAGATCAATTAGAAGATGATGGATAGTACTTTATTACAAATTAATTTTAGTGTTTTACAAATTTAAAAAAAAATGTGTACAAATAAATTAATTGTAGCGTTCACTCGAGTGTATGTGTGTGTGTGTGTGTGTTTATACGAGTTTGTGGGTGCGCGTGCGTGTGGGTGTATGTGCGTTCATGTGTGTTCGTGTGAACGCATGTGCGTGCGCGTGTGTGTGAGTGTATGTGTGTGTATGTGCACTGTTGTGTTTTTTTAGTACGTGTGTGTGCGTGTGAGTGTTTGCGTGCGTGTGTTAACTGTTGTGTGTGTGTGTGTGTGTGTGTGTGTGTGTGTGTGTGTGTGCGTGCGGTTGCGCGTGTGTTTGCTTTTGTGTGTGTGGGTACGAGTGTGTGCGTGTGTGCGTGCGTGTGTCCACTGTTGTTTTGTGTTTGTGTATGTGCTTGTGCGTGTATGTGTGTTCGTTCGTGCGCACGCGTGTGTGTGAGTGTATGTGCGGTTGTGTGTGTGTGTGTGTGTGTGTGTGTGTGTGTGTGTGTGCCAGCGCGCGCGCGTATGTGTATGTGTGCGCGCGCGTTCGTTTATGTATGTGTGCGCGCGCGTGTGTTTGTATGTGTGTGTGAATTTGTGTCTGTGTTTGTGCGTGAGTGTGTGCGTGCGTGCATACGTGTGTGTGTGTGTGCTTAGGTGTGCGTGTGTGTGTCTGTATTTATGTGAGTGCGCGAGAGCGCACGTGTGTGTATGCGCATGCGTGTGCGTGCGTGCGTGCGGTGTGGGTGCGTGCGTGTGTGTTCGTCTGTGTGCGTGTTTGTGTGTGTATGCGCGTGCGGGTGCGTGTGTGCGGTTAGGTGTGCATGCGTGTGTGTTCGTCTGAGTGCGTGTTTGAGTGTGTATGTACGTGTGTGTGTGTGTGTGTGTGTGTGTGTGTGTGTGTGTGTCTGTATGTGTGTGTGTGTGTGTGTGTGTGTATGTGTGTGTGTGTATGTGTGTGTGTGTGTGTGTGCGTGCGCCCAGAAAACGGAGGCGGAGAATGGAGATGTGGAGGCGGAGGTGAATGCAGCGTAGTATGTGGTGAAGGCGGAGGAGAGGAATTTGTGGTGAAGTCAGTAATAGTGGAAACGGGGAATTGTGTTGGAGGTGGAAAGAATAGTGACGGCGGAGGGAGCGGAGTTTATTGTTGAGGCGGTTGGAGCAGAGTTTATGGTGGAGGCGGAGGTAGCGGAGGTGGAGAACGAAAGCTTAGAGAGGGGTGCGATTGTAGATGTGGAGACGTAGGTGGCAGAGATGTTGGTGGGTGCACTGGAGTGCAGTAAAGTGGTTACCGCGTGAGGGCAAGTGAGGCTCATATAAAGGACAGTTGGTTACAGCGAAAAACAGTGTGGCTGGTAAGTAGATATCGATACTGCCCCTAAAGATGTTACTACGAGGTTATTCATTTTTCCGAATATCAGCTTGGATACCTATTGGTACTAGAAATAAAGTGAAAAGAACTTTTCTTTTGTGACGGTTTCATCATAACTAACATAAAAAAACCAAACTCGGCATACCTAGCTCTACTAGTCTAGGTGCTACAGTGTTAGATACCGAAGTACACCTTCAGGTCACTTCAGCAAGTCCGGAGGTAAGGACTCATCAAAACTAACAAAATGAGCCCAAACTCAGCACACCCAGTTCTACTAGTCCAGGAGTTCCACTAGTAATTCCGAATTACATTTTGATGTCACTACATCAAGACCGGTGGTAAGGTCTCATGATAATATCTCATGTAATAGTTCGATTCTATACTTATCAATTTTGTAAACGCTTCCTTAAAAATCTTGATTATGAAGATGTAGAAAACATGTTAACTGGTTTATGGTAAACACACACACACACACACAAACACGCAAGCGCGCGTGCAAACATGCACACGAACACAACAGTGCACACATGCACACCCATTCACACACACACACACACACACACACACACACACACACACACACACACTACGCACACGCACACATATACAAACACACACACACACACACACACACACACACACACACACACACACACACACACACACCTACACACGTACACATACGCACACGCACACATATGTACACAAACATACACACACACATACACACACGCGCGCGCGCACACATATGCACACAAATACACACACACACACACACACACACACACACACGCACGCACGCAAACACGTACTCAGACGAATACCTTATGTCGCCGTTGCCACCACTTCCGCTACAAGAAGGGGCGTTGTCGAGTAATTCGTTAAAAAAAGTCGTTTATTTCGACCACAAGGATCATAGTGGTTAGTAATAATACAAATCTTAAAACTAATTTTCTTAAAACCAATTATAAACCTATATATAAGACAAGCCCGATTACTCAGCACTTGCACCATATGACAATGGTTCAGGTACTGACCTCAAACCTATCAGAAAATGCCCTCAGGATACCATTGCAACTGGCCCGCACCCTGCGCACCAGGGATGTGCATCGTTTACGCATGGTGGTGTAGAAACAATCGACACGCGCATCCGCGAATATACCCCGCGCATTACAATAACGAGGTAGACCAAACAGCACCCTGAATACATTACATAACACGCATTTAATCTGTAGCTTGTACCGCCAAAGATACGAAACGGCAACGTCGCGGCTGCATACAGCCAATCCGATCGTTTATCTTATCGTTTGCTGTGCTCTGATTAGTTCATTTAAATCGGATCAACATTTTCCGTAACCATCGCAAGGTGGATTTGTATATCGGATCAACTTCGGCCAACGCTAGCAAACAGTCTCGTGAGTGAAGATGTTGATCCCGTCGGAGCCACATTAGTTACCAGAGATGCATATTGGATCAACAAAAGGCGCCGGATCAACATGCGTTTTCGGATCAACAAAGTGCTCGCGTGAAGTCGCGAGCTGATCAACATTTACCGTAAAGAGATCTCTATATATATATATATATATATATATATATATATATATATATATTATATTATAGATCTCTATATATATATATATATATATATATATATATATATATATATATTTGGTTAAAAAAATCGTAAAAATATTTGTGCTGTCTTATCAGTTGAATCCGTTGAATAGTCTAAATTTTATTATCAAGAGAACTTTTAGAGCAGGAAAGAGTTCACTACGCTTCACTTGTCCTTAAATTTAATTCATAGACACGATATCCTCACCATGTTTACCTTTACCGTCAAACACGTGGTAAATCAGCACCTAAAATTGAATTTAGAAATTCTATCGGCGCATGCGGGCATCATAATAATTTTGCTTGTGTTATATAGAATTTTTTGGCGAACGCTTATATTAAAGTATACGTGAATGAGTGCATTTTCATGAACATTTAAAGCCCTGCCTGTTAAATCAATATAACTTAATGATTTCTTAAATTTACGCAAACACTACACATTGAATAAAACTAAATTTACGGATTTTATTGCGTTTATTTAACTACTTTTACTTATTTTTAATTCCCGACGTTTCGGGTGCTTTACAGCAACCATGGTCACGGGGGGGGACTGAGATGTTTGACGTCCCAATGTCATAGTTAGTCCGGCTACCTTCAGTTTTTGAATATTAATTTTTGGTCTGATTTACGCAAAACGAGCTTATAGTATCATGAAGTCTTGCAGTGGTATGCTTAGGTTTGGGTTTAATTTTGTTAATTATAGGATCCCAAGCAGGTGGCAGTACCCATCCATCTTCTCTATTGAAATTTGGATGTTTTTTAATTTCAATAGCCTCGCGTATCATCCTTGGTAGGAATCGGTGTTCTTTTGCGAGAATTTGTGGTTTATCAAAACGAATGTAATGGTGGGGACGATCTTGAACATGTTCGCAGACTGCAGACTTCCCGGAGCGTCGGTGCTTCACGTCAGCTATATGTTCTTTCACGCGGGTTTTTATGGATCTTTTTGTTTGACCTATGTAAGAGAGACCACAATGTGTAGTGTTCGCGTAAATTTAAGAAATCATTATGTGAACCAGTATGGACTGGTAATAGCAAATAAAATTCGCCGATTAGATCTTAAAACCAAGCGCGCTAGATATATAACATCTTTAAATTTTTTGAAGAGATGCAGAGACCATATTCTCGTTCTTACTTGTGTCAAAATATCAACAAAAAAGGACATTCGAGGAAGCGCTAAGATCTAAAATCAGGCAAGTTAAAAGTTGTTTCGAACGGTGATTCAGCAGAAACGGTTCGATTTACATTTCATAAACATCACCATAGCCTCTCGTCAGTCCAAAACCTTCTAAAGGTTGCTGTCAAAAAGTACGCATCTGTCCACAACCATCAGAAGGTTGCTGGTTACTTATAAACTTCAGATTCGAAACAGCCCTAGTAAAAGTATACGTATCTCCCTATAACTGGTACAACATGCAGAGAATTAAACAAAGACGGCAATTAATATCACACACGCTTCATAAACCAACCATAGAAGCTGTGAAATAGTAATACATTTATTCCGTTCGGTTGCTCGTTCTGTGACGCGGTGTCGTGTGTTTACGTGCAAAGTATTAATTGTTGAAAGTGATTTCGGAAGTCAATATTAAAGATAAACATGAATGGGTAAGTCATAAATACTTTTCTATTAATATAAAATATATTAGATGACGATTTGTACATAAATTGTTCCATTTTATCAAACATTGCTTGCCATTTCGACCGCCATGTTGAAACCATGATCGTATTAACTTCAATTGTTTTAAATTAAAAGTACAATTGTGAATGGTAAACATTGTCTTAATATCGTTAACATACTTATTTACAAACATAACAATAATTACAATTGTATAGTTTCGATTAAATATTTCATAAAACTAAAAATAACAAATTGCTTAAATCTCGCGTCCACCTGGCGGTCGTGGACAGACACGGGTCGTAAAGTTATTCACAAGAAATCCGCCATCTTAGAGAGCAGGTTGTATAGTATGGATACGATTTTGGGAATACCAGTGTTGGTATATTTTTACGATAATTTTTGGTGTGGATTTTTATTTGTTTCGTTTTATTTTTTTGTCAATAATTTTTTTTACTTTTTGTATGTGCATGTCATTATATTTTTTTGCACTTGATTGACAAGTGAAACACTCTTTGTTTTCACTCTTAGCCCAAGGTTATCTGGAAGAGATTGCTTTTTGTACGTAGTAGTTTTTATTGCTAAGCAATAATCCTTAGCTCGTTGCGGTGCTATAGTTGGAATAGCCTCAAAGTACGAAACGGTCACCCATCCAGTTGCAAGCTAACGCGTGCATTGCTTAAACTTTATTATGGATCTCGCACGCAAGCTATCACTAGGCTAGGGTCACTTCAAATTAAGTAAAATAAAAAAAAATCTAAATAACAAAAATATAAATCTTTATTTTGGCAAAAAGAATTGTCAAACATTTTTTATAATAACATTCAAATGTTAATTAAAAATATAAAAAGCAAAGAAAAATAACTAATTTGTATTTCATTTTAATTTTATGTTCATGATTACAATTATTAAAGAAGTCACCACAGAAAGTATCCATACTAGCATAGCTGGGTACTACGTCATACTTGGTGCTTTTTGTAGTGAATGTGTAACTTTTAGTTGATGATTTCTAACATAATTTTGTATAAAAGATGCCTTATTTGTTTTGTTTTTAACTTAGGAAATGTTATTATATTTAGGAATGTACATTCACATGTAAATAAATTACAAAATTGTTCGTTACAAATGCAAAAGTTTGAAAGCATTTTTTTAGGGTCACTTTTTCAAGTGTTTGTTACAACTCGTTCATTTCTTAATAACTGAATAGTTGTAATATTTGAAACTGTTTATATTAAGAACAAAGACCAAACTATAGCATAAGTTAAGATTTATAGCCCATTGTGCCTCAGGTGTCGTCGATATTGAAGTACAAAATGTGCCTTTTTTTGTGCCTGTTTCGGGTTATCTTAAGTGGCCCACATTATTGTAGAGCTTGTGGTGTGAAAAAACTGTACGTAGAGTTGTGTTTTTTTATTCATTATTGTAAAGTGTGTTATCGTATAGTAAATGAAGTAAATATTTATTGAAATAATTGCTTAATTTTTTAATGATTACATTTTATATTCAACAATCTAGAAAAAAATCGCTTCTAGCAATTTTATCACCAAATTTATAACATACCAAAAGGGTGAACGTACACATTTACACATATTCTATTAGCTTATTTAACAATAATTCTAACAACATATCATATTATATAGTTCCCATACATAAATATTAAGATATTGCCATTTTAATGACACGCGCCACGTAGGCAATATAACACTCGTTTAGGGTTTGACAGATGCGCCAAAGCGGCTATTTTGGCCCGGACTGCTGAGAGGATAGACAATTTGTTCAGTGAACTAAAGACAGTTTTAACGACATTTGATTTTAATAATTCCATCGAAACTTTAAACAAACGAGAAACAGCAAAATACAATGAGTGCAAAAATAAACAAATAGAAAAATACCAAAAATTAACGATCAAATCAAATGCCAACCATCTAAGTCAACGCCAGAACGAAACACAACCGTTGACCACAGACGCAAACAATAAACAACGCTCGGTCTATAATCTGTCAAAACATACACTGGACGAACCAACAATAAAGCTGTTAGCGAAGGGAATGAATTTCGCATTAACACCGCGAAAAATCCCGTACGAAGAAATTATCTGCAGCGTTGAGGATTGTCTATTTAAAAATTGTATTGGTAAGGAAGATTTGGAGGCTATACGTCAAGATATTTCGTCCTTGTTACGTCGTAGTTCAGTGCCGAAACCAAACCTTCCTAAAGACGAATTTACAGCGTTGATTAACTTACGGAACAGACCAGATCTAACGATTCTCCGCGCGGATAAAGGAAATGCTACGGTAATAATGGACACGTCAGAGTATAATTTTAAAATACTACAGCTTTTATCGGACGAAAGTACATACAAAAAGGTCAAAACAGACCCTACAACTAACACGCTTAAAGCAACTAGCGATTTAATAAAGAAACACTCCGAAAAATTTAATCTCGACGTGAATTCGCTAATACCATCATGTACCAAACCACCGAGGTTGTATGGGTTACCAAAGATACACAAACCAAACGCTCCACTACGTCCTATAGTGAGCCAGATTGATTCACCAACTTATAAGCTGGCACAACACTTGGCAAAAGTACTGTCACCACTGAGAGGACATACCAGAGCACACACAAAGGATTCATACCATTTTGTTAGTGAGATAAAAGACCTACATCTCGCTGACAATGAAACTATGGTCAGTTTTGATGTTCAGTCACTATTCACATGCCTACCTATTGAAGACTGCATATCAATTGTAACTAGGAAGCTAGAAGAAAATAACATGCCTCATGAATATGCAGTACTACTTGAACATTGCCTCACATCTGGCTATCTATTGTGGAAGGAGGAGTTCTACAAGCAAGTAGATGGTGTGGCGATGGGCTCACCTGTGTCTCCTATAGTCGCCGACATATTTATGGAGGACTTTGAGGAGAAAGCCCTCATTACTACTCCTGTAAATCCAAGATTCTACAAGCGGTACGTAGACGACACTTTCACAATTTTACCATCTAACAAAGTAACTGCATTTTTAAACCACCTTAACCCTATAAACTCTAAAATACAATTCACAATGGAGTTAGAGGCAAATAATTCTTTAGCTTTCTTAGATGTTTTAGTCATTCGAAATCCTAATAACACAATTGGTCACACTGTGTATAGAAAAAAGACCCATACCAACCGATATTTAAATGGTGAATCTCATCATCATCCTTCACAGTTAGCTACCGTGGGTAAATCTTTGTTTCAGAGAGCACGAGAGATCTGTGACAGAAAACATCTGGCCGCCGAACTTCAGCATGTCAAGCAAGTATTGCAAGACAACAAGCTTCGGGTCCCGCGCCTACGTCACGGTGACCGAGTGAAGCCAGCCACAGTCGAGCGTGTACCTGCTGTACTACCATATGTCAGAGGAGTCACAGACAAGGTTGGCTACATCTTGAAGCGAGCTTCTATTAAAACATACTACAAGCCGCCGAAGAAGATTAGTCAATTTTTACCATCCGTCAAGTGTAATATCCCTCTACAAGATGCAGGAGTGTACAAGTTAGATTGTGAATGTGGTCTCTCTTACATAGGTCAAACAAAAAGATCCATAAAAACCCGCGTGAAAGAACATATAGCTGACGTGAAGCACCGACGCTCCGGGAAGTCTGCAGTCTGCGAACATGTTCAAGATCGTCCCCACCATTACATTCGTTTTGATAAACCACAAATTCTCGCAAAAGAACACCGATTCCTACCAAGGATGATACGCGAGGCTATTGAAATTAAAAAACATCCAAATTTCAATAGAGAAGATGGATGGGTGCTGCCACCTGCTTGGGATCCTATAATTAACAAAATTAAACCCAAACCTAAGCATACCACTGCAAGACTTCATGATACTATAAGCTCGTTTTGCGTAAATCGGACCAAAAATTAATATTCAAAAACTGAAGGTAGCCGGACTAACTATGACATTGGGACGTCAAACATCCCAGTCCCCCCCCCGTGACCATGGTTGCTGTAAAGCACCCGAAACGTCGGGAATTAAAAATAAGTAAAAGTAGTTAAATAAACGCGATAAAATCCGTAAATTTAGTTTTATTCAATATAACTTTTCATTTTTTTCCTGTAATTTGTTTCATAAATCCGTCGTAATAATGAAAATTTAAAAAAATCACAGAAATAATATTTCGATTTTCTACAACCAAAAAACGAGAGGACCGAATTTAAAATTACCAAGACTTTTATTTATATTTGAAACGGAAGAACTTTTGCTTCTATATAACATGTCGTACAATTTTTTTATTTTAGCAAATCCACAAATAAAATTTAAAATGACTGTTTCATTATTGTTTATTCAGCCCATTGTTTGCGAGTTGTAAAACGGAAAAGTCTGGCGTTACTACGCTTTTGTCTTTTATGTTAACGTAAGAATGCAGCAATTTGGGACTTTTTTCAATCAGCTTGAGTCATTGGCACTGCGAAGAGATGTTGCATCTCTTTGTATATTTTATCGGGAAGTGCACTAAGGAATGGTTAAGTATAATTCCAGCCGCAAAATTTCACTATCGCACATCACGACAAATTTCGCGACACCATCCATACCATTTGGATGACTGGTGGACCACACTGTGCGATTTAAAAGAAGTGTTATTCCTTGCACAACTTCCTTGTGGAATAGACTACCACCAGAGATTTTTCCGGACCGATACGACTGAGGCACCTTCAAGAAAAGAGCCTACTCCTTTTTAAGAGGCCAGCAAAGCAACTGCAATTCCCCTGGTGTTGCAGTTGTTCATGGGCAGCTTTAAACACTTACATCAGGTGAGTCATATGCTCGTTTGCCCCTTCTCCTATTAAAAAAACTCTCAAAGTCCGATGGAACAGTAATCCGACACGTCTGGAAAGAGATCAGGACAACAGCTTTACGTTCTTGTGTGTGAGTGCTGAGGCACTGGAATGATGCACCGCTTCTTTACCACGGGTTCTACTTAAAACTTCTTCACAGAAAAGCTCAATAAATGATTTTTTGTCCGATTCAGGATTCGAACTCGGGATCGCAGATCTCGGACTACTATCATGGAAATATGTTTTTAAGGCGACATACAAGGTGAGTACAAAACATGCGCGAGCACTCAACCCGCTGTTGTTTCTGAAGCGGTGTAAGCATTCTTGGCACCCATCTTAGACAAACCTTATATAGCATGTGTCAGTGTAATTTAATCATGGAGATTGGTTAAAATAGTCTTACATGTTTTTGTTTATAATTTCTGCAAACGAGAGTTGAAATTTGATTTTTCACCTCACAATTTATTACGTTGTAGAACCATACTGCAGCTATATTATGGTTGTAGCACAAATGGATCGGCTCCACCGGGGAAGGACCATGCTCTCACAGAATACAAACGTAAAATAGCAGTTTAATACTGTAGTGTTTTTTATGATGAGTGTAGAGTTCCGGAGATCCTCTTTTATTGGAAACGAGGCATTCCATCTTGGTCCTCAGGATTTACAACGTATATGCAATTGGATTCAAATAGAGCCCTCTGCAAGTTAGTCATACCCGATTAGACCAACCTCCACTAATAACATCTATTCACAGAAATGTCACGTATTATAGTAATCGCTTTTCTCGCATATTTTAAAGGGCATTTGTGACATCACTGCCCCAGTTACATGGTAGCTGTGATTAATAATATTTAGTTTTTAATTCTTAAAAATTAAAAATCTACCGCTCTCAAATAGTTGAATATCTCACAGCAAAGGTACCGTGCAATAATAATGCAGTGGACGATATGAATGACAAGCTCGTGGAAACTGTCCATGCGGTCGGAGCTAAGTTCTGCAAGACCCGCCGCAGAAGAACACAAAAACTCTCCGATCACACTCTTAATCTCATGGCTGTTAGACGGGAGATGAGGCTGCACTCGTCAACAGAGTTGACAGCATACAGGCAGCTGAACAGACAGATCTCCAAATGCATGCGGCGAGACTTACGCAACTTTAATACTGCTCGTATTAAAGAAGCGATCGAGCGGAACCAGGGCTCCAAAGTCTTTGCCAGAGATCTGTCTGCCAGAAGGAGCCAACTGTCAAGGCTGAATACTGAGTGTGGCAACATCGTTTCCGGGACACCTGAGATTCTGAGTGAGATTGAGAGGTTCTATGGGCAGCTGTACACATCATCGTTGGAGCCACACGCAAGTGTGAGTAACGATCCAAGAGCAAGTCTTATCCGACACTATTCCGATGATATCCCGGACGTGAGTCTGAGCGAGATTAGAATGGCTCTCCACCACCTAAAAACGACAAGGCCCCGGGCGAGGATGGAATTACAGCGGAGCTTCTGAAAGCGGGTGGAACACAGGTACTTGAAGTCCTTCAGAAGCTCTTCAATTCCATCGTCCATTGCTTCCACTCCGGAGGCGTGGAGCAGAAGCGCGGTGGCCTTGTTATTTAAGAAAGGCGACAACGCTCTCTTGAAGAACTACAGACCGATTTCCCTTCTGAGCCGCGTCTACGTGCTGTTTTCGAGAGTCATTACGAATCGTCTCGCACGCAGACTCGACGACTTCCAGCCTCCCGAACAAGCCGGTTTCCGAAAAGGCTTCAGTACCATAGACCACATACATACCCTTCGGCAAATTGTACAGAAGTCCGAAGAGTACAATCTGCCACTTTGCCTGGCGTATGTGGACTATGAGAAAGCCTTTGATTCCGTCGAAATTTGGGCGGTGCTACAGTCTCTTCAGCGGTGCCTAGTTGACTGTCGGTATATTGAAGTGCTGAAGTGTTTGTACAGTAGGGCTACGATGGCTATCCGAGTACAGAACCAGAGTACGAAACCTATCCAACTGCAGAGAGGTGTAAGACAGGGTGATGTTATATCCCCGAAGCTCTTCACCGCTGCATTGGAAGACGTTTTCAAGCTACTGGACTGGAAAGGATACGGTATTAACATCAATGGCGAGTACATCACTCACCTTCGATTTGCCGACGATATAGTCCTTATGGCAGAATCGCTGGAGGACCTTAGCACTATGCTCAATGACCTCAATGGTGTCTCCCAACGGATAGGTCTTAAGATGAACATGGACAAAACAAAGATCATGTTTAATGTCCATGTCACACCTATGCCGGTAGTTGTTGGTAGCACTATGCTCGAAGTTGTTGACGAGTACGTTTACCTGGGACAAATAGTACGACTAGGTAAGTCCAACTTCGACCGAGAGGTCAATCGACGGATTCAACTCGGCTGGGCAGCGTTCGGGAAATTACGACACATCTTCTCATCAGGTATACCTCAATCTCTGAAAACTAAAGTGTACAACCAGTGCGTGTTGCCAGTGATGACTTACGGATCTGAGACGTGGTCCTTCACCGCTGGCCGTATGAGGACGCTCAAGGTCGCTCAGCGAGCTATGGAGAGGGCTATACTCGAAGTTTCACTGCGTGATAGACTCAGAAATGAGGATATCCGCAGTGAAACCAGAGTGACCGACATAGCCCAACGGATTAGTAAGCTGAAGTGGCAATGGGCCGGCCATATAGCTCGAAGAACCGATAACCGATGGGGAAGAAAGGTTCTCGAGTGACAGCCTCGTACCGGTAGACGTAGTGTAGGGCAACCCCCTACTAGATGGAGTGACGACCTGGTAAGACATGCAGGAAGTCGATGGATGCAGGTGGCTCAGGACCGTGCTTTGTGGCATTACTTGGGGGAGGCCTATGTTCAGCAGTGGACTTATGAAGGGCTGTAATGATGATGATGATGATGATGAAAGGTACCGTAGAATTTTTTGCACGCTTTTCAGAATTCTTAGATATATAGGTTTCAATACATGGGATCTTCTCACGATTGCAACCGTTATATCATGACAACAATCTGGTACTGCATGTCCCCTTTCAAACTCTTTCGCTGCCGCAGCTTTACAACTCTAAAATGTGAATAAAACTAAAACTTTAATCGATTTTATTTCATCTTAATCGTATTACTTCAACAATTAAATATTTCTGTTGTTCCAGAGATCGAATAATAAATGTGATTTGACAAGTCGTTATATAACAGCCAAGTGGATTTTATTAGGCCGTAAATTGCAGTAGGGTGCCTGTTGAACTACCAAAACAGCGATTTATACTGGAATATAATTTCACACAAGGACGAATGGATAAGCAAATTGAACGATATAATACATTGAAATAATACTAGTTTTTACGGAATTTATCGCGTATATTTAACTTTTTAAATATCCGACGTTTCGAACGCTTTACAGCACTCATGGTCACGGGTGGGACTGAGATGTTCAACGTCCAGATGTCATAGTTAACCGCGGTTACCATAGATTAAAATTTTAACTTTTGTTCCGATCTACACAGTATGATTTTATGGTATCTTGGAGTCATGCAGTTGTATGCTTGGGTTGGGATTTAATTTTATTTATTATAGGATCCCAAGCAGATGGTAGCACCCAGCCATCTTCTCTATTGAAATTAGGATGTTTTTTAATTTCATAGCTCAGAATCATCCTTGGAAGGAATCGGTGTTCTTTAGCGAGGATTTGTGATCTATCAAATCTGATGTAGTGATGGGGGCGATCCTGTACGTGTTCACAGACTGCAGACTTCCCGAAGCGTCGATTCTTCACATCAGCTATATGTTCTTTAAACGCGTTAAAGAACATATAGCTGACGAAACGTCGGGTATTTAAAAAGTTAAATATATGCGATAAATTCCGTAAAAACAGGTATTATTTCAATGTGTAGTTTTCGCGTAAATATAAGAATTGAAAAATTGAATTAAGGAGGTCTTAACTATAATAATAAATAAATGTCGAAATTAAGTAATATTTTGTTACACAATAGTAGTTGATGTTCTTATCGATGTAAAAGTTAATTTAACTTAATCATAAAGGATTTTCTACTTTCGCAACAGTTTTGTCGAAGCGGCAGCATATTTAGTTTATGGCTCTGCTGCCACCTACTCCGCGGCTTCACTACCACAAAATCAGCTGTGCGACCGCTCTAGTCACGGATGACAGGGCTGAAAATGCATCTTCATACCTCTTTTTCTAATAACGTGCTATGATGGTGTGACGGCCCAATATTATTATTAATAATTATATAATATAATTATAAAAGGGCGTCAAAAATAGTCTTAAAAGATATATATTAAACAATAAAATTACATTAATAACCATAAAGTTAATATAAATACATTTCAGACATTAGACCAATAACATAGTAAATTAAAGTCAAAATATTTTCTTCCATAATAAATAAATTTATTAAAAACTTGAAAAAATATTTAAAATAAGATAATTAATAGAAATACAAGTCGAAAATATTATAAAAATAAAGATAAATAACATTTATAAGATAATTAGAAAATTGTTGAAAATTGTCTAAGTCTTGGAAGGAGTTCATGTATAAAAGAAAATTTCCTAAGTTGTGGAAGGAGTTCATGTATAAAAGAAATTTCCTATGTTGTGGAAAGAGTTCACGTATAAAAGAAAAGTTTCCCAAGTTATGGAAGGTGTTCATGTATAGATGTCTTGTATAGAGGAGCTGCCGGAGATACATACCTGCAGTTGTACATATATATGGGGTGGTCGGGAGCCCGACTGCCTGAAGTACTGTAGCACAATGACTAGTCCTATATTAAGGACTTTTGATATTAAACTCAATGATACAAAAGCAATACTAAAGAAGGTCTCCATGATGAATTTGCATTAAAATAGTAGGGTCGTGGGTTCGAACCCTATATATTAATGACTTATGAAAGTAAGGTCTATGATCCAAAAGCAATACTATAGAAGGTCTCTTTGATTAATATGCATTACAATAGTAGTGTAGTGGTTTCGAATCCTATATATTAATGACTTATGAAAGTAAGGTCTATGATTCAAAAGCAATACTATAGAAGGTCTCTATGATTAATATGCATTACAATAGTAGGGTCGTGGGTTCGAATCCTATATATACATGACTTATTAAAGTAAGGTCTATGATACAAAAGCAATATTATAGGAGGTCTCCTTGATGCATAAGCATTGTATGGGGTGATCGGGTGACTGACTGCTCCTAGTACTGTAACAAAATGACTAGTCCTTATTAGGGACTTGAAAAGGAATATTATGGTGGCGTGTGTGCTGCTTCACGAGCAATTGGTCCGAGGTAAACTTGGACTCGCTAACCGATGTGTCCTAGACATATCATCTTAGTGCCGGTGGTACCTATCTTAGTTTGTTGTAGCAATACGGCTTTCCCGTGGACATCGCACACCCATACCGTTTGTGGGCGGCGTAGTAGCGCATAGCGATGTGTCGTCTATATTTCGGATTGGGATGATGAGTGTGTTTGGTAGCACTTTTAAGTGTAACAGGCATACTCAACTTCATGTCTTAGTGCATTAGCGCTATGATACGTGGAGTTTTGTTCATTGACGTCTTAGTAGCGTGCTACTATGATACGTTGGTGATATTTTTTATATAACAACAATACCAACTTTGTTACCAAAGTCGATAGGGATCATGTGGGTGTGTTGTGAGGGGGCGCCACCCGTATGATAGTTGCATTGATGCTTACTGCTACTTGCGGTATTGCGTCTTGTGATGGATCTGCGGGTGTGCTGCGCCTGATTCGACGCATTCTTGTGGTTCTGGTCGATGGAGGTATACAATTAACATCTTAGTGCCGGTGGTAAGCGGGTTTGTTGTAGCAATACGGCTTTCCCGTGGACATCGCACACCCATACCGTTTGTGGGCGGCGTAGTAGCGCATAGTGATGCGTCGTCTATATTTCGGATTGGGATGATGAGTGTGTTTGGTAGCACTTTTAAGTGTAACAGGCATACTCAACTTCATGTCTTAGTGCACTAGCGCTATGATACGTGGAGTTTAGTTCATTGGCGTCTTAGTAGCATGCTACTATGATACGTTGGTGATATTTTTTATATAACAACAATAAAAACTTTCTTGCCAAAATCGATAGGAGTCATGTGGGTGTGCTGTGAGGGGGCGCCACCCGTATGATGGTTGCATTGATGCTTACTGCTACTTGCGGTATTGCGTCTTGTGATGGATATGCGGGTGTGCTGCGCCTGATTCGATGCATTCTTGTGGTTCTGGTCGATGGAGGTATACAATTAACATCTTAGTGCCGCTGGTAAGCGGGTTTTTTGTAGCAATACGGCTTTCCCGTGGACATCGCACACCCATACCGTTTGTGGGCGACGTCGTTGCGCATAGCGATGTGTCGTCTATATTTCGGATTGGGATGATGAGTGTGTTTGGTAGCACTTTTAAGTGTAACAGGCATACTCAACTTCATGTCTTAGTGCATTAGCGCTATGATACGTGGAGTTTTGTTCATTGGCGTCTTAGTAGCGTGCTACTATGATACGTTGGTGATATTTTTTTATATAACAACAATACCAACTTTGTTACAAAAGTCGATAGGGATCATGTTGGGTGTGTTGTGAGGGGGTGCCATCCGTATGATAGTTGCATTGATGCTTACTGCTACTTGCGGTATTGCGTCTTGTGATGGATCTGCGGGTGTGCTGCGCCTGATTCGACGCTCTCTAGTGGTTCTGGTCAATGGAGGTATACGGGTGGTGATGTCTGCTGGGATGTATGGGGGACCTTGGAATGGTGTAAGCCCGACGATAGTCGTATTGAGGCTTGTTGCGTTCTGCAGCATTGCGTCTCCGCGATGGTTGTTTGGTGGGACGCTATTCTCAATGGCGCTCTCTGCGTCTTGGTTTGACTCTCACCTAAGTAGCTTTGCCCAAGTCGGGTCCCTTTATTGCGGGGCTGCAGACTGTCTGCCCTCCACGATGTTTTATATGTAACAACATAATATTAAATGTCTGTAATTTTCCCACCTTTGAATGATTGAAGGCAACTTGTTGGTGGGTGAGACAAACATGATCGAAAATGCATTTACTCAACGTCAGTGACACAAACCCTTTCTGATGGCGAATTATTACTCTTATCTTATAACTGCCTTTTGGCTATATCTGCTGTTGTATTGGTTGGTGGAGCATATGTGTCGACCTCATGCGGGTGGTAGCTGGCGGGAGGATCTGAGGAGACTCTCAAGGCTGCGGCCGAAAGCCGCACAACGTGGGACCCCATTCCCTTGAGGTGAGCGGTACAATCATGACATGCTATGCGGCTAGTAGCCGTGCTCATCATGCAATTGGTGGTGATGCCATACACTTACATCACGTCTGCAGGAGCGGCGGTCTGGCGGGTGGTGGCGCTCACGGAGGGTTTACGGCCAGTGTGCCTATTTGCTTAAACCGTGTGACGTACATTCACTGTGGCTGGATTCGTTCGTATTCTGTATGGCGTTTACACGCATTGACATGCGCGACTTCGGTCGATGTTTGTGCTTACGCACTAACAAGGGGCCAAGCCTCTTTTACTGGTTCGCCAGTTATTTTGCTGTGGACTACGGTCCAGTTCCCGAATTAGCGTTCCCTTCGGGGGGGAGTGCATCAAAATGGTTGGCGCTCACCGTGCACGGCGTGTGTGGCGCCTTGTACCTCCCCTACATTTTTTTTAAAAAAAATGTAGGAGAGCGAAGCCCTTGTATTGGGTATTTTGTATAAATATAATTTCAGCCTTTTCCGAGCGGGAAGGGATAAATAATATTAAGTTAATAATATAAACCTGATACAAGTGGAATTGGGACGTTTTATGTTTTTAACCTTTCTCGAGCCCTGTCTTCGTGAATGGGGTTCACTTAGCTTATAAGGTACTACCAACAGCTTTCAATTGCTCTAGCGAATATTCATTCTTCCAAAAGACACCTAAAAGAACTAAGTTACTAAACAAACACAACGTAAATGAGGGTCCTAACTAAGACGATCACGCCAAAATATTACAAACGGCCTGTTATTAAACCTTTATAAAGATCATTTAGAAAGACCAAAACATATTTTATTAATCTTGGTCACAAATATATATAATTATTATGTAAAGGGGAATATAATACATTTAGTATTTTATATATTTATTATTATGAGGGAGGGAAGCGTTACAATGGGCAGAAGGAGACGAAACCTCTCTTACCACAGTCCATAAAGTCGCATCTGAAGTTGCCTTCCAAAGCCCATTCAGATCAGCCACCTCGAGGGGATCCTTCACCTTGGTTTTGGGGGCAAACTAACCCTGGCCCGTCTTTTTGTAGTTAGAACCTTTTAGGATTAGGTATAGGGGTGGTGAATTGTACTCACAGTTTAACTGTACCTTTATTTAAAATTTCAGATGTTTCAATACTTTCCAGGACCCATCTCTTGTTTTATACAATTAAAAGCTCAAAATCTGAAATAACTACGGGATAACTACATAAGGGATAGAAACACCTCGTTTACCCTGAATATAAGTACTGCAAAGCACTCGAAACGTTGACAATCTTACTAAACATTTATTGGTTATTACAATTATTTTTTGATATTAAACTTCTGACTTCGGACAAGAAAAAGGAAATTTCATTTATTCATTCACCACAGATTGCCTAATATGAAGGATAAAAGCTATAGAAGTTACGTTCAGTTCGTAAATACAGTTTTTTGTAATATTCAATTGTTATTAGGAAGATGCTGTTGGTCATTTCGTCTCGTTTTCCTCTGTCGACTCTTACGACGCTCAGAGATGATATTATGGGAAAGTAGATTTTGTAACGCTACCAATACATATACAAAGATTAAATATTACTCTTTAGACTCTGCCTATCCTTGAAAATTACGAGATGTTATGTATGTATGTATGTAAATATGAAAAGGGCAAAACGAGAGAACAAAAACTGTTTATAAACAAAAAGTATTGTTATTGCTTATGGGTCATAATAAACCCTGAAAATGAGGTGATCTCTTTCAAGCTGTTCTTAATTAAATTTTGTAAGGGATCGTACGATGAATTTTATTTCATACATTGTCATAGTGGAAAAAAGTCCCGTTGGGTTTCTAGCTGGTTTTTCCTAGTAAATAGTATTTTTCCCGGACTAGTAAAAGTAAAAAAAAATACTTTCACTAAGGTATATATATATATATATAATAAAAAAGATATTCTATTATATGTTACAGGTAGTATATTAGAAAGTTTTTCGTTTTAGTAACCCTACGTTTTGTAATCTTATTCTAAACATGGCATGTCATGCCATTACATGTATGTTATATAAGTGTTAATTACACATAGAGCCCAGTTAGAGGATGTTACGTTTATTATTTATTAATAGATATATTATTTGTTAACAATCTGTGTATTTAATTTTCCTGATGTGGTAACATTTTTTATTTAACCAAATCAAAATATTGTTTGTATAGAATTAATATTATTAATTAGTAATTTAATATTAAAAGGAAGGTAGTGTAAGAGAATCAACTCTACTTCATGTCATCACTTGCACATAGTGTATCCGAATAACAACGATCGGGGCTTTGGTGATCGAAAAATATCGAGCACAAATCTCAGTGGTGATGGGGAGCAGCAGTTGCATCACTAGTACAAAGTTATCTAGTCTGTGCTCATAAACCTGCCCGCCCGACGCAGCGGCATGGCTACATTGATCGGCTGCTACATGATGATTAAAGAAGAATAACTTTCAATAAAAATTAAGGTTGGCTACAAAGAACTGAAATAAGAAAATAAAAACGTACTCAAAAGATTAATGGACCATCACCACCATCTCTTAAATATAAAAATATCACCAAAACATTTCTAATACAAATCTCTATCTCTAATAAATCTCTCTATATTTAATAAATCGGTTTACCTACATGATCGGAGAGAGACTAGGCGCAGGACCAACGGCTTTACCTGCTTTCTAAGGCACGGGGGTGGGACACCGCCAACTTCCTGACTCCGTGCAGTTACTGAGTATTGAGTTTTTCTTGACAGAAAAACTCAATATTTAATTTTTAGGCCCGACCCGGAACTCGAACCCAGGACCTCATGATCAGCAGTCGCACTACTACAACCACTAGACCACTGAGGCAGTCAAATATAAATGATACATACAAAAAGGAGATCATAAAAATAATGTCCTATAAACCGATTTAGGCAGGCGAGTGTAGAGAATCGGTGACCCTTTTTACTAGAAACGAGGCATTCTATCGTAGTCCACAGGGGTGACACCGCATAAATGTGGATACCTATGAGCCACAAAATTCACTTGTGAGATGGAGTGTATGTTCGTTTGTACCCTTCCCTCCATTCTATTAAAAAAGCACAGATGTGAAACACCGCCATATTCCTGACTCAGGGAGCTACTGAAAACATCTTGAAGGAAAACTCCATAACTGATTTTGGCCCCGAACCGAGATTCGAAGCTAGGACCTCATAATCAGCAGTCTCTTCTACGATCACTAGATAAACAAGATAGTCATAAAAGTTTAATTAAGAAATTCCTATTTTTTTTAAATCAGCTAAAAGTAGTAGAAGAAATGTGACGAAATATCTTCCCATCATAGCAAGTTATTAGAAAAAGAGGTATGAAGATGCATTTTCAGCCCTGTCATCCGTGACTCGAGCGATCGCACAGCTGATTTTATGGTAGTGAAGCCGCGGAGTAGGTGGCAGCAGAGCCATAAACTAAATATGCTGCCGCTTCGACAAAACTGTTGCGAAAGTAGAAAATCCTTTATGATTAAGACCGCATGGCTTCAGAGACACACAATACCCAAGGCGGTGTTTGGAGCAGTCAAAAAGGTGTTTAACGGAGAACCTGATGGGTAGTGGACTGTTATGATTTGATGAGAGAAAAAAATTATTCCTTTAATAATGTTGGGTCATACATAGATACTAAGTATCTAGCAGCGTTGCTGCGGATCGCGGATTATGAACAATCAACAAAACCTCTCCAAAACATTGAATAAATATATACTGTGGGGGTTAAATTCGATAGAAATAAAGAGCACCGAATAAATTAAATCAAATTACAGAAATAGGTAAACTAAGTAATAACAAACCCTTAAATGTATTTTGCATTACAAAATACGTTCAAAATTTAAGAATACTTAAAAAAACACGTATTTCACATGAGCTGTAATGATTATAGAGGGAATTATCCCGGTAATCGTGATTAGGGTACAAGGATAAAGTTTAAATTATTGTATTGTCATCGATTCTAGATACGATTGCAAACTTTCGAGTCAGTAGGTCATCATAGTGACATTATATCCGCTCTCTTGATGTTTACCTAACACTAATCAAAGAATTCTGAATAGAAAATAAGGTAAAAAGCTGAAGGTGCAAGGTATTCAGGTGCAAACCCTTCCCAATAAAGCTCTCTCCAGTTTTGCTGAGCGGTCTGGCGTTATCATGATAAAAGTCCTCTCCTTTTCTGTTGATAATTCCGGCTGTTCTCAATTACTTGCTTGAGTCTCATTAAATGTTGGCAGTAGAGCTACTCTAACTGACACTATATTAGGTTCATAAACGTCAAAAAAAATGTCGCGGCTGAGTCTCATTTTTCCTTTTTTTCTAATAAAACTTCGGAATGTATCGAATCTCTGTATTAGAATCACTCATTTTGACAGACAAATAACAATTGAAAAATGGCAGGAAATTTGTGTTTTATACTTTTTAATTTCTTTTTTCTTAATGTCCTATATATAGTGATATTAAAATCATCTGGATACAAACAGTAAAACCGAAGAGATTTTTCTTCAATTTTGTACAAGTAAAATACGAAGAAACTTTTTCCTCGACCTATTATTAAAGAAGATGAATTTGGTTCCATGCAAGCTAAAGCCCGGCGTAAACAAAGTTCAAATATAGGGTAAGGTTTGAAATTAAGTCACCTGAATTAGGAAGTGGGGTGGGAAGAGGGGGGGGTTTGCAGAGTCACCGCCACCTTCCCACCTGTCGAACTTCCTTAATTTTTTTTATTAATTTTTAAAAATCTCATTTTGAGGTTATGTTTTCGTAATGTTTGTGACTATAAACCTGATTAATGGGAAAATTTATGCAAATACCTCTAACATTCAACCAGAGTTATGTTTTCTAAAGATAATACTAGGGTTAGCAGTAGAAAAGATGTCTAAAATTTTTATAAAATATCACTTACACTCGTACAACGGCATGTAAATGGACCACTACGATTACACAAGGACATCCCTCTTTGTAGAGAGGATTTGCCTTAACCGGCATGCTTGGTAGACGCTGAGACGATCTCATTACCAGACTACTCGCTATTTTGCTAGAACTATAAGTCTGTAGTCTGTAGTAGTCTGCAGGGTGATGTTATTTGTGTTACCTGGATTGTTAAGAAGTTCAAAGCCTTGAGATCCTAACAAATTCCAGACCTGTAAAACCTTTCAGAGAGTATTCGAACATAATCCATCCCTTACTTCTCTAGCCACTATTTCTGATGCCGTTTGTCCATACATACATAATAACTTGAAAGACGGAACGTCGCAGTCTTTATATATGCATCTAATAAACATGAACGTACCGGAGAAAGTATTACTTATAAAACATATATAATATATTTATTGTGTAGTCGGTCAATCAATGAACGACTTGTAACAATTTATGTTCAATATATAAATTAAAGATAGTGATATTCTGGTTAAATAATTACCAGGTAATTACATCGTATTTTACGATACAATAAAAAATAGAACTGCGAAATACGAACAGAGGTTTTCAAATTGGAAGCACACATTTCACCTTTATTTTTTCCTTTGATAAGCCTTCGGGTTATTTTACCTGACAACAGCATGTTGTAATATTTTCTTTCAGATAATTTTATTCCTGGAAATAATGTTGCTTTTATATTAAAGTATTTAACCTTATCCTTGTGTTTTATTTCATTTCATTCGTTTTATGTTCATATAAATTTTAATATAATATGAGACGTTGTTTTATTGTTGCAGCATAATTAAGTTGGCTCAACTGAGCAAAGACAACAATAGAATCATAATGCATCTGTTTTTATGATGAGTGAATCTAGTTTCTGTGATGTAAGTTATGTTAATATTAGAGCCCTGGTAGCTCAGATGGTTAGGCTGCAAAGGAGACAATTTTTTGTATGTAGAATTTTGTATATAGAATATTTGGCGGCTATTAATAAAATGCATATTGATTTATTCCTTATAATCTATAGATTACAATAGTAATATTAATTTTACCGCATCTTAACGGGAATACTGAAAAAAATTAACAATTAAAATATGAATAACACAATAACCTAAAAACAAACTAAAAGCGATTGTCTAGTACTTTTCACTGGTAATATAAGTTAAAATAGTGCACTGTTTAATAATTAATAGTATAAAACAAAGTTGCAGATAAATTCAGCAATTATAGGTACTTTAAGATCGATAGAAAATTCTTTGTTGTTCCAACAAATTATAGAGCCTCTCTGTGTACAAATGTTTTATGGATAGCTTCTATCTTTTACATGTACTGATTAATGGTGAGTATTAATACCAAATACCATTAAAGTAACTCGATTAAAGCCAAGATGAGTAAGGGATAGTTATGTCCATTTATAATATTACCTACACACGCTATACCTGTAGTAAGAAAGATGTTTTAAACTGGTTGTGTTGTGATAAAAAAACACAAAGTATAATGCTACTGCCTAATAACCGCAGTTGTGTTGTTTAATTATATTTGGTGCTTTATAAATCATCATTTCCAAAGTAGAATATTAATAGTAGAACAGACGGACAGATATGCACCGTGTTAAAACTTTGTTTTATTATGTTGGGGTTATTAGTAAGTACTTATATATCTTAAATATTATTAAACCCAAAATGACTGGGTAATAGCATACCCATTTATGGCAAGTAAAATGTTTTGAACTAGTTGTTTAGTTAGAAAAAAATTAATATCACTGTAAAAAAAAGTAGCATAAACATGGTTATGTGGGAACTTTATTTGTATTGGTTGATTGATTAGCATATCCTGGGCATTATTTAAGTCTAGTAATGTAAATAATGATATATATTAAGCTAGATATCTGAAACTAAAGTAGTCTCTAAATATAAGTTATGATGGTTTGAAGTGCTGTGGGCGGGTGCGGTCACATGCAACTGCTCGGGATTTGACGGACGCATACGACTGCTTAGGATTTTTATGGCAATTCATCATATTCTTTTTCTAATTGTTCTTCCATCCAGCACAATTATCATTACTTCATATATTTTTGGTTTGCGTATCGACAATATTCATAAAATAATATCACTAACGACGTTATGACGTAGGTCTTATTGTTATTAATAATTTGACTATTAGAAAGTATACTTAAAGTAAATTTATGTAAATTGATATTACATAATAAACATATAACGTAACACCAATTTATCATAATATTACATAATATATCAATAAATTGCTTGAATAAGTAAGTCGATTTCATCACTAAATTGTAGACAGACACTGCATTGGCCGTAAGATGCGACTCGAGTAGAATTTTGTGACTCGAGCCACTCGGGTTAATTTAAATATGTATGTCATTCTAGTTGTATACGAGTTTTCGAATAAATCGATTATTTACAGTTCTTGCATCGAGTAAAAGTTTATCACTAAAGTTGAAAAGTAGCGATTACTTTAGTTTAAACATTTTTAAATATATACTTTTATTAAATAAGTGATATGTGGCAATATGAAATTAAATGAAAATATTAAATATTTATTTTTTGTAGTATTTTCATTTTTTAAGTATTTTAAAATCTACAAACTGCTTTTTACATAACTTGCAAACCACCTTTTTCACGATATTATTTTTAAGCTATTGCATAGCTTCTATCGCGGGCCTTGAGCGCGGGGACTGAATCCAGAAATTCCGTAACGAAAAAAAACCTCACGCTCCCCACTCCGACGGGCACGGAGGTGTGGCGTTGAAAGCCGTGCATCGTCTAACGTCGTTTTAGTTCGGCAGACTTCGGCACTCGGCAGACTTCGGCACGGCGTTTGTGTGCGTGTACACTAGCTGCTAACTCAATGATAAAAATTCCTGAATAACCTACATGTATTGTAAGATATTAAAAATATTTTAAACAATATTAACTTCTCATTTATTCAATAAGAGAAAAAAATTTGTTTTCTTATCGGTCACCACGCTCAAAAAGTGTAACTTGATTTAATATCAAAGACTTAACTGCATAAATAAAATATATAAATAATTATAATTGCATAAGTTGATAAAAATTGCTATGCAATAGCTTTACCGCGGCAGTCACCCAATGCCACACGTACTTTTTTTTTCAAAGTATAGCCACATTGACGGTTTTTGCTTTGTTGTTTCATTTTTATCACTCATACTTTATACAAACAAGTATATGTTAATCACCTTTTATGTTATGCACTACTTATACAAAGTAAAAAATAAACAATCAGTAATGATAGTACAATCACGATATTATAAATCAAACTAAGTTCACATTTGTTTACAACATGCCAGATGTAGCACCACCATGTGTATTAGTTGTAGCACGAATGGGTCGGCTTGGTTGAGGTAAAACCAGGCTCTCACACTGTTTACACCACTACTTTTTGAAATTAAACACTGCACATAAAATTTTCTTCATATTTAATTTGTTGAAAACGTAACATTGTGAAAGCTGCTATTTTACGCTGTTATTCTGTGAATGTGAACAGCGTAAAATAGCAGCTTATAGCGTTCCAATGGTGTTTCCTATGGTGAGTTAATTTGAGAACCCCTAAGTACTTAGCTGCCGTTTTCCAGGGGATCTGACGGTCGATTAGGGTGATCTAACCTAATGCTTTTTCGGATTTAGGTTTCGACGTTTGAGAGAAGGGTTTCCTTAAAGTACACATTGCTATACTTTTCCAGGATTCACTTTGATAATGACGAGTAACGAAAACTGGGAACCCTATTTACCTGTATCAATTGTTTCATGTACGTGCCTATGGACCACAGTATTCACATACTATCAAGTGCACTGTGGGCTCTTTTGCCTCTGTTTTCTATAAAAAGAATTCATAGACACAGACATTTGGTTCATTTGTATCAAGGTATAAAAAGAAAAACATAAATAAAAATAATAATATCAGCAAGAGTGAGTGACGTGATGCCAAAAAGATTATTGCAATAAGAACGTCGTTGTTTCTGCTTAATCAACCCGCAACGGTTCATTGGAGATGAACGCTTTCTCACTACAGGAATAAAGTTAAGCGACAGTAGCCTATTGGCCGGGCGCGGACCGCGAACTCAAAAAAGGTCGTGGGTTCGAATCCGCCATTCGACTACTGGCGTGAACCACTCGTAACACAAGCAATTTAAGCTTACCACGAGTGGTTAAGGGGAATATTAGCAATGTTTATAGCATGGTTAATATTCTTAAAAAAAAAAACGAAAACAAGCTTGTTACAGCACCATCTTTGAAGCTCATGAGATCTTTCTGACTTTTCCCATAATAGCGAAAACAGTTTGCTTTTAGGTTTCTCTTACGTCGCAACCACACAATACATCATCACACAAGTCAGTATTTACTTATTATATGTATAAGAAAATTGCTTGATTTTGGGTTTAAAACTACAACAATAGTTGACCCAAAAGTCATTATCATCTCACAATAATTTATTGTTTTAATTATGTTTTGCGTGTTTAATGTGATTAGGGTAACGACACCTCTATAGTCTATAAACAGTCATACAGCTCCCTTATACTATTTGATATTACTATACAAAAATCCGTTACTTTGTAGCCGCAGCTTAAGAATATCCGCAACCCCCTATATTTATGTGAGTGTCGTAACATGCGGTAGTGGAAATCTAAAACAGGACATGGGAAGCAATATCTGCTTCTTATTAACAACGTAAAATAATGAAAAACTCTGGATGCCAACCATGTGGTTTTTTAATTCTTATTAACATGTTAAGCCCTTTTGCAGTTGGTTGCTGTTTAGTATGTGATATTTTTTTATTTAATATTATCTTAATATATTTTTGTTAATTTCACTTTTTATTTCTTTTTTTTTTGTTTTTTTGTCTATTTTACGAACTACGTTCTTTCTAAATCAGTCACTGTCAATTTTTTCTTCATTTTTTTCAATATTGTTCTACTATACATATTGTCAATTTGTTTCGTCACACAATTATACAAATTATCAGATTGGTTATTTTTACATAAAGAACAGGCGTTATGAGGTGATGAAGGCGCGATGTTTACATATGTCGGAGACCCAGATGTCCTCGATGACGAGACCGGTCGATGTTCGGCGCACTTCTTCGCTTCGTATTTGGCACTCGATGAACGTTGTATTACTTTAATTTGATCTCGAACGAAAAATGCCAAATATGCAAAGGATAGTAATTCAAAGCCACGATTCTCCATTTCAAACTAACGCACGGTGTCCGGGTCTAAATTTTTTAATGCAATGTGTAGAAACACAAAGTCTATAAGGTCATCAAATTTAAGATTTTTGAGCTCAGCTACTGATGTTACGAATTTGTTCTAAAACCGCTCTAGACCGGTGATATTCGCGGATGACATAACTTTAAGATCTAATATTTGATCTGGATGTGAAGAGGCTAATATTCGCTTATCTTCATATTTATTTTAATCGTTTCGAAAATTAAGGAATAATTGTTTGCTGTTGGTGTGAAACCCGAAAATAATGAAATTATTCAGCGTCCGATAACGAAGGATTGTAATGTATATTATTTTGAAAGCCGTTAATAAAGAACGGCCAAGTATTACTATCACAATTAAATATCGGGATATCTATGGGGCGCAATCTAAGTGATTCACGTGGACGTACTTGAATTTACTTCGCTCTAGGCTGAAGACTGTAAAAGTTTAGCAGTTTTTATACGACACAACAGATCTTCAAACGCTGTGAGTGATTGGTAATTTACTGCACATTTTGGGTCAATCTGCAGTTCTAGATTATTTATTTTGTCTAGCACGCTTTATTATTCCAATTTCAATGAGTTTACCGTTTCGATATCGCACAAAAATGTCTTCCATACTGATTCTACATTAATATTTTATGTGATCACTTATATATTGTATACGCGAAAATAGCACGTCACTCTTGGCGAAAATAGTTTTAAGTTTCACTTCGTTTGCATTTACCGCCATTTTGTATTGCACTGATTAATATTAAATTATTACGAAAAATATCGTACGGCGATGGAAGACAAAAGTTTCACAATACGTTAAAGGTTAACTATTAAATTAGGCGATGTTCACAAACAACGAACAATAAACGACACTAAATCAAACACTGCGATTATTCTTCCTTAACGATACATATATGGGCAGGCCACTTCTATCTCAGCGGGGCGCGCTTTTCATTGGCGAGAAAAATCGCGCCATATAATTTAGCTTCCCCCTCTTTCATTGCGTAAGGAACGGAATGCGTAATAGGAAAAAAGAGACACTGGCAAACAAAAACCAACCGAACAAAATGTGAGAGTACCGTTTCTTTTTCCGCGTAAACAAACATCTTATTTTAGAATGCTTAATATAAAATATTCGTAAGATTCATCGTTACCCTAAACCCTACGATGACGATCATCGTTATCCTAAAATTTATTAATTTATACATTTTAAAAATGAGCAAAATACATAATATACACTTTGCTTCTTTCCCTTTTTCACAATAATTACCATAGCTTTTAAGCCGCTGTGCTACTGGACTGGATTGTAGTTATCCACACAACTGTAAACCTCCTGTTTAATTAGTGGATTCTTGACATGCTCCAAAAGACTTTCTTATTTACCTGTAAAGCAATTCACACTCGCTAACCACTCATTCTCATTCTTAAATATAGTTACACTCATCAACAACGTTACATCTTTCAAAAACTCGTGACCTATAATAATATCATAAGGCATACAGTCTCTAGGTATAATGTGAAAAGTAACTCCTTCGTAAGATTGTCCATCGATCGAAATCAGCGTCGTAATTTTGCCTAAGGATCGTATCTGCGCACTGCCCAATCCCGTCAATGTTGGACCGCCTACATTTAACTTGACGTTGAATAATTTAGCATATAATTCTGCCGAGATCAGGTTTACGTCACTTCCTGACTCAATTAGCCCTTTAGAGCTATAATTCTCCGCCACTTTCACAATTTTCACGGGTTTTCCGACATTTTTTAGCGCACTGAGAACTTTTGTTTACTATTTGCGTCATTTCAGAGCTGCTCGGTGACTCTGACGTTTCGATGGCGTCTTCACTGTCATGGCCACAGAGTACTTTCTAATATACTGAAATCATGGCCGCAAACGCACTCGTATATCATTGGCTCATGCCGATCTGTCGGCGTCGATGTCACTCCGAACATAGACGAACGCTGTTTTACCGACTGTTCCGGCACCCATGTACCTCGTCCCGGAAATGCACGGAAACGCGATGAACTTGCCGCAGCCTGCTTTACCGACATCTCATTGTTGCGCGTCTCGAACTTGGTATTTGCGCCACTAAAGGCGCTGCCGCCTCCTTCACCTCGACCAATCAGAGGGCATTTTGAAGTAATATGGTGGTCAAATCGATTGCACCGGAAACACTTTATTCCCTTTGTACACTGGTTGGCCAAGTGTTTTCTTTTCTTTCTTTCTTTTTTCTTTTTTTTATCTCCGCAATAGTAGCACCGCCGAGTGAATCCAGATACAGATGATTTTTTCTTTACCGCTGACTCGACCCGCGCTTCTTTTTTCATGTCCGCCTGCATCTTTTCGTAGATAAGGAGTTTTTCCTTGAGGATACTGTAGGTTGTGACACCGTACAATATTACTTTATTTGCCTGCAAGTCTTCGATTCCGTCGATTATGTATTGTATGGCAACATAGTCTGGAAATTTTGCTCTTTTACCCAACTCTTTCATGGCAAGCATATATTGGTAGAAACTCTCGTCTTTTCGTTTTTTCCTCGCCACCTTCAACTCGTACATCTCTTTAGTATTGAATACCTCGGGAAACTCTTTTTAGTTCGTCATATGTTTTAAAAACTTTTTCGGCTTTTAACCAAAGGCCCGCCGTACCACATAGTGATCGTCGTGCTATTATTAACTTTTGTTGCGGCGTCCAGTTGTATTCAAATGTCGAAATATTTTTCGGCGTTATCTTCAATATCTTGCGCCCATTTTGATGAAGAATACGACTTGTCTACCCCGTTAAATTGCGCCACCGCTCCTTCGAAGCTGTTGAACAATATGGCGGTCGCAGCCGGCAAACTTGATCCGCCGTCTTTACTGCTGCCGTTGTCGTACATTCTATCGCATTCTTTATTTTAACCCCACGTTTGCGTATTAATTACGTCGTTATACGTCGTTGAACAATAAACAGCACTGAGATCTGTACGCGCACTCCACCGCCTCGTGAGCGCTCGCGCCGGTCACTCCGTCGTTTTGCAGTTTACACGTCTTTCACTTCTTTCACTTTTCTTTGAGATATCCCAGACGAGCCCCCAAAATGTGGGATTAACTCAAAAGAAAAGTCACAGGATCACTTATTTAACTTTTATTTTACTTTTTTAGTAACACATCGTTCGCAAGTCGCGTCCTTCCTTGCTCTGTGCTCGCCATCTTGCATCCCCTAGACTCATCCCTTTCTCTCACGTTCCTCTGTCTCTTTCATACAATTCCATTTTCCACATGTATATCTTCTATTAAAAAGTTTACATACAGATCTAAAACATAGACTTTATTGACCGTATCTAAAATATAAAATTAAGCGCAGAGATATCGCAAATATAGTGCTATTCATAAGCAGGATCATTAAGCGACAAATAGAGACAACAACAATATAATGCTTAAAATACTCGTAAATATCTCAGCTATGACGCTTGGAGACACTTCCCATAATTAAGTAATTTTCAGAGTCAATTTCAGTTTTTAGTTAATAATGAAATGCAATATGGGCAATCTGTGTGACTGTACCAGCTGTGGAAAGTGGACTTTTAGTGGAATCATGAGTTAGTGATAGCTAATGGGCATCTTAACATTATGCAGGACCTTATTGGGGTACACAATGAAGTAACTTGTTGGCATGTTCTTATTTCCTTCAAATGTACAAATATTCAATAAAATATTGTAGCTGTAAATTGACTCTAAAATTTTCCTGACGTCTAAAGAAAATAAACACTTTTTCCCTTGACTTATACTAAAATAAAATACAACTCGAATTGCCCTTACACAGCTGATTGCATGCTTCAACGGGAGCACGCATCAAAACATTTAAATAACAAGCTGAAAGAGTTAACAGGAAAATTTGTATTTTCCTTTTTACTATGTCGTCTCCTCGTGTAGTTTGAAAACAACAAAAATGCCAAAATTCCACAGTTTGGTCAGTTCTGAAGGCTGGTGCCTTTCGGTTGTTATTAGAACACATTCAAATATCGAAAAGTAATACATAAAATTAGTAACCGCTTTTACAATATTATGTATTTAGACTGCCTCTTAGTTCTAAGAGTTATTTGTAGACTTGATTTTTGTAACGAAAAAAAATTTGCGCTAATAAGAGCTCGATATAATCGTAAATTCTTAGTATTTATGATATTTTTCACATACCTTATACCTATGACACATACAAAAAATGCCGTGTTAGTTATTTGATCAAATACTTTTAGTTTTAGTGAAGTTAGAAATGTGTCCGTGGTCTTTTAGTGTGTTTTATCCGCTTATACACTTAATCACAGAGAAAATAATTCGTATCATAAATTGTGCCTTTAGAAATTTGTGGACTGTAAAATTTAAAAGTAAGTTAAGGAAATTAGATAAGATTAGCTCTCTTTAAGGAAATTGGAACTTCTTTGTTTAAAAATTTAAAAACAAAATTTTGAACGTAAAATGTCTGAAGTGGAATTTTTAATTTAAAATGTTTGAATATTTATTTTTTAGTTGTGGTTGCGCGGAAAACGAATACCTACGCATTTTGTTCTGTTAGATAGTATTTAGCCGGTACATTCTCCCATCCCATCTGTTTTCTCTTCCGCTTGCACTGAGGGGTGCTTGGACTGCGGGGACCCTGTGGCCCAACCATTTTGTGGTTTCTGCTCTCGGGATACGAAGGGCAACATAGTCACTCTAACCATTTAGTGACCATAGGTTTCCGGATTCGAACGCAGGAATCATAAGCGTCACCAAGTTGTCAATTTTTAAATTCATTTTTTCCATAATTGTGTTGATGATCCTTGAGTGAATGAATCCATCACTTTATTTCGTTCCGTGGGTACCGGAAAAGATAACTACTACTGTATTTCGATAAACGGCGGCATACACTTCTCATTTACGTCAAATTTAGGGTACCCAGACTGGCGACGGGCAGAAGCATCAAAGGTGCGTGACGTCTGGTACTGCGATCGTCAAGTGACGATAAAAACAACACCTCCTTAGAAAGGGGTCGATAAAAACAACAGAAGAAGAAGTTTTGAGAAACCAAGGAAATTCATATACCATATTTATGTATTTGACGTTTGAATTGGTAGAGTATTTATGTAAACATTTATAGTTGAAAGTGTAAGTTTTAAACATTTATATTGTTTAGTTAGCGTGTATGATAGTTGCCATTATACAAAAAAAAATTCTTAATTTATTCCCGCAGATATAGCTATAAAATCCCTAGACCTAACTATAAGTTCATTTAATTATAAATATCTATGTACGATAAATAAAAATTTCAAAAGTAGTATTCAGACTTATTATTTCTGTTGCGATACTTCGGAATTCCACTTTCGCTTCTCTTTGAAAAGTTTACATTTTAACTTGTTTTTGCACAACTTCCTCTATCAGTTATAATTTACTTTTTCTTCTTACTATAAAGCCACGGATGGAAATAAAACATTTTTATGTTTACATAATTTAGTGTAATTTTTGTACTTAAGGTTTTAAATAACTCCAGGTAATGTTATTTTTATGACCTTCTAAGGAGGAGTAAGAAAACTCTTCTTTAAAAATAGCATATACATGTATTTTTTAGAATCAATGTTTTCTGATAATGGTGCTAATTTTATCGTTCTCAAAAACGCTAAAGAACTTTAAGCACGAGTGGTTTTGATAAGAAAGCAGGGAATATTAAAAAAAGTTTTACTAGCTATTTCTGACTAAAAGGTAACTTTTTAAACAATTATTCCAAGAAACTGGGTTTCAATGTACAAGAGTCGCAATATGCTTTTTAAACAATAAATTTATATAAAAATATGATTATTGCAGTTCACCTTCCTTACATAAAAAAGTTAAAAGTATTCAAATGATTGCCATAATTTTAATTGAATTAAATGTATGTATACTCGTATAATAAGAAAAATATTCAGTTTGTATTGAATTTCAATTATTTTTTCAGTATTTTATTTTTTATTTTCTTTGACAGTTATAATGGTGATAGAACAAATGGCTACACATCTTTTAATGCAAATTAGTTTTAAATTTGTTAGACATCACAACAAAATTTACTTGTGTATTCATCACAATAAAATTTAATAAATTTTATTCTCATGTTGTGGGACTTTTCTTAGGCTAATATTGTTTTGTATATTTTTATGGATATCATTATATATATATATATATATATATATATATATATATATATATATCCCCGTACAAGTACATAAATATAACGGTACCTTGTCACATCACTACTCGATACACGATTTTAATACACACAATGCAAGCAAATAAACGGACAGAATTGAATTGCATCATGCATTCTCTGCATAAATAAAATACTGCGAGAGCGTTGCGTTACGTCTACCCGGTTAATACATTGAATCATGAAACAGGTAGTTTGATAACATTTACAATAAAATCACATTTTTTCGATATCTCGTACTATTCCCCTATAAAATGCCTTTGTCTAGAATAGGAATATTGGGGTCTAACGAAATTTAAGACATGGTCACCAGCATGAAATAAAATTATGCAGACTTGAACCTGTGATAGATGGTTATAGTTATTTGAATTATTTTTTATAAATTTGTTTTTATACATTTGTCTCAGTTTTTAATTACTTTTTATTTGATATATTTGCCTACTTGGCCAAATGCGAGCCTAAAATAAACAAAGCCTTTATTGTTGGTTATAGTTACGTCTGTACAATATAATTGAGAACCCTATAATCATTGCACCAATTTTTTATTGCTTTGTTCATCGTTAGACTTATTTTTGTTCATCGTTAAACGCGTAGCGTTGAACAATACTACTTATACAATACTGGTCGGTAAACAATAATGGTAGGTTTTATATTTATATTGACAATTTAAAGTACATACAAAAACCTACATTCAGTCTTTTAAATATTAAGATAGCATAAGTTAGGAAAAAGAGTTCGAGTCGATGGATTTTCTAGATGGCAGGACTTCTTCTTCACCTGGGTACCCGTCTGGGTAGGTAGCACCATCTTTAATTAAGCGCTTGCACTGCTATTTGGTGGTCTGAAGGTATAGACTGTGTGTGTAGTTACAGCCTGTGTAACATATCATCTTAGTCCTCAGAAATGATATCGCAGCTGAAGCCTTCTTCGTATGAAGTTGGCCTCAGGTGATAATGGACTGCAACAGGTGCACCCACAATATTTAAAAAAAAATTTTTTAAAATACCCACATCTGCAAAGCGCTGCCCCCTTCGTTCCGACATAGGTCAAAAAATGTTTGGTATTGCATTCATAAATCGACGGCTCCGTGGCGCAGTGGCTTGGCAATAAAGTTGCTGCGTTGGGGCCCGTGAGTTTGAATCCCGCACGAAACAAGTATTTAAATGGCCTACAAATAATTTTTCCGGGTCTAGATGTTTGTTCTTGTACGATTTATGTTTATAAACTGCTTCCACGTTACAACAGAAAATCATAGTGTGGGGATAACGTTTTAAAAAAAGTTTGAAAGCGGTTTACCTTTAAGTCAACCATTGAACTTCCCCCTTTTTTTGAAATTGAAACGCTCGAGAGTCTTTCAATAGGTTTATGCTCGAAGTAGCTCAACCAATCGAAAGATTTTATGAAAGAAAACGACTATTTCGAAAAAAGTTATTAAAAGTTATATCAAAGGAAACGATTATTTAGAAAATGTTTAAAAAACTTTTGGACGCCTTGTTCGATTTTGATTTACTTGGCGTCATTCGACTCAGTTTTTAAGTACAAAAATTGTTTATCAGATTTTGAGTCAATAGATCGAAAAATTTCAAAAATATCTCAATAAACAATTATTTAGAAATTTTCTAGCTATAATTTATGAACGCTTCCCTCAATTTTGATTTACTTGGCGGCATTCGACGCAGTTTTTCAAGTAAAAAATGTGTCTTTAATATCTGGAGTTGATTTGTCAAATATTTTGAAAGTTATTTAGAAAAAAAGCTTGTGAATTTCTTTTGCTTTTTATTTTTTGAATAGGTTTAAAACGGCTGTACTGACTAACTTCAAAATCTAATCAGGTCGAATCCTCAATTAACACTTTCGATGGTTATGACCGTATACTTTAAATAATATGCAACACAATAGTTACAAATACTTGTACATTAACATGATACTTGTACATTAACATTAACATGAACACATCACCTGTCTTTTAAATCTGCAACTGGAGTTAAATCTTTCCAGTAATAAGCCGGCATCACGCTTGGTAGGTGAAGTGGTGAACACAATGCTTATACTTGTAAAGCTGTTTTATTACCGGTCTGTGAATTTCAGATTCAGTGTTTTTAAATGAATAGGTTAATTTCACCGTCCACTCGACCGTCTGTCGGAAGGTTAGCATTTGGAGAAATTGATGGTTTATTCTCTTTACAGCCCAATTATTATACGTTATATTAAACGTTGACAGCCTAAACTTTAAATACTACGAAAGTAGTCGCCAATTTTATGTGGTTCACGTTTCGTTCGTTTACTTTGTCGGTATACAAAGGCTAACTATTTGCAACAATTTGATGAAATGTGTAGCGCAACTTGATTTATTTAATTTTTGTCTTCAATCTACAATATATGTTTATAGAACTAAAAAGTTTTATATTCGTAGGATGGTTTAAATGTTAATTTGAATTGAATGAGAATCTAGTTTTAGAATTATCATTTACGTTGAGAACAGTATCGCGAGTCGCATGTTACCGCGTTGACTGGTGTTTCATAATAATGATAAATGTTAAAAATCGTTTATCTGGCTTGCTAAATCGGTAAGCTGGCTGACTGATTCTATTTGGGAGACTGGTGCCTGAAATAGGTTTCCGCAAATACCACATACACATGTCACCAGGTTCATGTGCAATATATATTTGAAAGTGGCACCACGAGGATCTATAGTGTAGTTTATAGTATTTTATCATTATAGTTTATATTATATTTGTATTCTACTAACGATAGAGTTCCCCGTTCCCAAAATTGTCTCAAAATTCGTATTCCACCACATAGAAGTGGTTTCTTTAATTCATCTTTTACTGTGCAGTCCATGCTGTTCTGGAATGTCTTGCCTGGTTCGAGAATTCTGCCGTAAGAATAAACACCACCTGACGATCCGACTATTGTTTTTTTTTTCTTTTTCACGTTATAAGTAATATTTTGTATAATGTATTTTAATATGCATTGTGTTATTTTATTTTTATCTACTAATATTTTATTTACTTATAGATTTTGTATAGAAGTACCCGTTAATATACTTATTATTTATACTATATTATATATTAAGTACGTATATTTCGCTAGCTATATCTATTTTATTAATTTGCATTTTATTTTGTTTTATGTCCTTATTATTTATTTATGAAGTGATTGATTACACCTGCCACAGTTTCTCAAATCATCCAGGGTTGACTGGCAGAGAATTCCATAAGGCATTAAGTCCGCCCTTTATATCCCTTAGTATATAAGGTGTTTATTAATATTATTAAAGATTTAGAAAATAGTTGCAGCACGGATAGGTTTGCTCTACGGTGAGAGGACCACGCTCTCACAGAATACTGGCGTAAAATAGCAGCATAATGTGTTTCATGTAGTGAGCTAGAGACTAGTAACATGCATTCTATTTTAATCCTCAAGGACGCAAACGCATTTGCATTTTAATTCTTAATGTGCAGGTGTTCCGGGTCTAGAGCATCTACTGAACTATCAAGTGTACTGTGTGATTGTTTGCCACCCTAATTTGTTATTAGCATTGTATTAAAGTATAATATAACAATAAATAATAAGATAATCACTTTTTTCAATCATAATATATAATGTTAATAAAATTACAAACGAATTAATTTGCATTTAATTACATTTAAAATACTTGTTGATAATACAGGGAACACGTCAGAAATTTAATTGTTAAAAATAATAATAGTGTGAGAGTAGATGTTCAATTATACATTATTGGCAATAAAACAGCGTACTGCACTATATGTTTGGTATAGAGCAATTACTTATAGGCCTTCTGCACAATCGGGACCAACCGCCGACCACCGTGTCCTTGGTCGAGTCAATCTATTTTTGTATTCGTACTACACGTTCGTGTGGTTGACTCAACTTGTGAGTTCTCTACGGCATACAAAGCGTAAAGAGTTAGCTAAATATGGCTCCTTGTCTTTCGAAGCAATAAAAGATCAGTGTGGCAATAACTTTTTTATGCTTGAGTGAAAAAAGAAAAACAAAAAAAAATTGGATGAAACTGTGGCTAAAAGAGCAAACTACTTTGAACCATCTTAGTATTTCAAGGATTCTTGATTCTGAAGTCTTTCGAAATTTTCTAAGAATGGATCAAGACACTCATCCAGCCTACGAGACATATGTAACGAACAACTTCTGTGCTTCATCGGGCAATAAATTCTGTATTTCATCTGCTCAACCGGAGCCTATATAGTTGAATACGAACGCTAACCTGTTGGTTTTGCTCTCCCCTTACCTCCTTAAAAAATGCATCCTCGCGCGCAAAGTGTGGGTTTAGAATAAATCTTTTTTTTATAGAATAGCGGGTTGTGGGGGTGTGGGTACCATTGCGTCCGAAATAGTAGCATTAAGCTACTATTTCACGCTGTTATTCTGTGAGAGCGTGGTCCCTCCCCGGTCGAGCCGACCCATTCGTGCTACAACTATACTACTAATATAACTGCAGCATGGCTCTACCACGTATAATCTTAAAATACTAAAAACTTGAGAGTTTAACGTATTCTGGTCGTAGTTCTGAGGCTGTCCTTGTGAAGCACGTAGCATTATAGTTGCGTCTCTGTTTATCAATCAGAGGGACTGCAGGTGGCACGTGTAAGTAGAGATGCCCAAAAAAGTATCGATGCAAGTTAATCGACTATTTATTGTGTTATTATATTTTGTGTAGACGAACAGTCATTCTATTATATTTGTGTATTAATCTATTTGTAATTATAATTTGAAATCGAAATTACAGTTTTACAAACCCACTCACTTACTGACTGACTGACTCACTCACTGACATAATTGTACTCCAAGAAGAACGTATCGCAAAGGATAGGGCCCTCATCGGCAGACTTATATGCTTCAGGTCAGGCAACAACAGGCCAAGGATTGTGCGCACCGTCAGGATAGCATTTGCTGGGACGAATGTTAGTTTGTCCCAGCTGGATATAATGCAAAAACTGACTGAGTGCATAGACATCCTGAAGCAGAGAATCGCTGCTTGGGGAAAGCAGATTCGGCGATATACCGAGAGGTCGACATGGTTCAACCAGAATCGTCTCTTCCAGAGTGATCAGAAGAGGCTCTATAAATCATCGGAGCGACCAATGGTAAGTGGAACGGGTTCAGCACCGAATCAGGCCGACACTGTCGCATTCTGGCGCGGCCTGTGGTCAGAGCCCGTAAACCACAGCGAGGGCCCTTGGACGGAAGTTGTGGCGGGTCAGTGTGCGAGTATTACGCCCATGGACTCCGTCATCATAACGCCGGATGACGTAGCTGAGGCGGTCCGTAGAGCCCCGAACTGGAAAAGTCCGGGACTCGATGGGCGCATCACTACTGGCTGAAGGGGTTCGTGGTGTGTCACACTGTGCTCGCCCGACAGTTTCAAGAGGCTCTCAATCAGAAGTCGCTCCCGAGTCTCTTCAATACTGGGATCACCCATTTTGTTCCTAAAGACCAGGGTACCACAGACCCGAGCAAATACCGTCCCATCACTTGTCTACCGACCATATACAATACACTAATATCCATTTTGAGCGCGAGAATCACTCGTTACTTGGATTCAAATCAGGTGATGTCGCGCGCTCAAAATGGATGTCGGGGCGGTGGTCGTGGAACCAAGGAACCACTCATCATTGACGCGGTCATTGGCAAAGTGGTGGCAAACGCAACCGTCGGAACTTCTCCGCCGCCTGGATAGACTACAGAAAGGCATTCGACTCGGTGCCCCTACAAGGCTAAAGAGAGTCCTGGAGCTGTACAAGATAGACTGTACAGTTAGAGACTTCCTCGAGCAGTGTATGGGGCAGTGGAGTACGATCCTTTGTCATCTGGGCGAGCGGATGATGGCTGCGGAGAACCACATAAGGATAAGAAGGGCTATCTTCCAGTGCGATTGTCTGAGTCCAATCTGGTTCTGCCTCTCTCTGAACCCTCTCAGTACCTTACTGGAGGGCTCCGGGAGGGGATTTCAGCTACGGAAAGGAGGGACAAAAGTGACCCACCTTTTCTATATGGATGACCTCAAGTTATTCGCCTCCAGTCGATGCCATTTTATGGAATTGTTAAACATCACTTGTGAATTTAGCAGTTCCATTAGAATGGAGCTGGGGACGGATAAGTGTGCGGTCATCCATGTTGAAAGGGGAAGGGTTGCTAACTCTGAGGGCATAGACTTATCTATGCCCGTCAACTTAAGGACCCTTTCTGAGGCTGAAACATACCGATACCTGGGTATGTCACAGAACATCTTTGGTTGCCTGGAAGAGATCGCTATGTAGCGATAAGGCCGCCAAATTGTACATGTAATCTGCTCTCTGTTATGTTCTTTGTAAATTTGTTTGTGGTGTACAATAAAGTATATTCATTCATTCATTCATTCAACATCGGTATCGATGAGGCTGGTATGAAACAGTCAGTTTGTGACGTGTTTTATGCACGCTTGACGAAAGTGCTTAACAGCCTTTTGTTCAGTGTGAATAAGGCACACGCATATAACGGCTGGGTCATGCCTGTCCTCATGTATACCTTTGGCATACTCAGGTAGACTCAGACTGAACTTTACGCCCTGGATAGAAAAATCCGCACTACCATACCGCCCATAGGATGTGTCGGTGTGCTGCGCACACACATGTAAACTTCGCAATGTTGTATTGTAACTATATTATGTAGTGAATAAGATTTTTCAGTCAGTCACTAGTTGCCCGCCAACTGTATGGCACGTTCCGCTATAATAAATATATTAATAAAAGATTTCATCTTTCATTATGGTCACCAATAGGCACCCATATGGAGTCAGCTCCTAAACTGGTGACCCCGACGTGATCAAGATGACCGAAGTGGTCTATGTGATGTTAATGCAGTAGTGGGCAATATTCGCGTGGTTGTGATCGGTGGACAATAGATATAGTAACATGAGTGCGCCGTTTCCGCCTACGTCACAGAACGTGCCGCCTGTTAACGTGCCACCCGTTCAAGACATCCAGCCACCCGCGCAACCGCCCATTATGGCGCCAGGTGTAGATGCAGTGTCCCTACAGTCTCGCCTCGCAGACTTTTGGACTGACCAGCCACGCGTATGGTTCGTACGCACGGAAGCTATCCTCGCACCTCAGAGGTTGAGTGATGAGGCGAAGTTTGACCTGGTCGTGTCTAAGCTAAGTAAGGAGGTTATCGCGCAAGTGACGGACATATTACTCAACCCGCCTCCTACCTACAAGTACAACGCACTCAAAGCTCGGCTACTCCACATCTATGAGGAGTCAATGTCGAGGCAGATCGAGAAGCTTATGAGCGAGCTAGAGCTGGGCGACCAGAAACCATCTCAGCTGCTTCGGCGGATGCGTGAGCTCGCTACTGACAAGGTTCCTGATGAAACCCTTCGCGTCTTGTGGCAGGGTCGTCTTCCGACACAAGTCCGAGCCGTGCTAACTGTGTCCGACTCCAAGGACCTGGACAACCTAGCAGCAGTTGCAGATAACGTCATGGAGGCTGTGCGGCCTTCCTATGCCGCCACCGCTACTTACACCGTGCCAGCGCCAGCATCTACTACCGCCTATGACTTGGCCCTGTTGAGAGCTGAGGTGGCTAAAATAAAGGCTACCGTGGACCGGATCGATCAGCAGAGGTCGCGGTCCCGCGCCCCTGATCGCAACCGGCGTCGTTCACAGTCCAGGCGCCGTAGCAGTCCCTGCCGTCCCCGGAAGGAGAACTACTTATGCTTTTACCATTACAGGTTCCGAGAAAAGGCCAACAGGTGTACGAAGCCTTGCGCGTGGAAAACAACACAGCCGGAAAACTGAGCAGCGAGGTACAGTCCGAGGGTCTTCAGGTCTGTACCGTTTTTCCATTCAATCGTTTGTGTGTGTCAGACAGTAACTCCGGACTTAGATTTTTAGTTGACACCGGTGCCAATGTGTCTGTTTTACCAGCCGTGAGAAAAGATCGTCTAAATCAGTGTAGTGAATATAAATTATACGCAGCTAACGGCAATGAAATCGCAACTTACGGTACCAAGACAATAGTGTTAAACTTAAACTTACGCCGACCTTATCGTTGGGAATTCGTTGTAGCAGATGTCAAACAACCAATTTTGGGCGCCGATTTTTTAGCGTACCACAAACTATTAGTTGATTTAAACGCGCGTAAATTAATAGATAAAACTACAGAATTGAATGTTTCGGCATCTGTTGTCAATGTATCTCAACCTAGTGTTAAAACTATTGATGTAAATCATCCATATCAGGATTTATTGTTAAAGTATCCGGACATCACTAAACCAGCGTCATTCCGAGAAACTGCGAAACACGATGTCGTCCACTATATCGAGACCTCTGGCCCGCCCGTGCACGCGAAAGCGCGCCCGTTGCCACTTGTCAGGTATAAAAAAGTTAAAGAAGAATTTCGCATCATGCAGGAACTGGGCATCTGTCGTCCTTCAAAGAGCGCGTGGGCTAGTCCGCTCCATGTAGTTCCTAAAAAAGAATGGAGATATAAGACCTTGTGGGGACTATCGCCAGCTGAATGCGATAACAAAGCCCGACAGATACCCGATTCCTCGCTTGAACGATTTTACTTTTATTCTTCCGGATAAAAAGATATTTTCAAAATTAGACATCAATAGAAGTTATCATTTTATACCTGTCGCACCAGGTGACGTGGAGAAAACCGCTATCATAACACCATTCGGACTTTTCGAGTTTCCTCGAATGACCTTCGGTTTGAGCGGAGCAGCACAAACCTTCCAGCGCTTTATGAACTCCATTTTACAAGGTCTTGATTTTGTTTTTTGTTATTTAGACGACTTACTTATAGCTAGTGACAACGAAGTTCAACACAGGCAACTGTATGGCACGTTCCGCTATAATAAATATATTAATAAAAGATTTCATCTTTCATTATGGTCACCAATAGGCACCCATATGGAGTCAGCTCCTAAACTGGTGACCCCGACGTTATCTGTGAGCTGCTTGCGATGCAGCCTCCGTCATTACTTCCTGGCGAGATCGGATGATCCATTCTATAATGACGTCATTTCTAGTGACAAAGGACTTACCCCTCTATCATTAGCCGACGAGCAATGGCAGGACCCGGCAGTACAGAGCATTTCCGACCGGGAGACCGTATGGAAGGAGAAGGAGCTCCACGGGAGGTACTACAGGGCTCTACATGAGCCCCACGTAGATACGGCCGCCTCAATCAACTGGCTTCGTTTCGGTGACCTCTTCGGGGAAACCGAGGGTTTTTGTCTGTGCAATACAGGATCAGGTTATTAAGACCAACAACTATCGGAGATACATCCTAAAGGATGGCACTGTCGACGTTTGTCGAGCTTGTCGCCATCCCGGTGAGTCACTTAGACATGTCATCTCCGGTTGTTCGGCGCTTTCTAACTCTGAGTACTTGCACAGACACAACCTAGTAGCCAGAATTCTTCACCAGGAGCTCGCGTTGAAATACGGTCTCGTGGATCAGAAATTTACGTATTACAAGTACTTGCCGGAAGCCATGCTCGAAAATGATCGCACCAGGCTCTATTGGGACCGGGCCATCATCACAGACAGGACTATTCTTGCGAATAAGCCTGATATTGTGCTGATGGACCGGGCACAGTCAAGGATATTTTTGGTCGACATTACAATTTCGTATGACGAGAACCTCGTGAAAGCAGAAACAGATAAGCAACCAAAATACCTGGACTTGGCTCGCGAGGTGACCGACATGTGGGATGGACTGCCGACCGAAATTATTCCTGTAGTCGTCTCTGAAAACGGGCTAATCCCAGTCAGACTCCCGGGTCATCTGAAGCGGCTGGGACTACGTGGCGGACCGCTCCAGGCTCAAATGCAGAAGGTGGTGCTCCTCAATACAGCCCGCATCGTCCGCCGGTTTCTTTCCCTTTCCCCTTAACTCTCGGCCGTTTGGTCTTCCCCGCCGAGGGCTTCCGTCTGGTTGGATCTTATTTATTTGTTTGTGTTTTTTGTATTTATATTATTTTATTGATATTTATGTATATTTATTTGTATTGATATTTATATATATATATATATATATATATATATATATATATATATATATATATATATATATATTATCTTTTCATTTTAATTTATAATTATATATTTATAGAACTCGACCAGATGAGAAAATTATATAGATACCCCAATAATAATAACCCTCGGCCGTTTGGTCTCCCCTGCCGAGCTTCCATCTGGTTGGATCTTATTTATTTATGCATTCTTTGTATTTATTTTATTTTATTGATATTTAAGTATATTTATCTTTTCATTTTAACTTAAAAATATATATTTATAGAAGCCAACCAGATGAGAAAATTATATAGCTACCCCAATAATAATAATGATGTCGCTGAACTCGAACGGCTACGACGTGAGGCTGTTCCCTCATCGGATGAAAATGCTACGGCTGAGGATGCGGCGCCACAAATTGTAGAGCAACGCGCAAACGTAGATGCCGCCGTGAATACCCCAGTAGTGGTTGATTCAAACGATGATGGAACAGTCGCCCAGGAACTGGAATTAGAGCATATGAGGAGTATATTGGAAGAGGCGATTGCAGAAACGCGCAGTACGCCTCTCGAAAATCTACCGCGACTTCCCCGCAGAAGAACACAAAAGCTCTCCGATCACACTCTTAATCTCGTGGATAATTAGACAGCTCGAGGGAGATGAAACTGCAGTCGTCAGCAAATTTGACAGCGTACAGGCAACTGAACAGACAGATCTCCAAATGCATGCAACAGGACTTACGCAACTTCAATACAGCTCATATTGAAGAAGCGATTTAGTAGAACCAGGGCTCCAAAGTCTTTGCCAGAGATCTGTCTGCCAGAAAAAGCCGAGCCGAAGCCGAAAAAAGAGGTTTTGAGAGAGATTGAAAGTCTCTATGGGCAGCTGTACACGTGTCAGAGCCACACGCAAGTGTGAGTAACGATCCAAGAGAAATTCTTATCTGACACTATTCCGATGATATCCCGGACGTCATTCTGAGCGAAATTAGAATGGCTATCCTAGCACCTTAAAAACGGCAAGTCCTCGGGTGAGAATGGAATTACAGCAGAGCTTATGAAAACGGGTGGAAAACCGGTACTTGAAGTCCTTCAGAAGCTCTTAAATTCCGTCCTTCATGGAGGCATTACTCCCGAGGCGTGAAGCAGAAGTGCCGTGGTCTTAATATTCAAGAAAGGTGATAACGCTCTACTGAAGAACTACAGAGCGATATCTCTTCTGAGCCGCGTCTACGTGCTGTTTTCGAGAGTCATTACGAATCGTCTCGCAGCAGACTACGACTTCCGGCCTCCCGGAAAAGCCGGATTCCGAAGAGGCTTTAGTACCGTAGACCACATACAAACCCTTCGACAAATTGTACAGAAGTCCGAAGAGTACAATGTGCCACTTTACCTGGAGTATGTAGAATATGAAAAGGCCTTTGATTTCGTTGAAATTTGGGCGGTGCCACAGTATCTTCAGCGGTGCCAAGTTAACTGTCGGTATTTCGAAGTGCTGAAGTGTTTGTTCAGTAGGGCTACGATAGCTATCCGAGTACAGAACCAGAGTACGAAACCTATCCAACTGCAGAGAGGTGTAAAACAGGGTGACGTTATATCCCCGTAACTGTTCACCGCTGCATTTCAAGATGTTTTCAAGCTACTGGACTGGAACGGATACGGTAGTAACATCAATGGCATGTTCGTCACTCACCTTCGATTTGCTGACGATATAGTTCCTATGGCAGAATTGCTGGAGGACCTAAGCACTATGCTTAATGACCTCAGTAGTGCCTCCCCACGGATAGGTTTTAAGATGAACATGGAAAAAACAAAGATCTTGTTTAATGTCTATGGCACACCAAAGCCTTTAGTTGTTGAGAGCACTAAGCTCGAAGTTGTTGACGAGTACGTTAACATGGGGCAAATAGTCCGACTAGGTACGTCCAACTTCGACCGAGAGGTCAATCGACGGATTCAACTCGGCTGGGCAGCGTTCGGGAAATTACGACACATCTTCTCGTCAGGTATACCTGAAAACCTGAAAATTAAATTGTACAACCAGTGCGTGTTACCAGTGATGACCTGTGGAATTGATATGATCTTTCAGTACTGGCCGTATGAGTACGCTCAAAGTCGCTCGGCGAGCTATGGAGAAGACTATGCTCAGGTTTTATCTGCGTGATTAATTTGGAAATGAAGATATCTGCAGTAGAACTAGAGTGACCGACGCAGCCCAACAGATTAGTAAGGTAAAGTGGCAATGTACCGGCCATATAGCTCGAAGAACCGACAACCGTTGGGGAAAAAATTTCTCGAGTGGCAGCCTCGTACCGAGGCAAGGTGTAGGGTGACCCCCCACTAGGTGGAATGACAACCTGGTAAGACATGCAGGAGAAGTGAAGCTGGCCACAGTCGAGCGCGCGCAAGCTGTGCTACCGTATGTCAGAGGAGTCACAGACAAGATTGGTTACATCTTGAAGCGAGCTCCTATTAAAACATACTACAAGCCGCCGAAGAAGATTAGTCAATTTTTACCATCTATCAAATGTAATATTTCTCTACAAGATGCAAGTGTGTACAAGCTAGATTATGAATGTGGTCTCTCTTACATATGTCAAACGAAAAGATCTATAAAAACCCGTGTGAAGGAACATATAGCTCACGTGAAGCTCCGACGCTCCGGGATATCTGCAGTCTGCAAACATTTTCAAAATCGTCCCCACCATTATATTAGATTTAATAAACCACATATCCTCGCAAAAGAACACCAATTCCTACCAAGGATGATATGCGAGGCTATTGAAATTAAAAAAAAAAACATCCACATTTCAATAGAGAAGATGGATGGGTGCTGCCACCTGCTTGGGATCCTATCATTAACAAAATTAAACCCAAACCCAATCATACCACCGCAAGACTTCATGATACTATAAGCTCGTTTTGCGTCAATCGGATCAATACTTAATATTCAAAAACAGAAGGTATACGGACTAACATGACATTGGGACGTCAAACATCTCAGTACTTCCATGACCATGGGTGCTTTTAAGCACCCGAAACACCGGGATAATAAAAATAAGTTAAAGTAGTAATTTAACGCGATAAAATCCGTTTATTTTAATAAAGTTTAGGATTCATCTTTCGAATTAGGATTAGTCTTTTAATTTCAATAGCCTCGCGAATCAATTTGGTAGGAATTGGCGTTTTATTGCGAGGATTTGTGGTCTATCAAATCTGATGTAATAGTGAAGCGAGCTTGAACAAGTTCACAGACTGCAGACTTCCCAGGAAGTGAGTTCTCCTAAACCATAGACATACATGTTATTTTCTAGTTAAAAGTTTAGGTTATGTTTAGATCATAGACTTTATCTATCATATATTAATCTATCCTAAGTCTAGTCTAGTCTAGATTGTGATGATAATTAATATCTTCAAAATTTATTCTATAATCTAGCTAGCTATTTATTAGCTTTTAGAGTACTAAAATATAGGTATGAAGTTGTGGCACATATATAATTTTTTTATTTATAGCAAGTAACAAAAATTACATTAAATAAAAATTGTAATTATAACCCGACACAAGTAAATTTTGCAAGATGCAATCTTAATTTGCTATTAATAGACAAGTTGTATATTAGTAAGTGGTAAAACATTGTTTCATGGCGGTAAAAGTATTTTATATACACATATATTTTTAACATAAAGAACACATACATTTTAACAAAAACAACAGGTTAAAGTAAAATCTAACAATGGAACTAAGTTGTGACAATCGTATAGTCTAACACAATGGACAGAGCGTTAGTAAGTTCTTGACTTTTCCGCTTTGCTAGTCTCACACAATAGAATGAATACGAATCTCGAACAATAATAAAACGCGCGGAACAATACCGAGATATTTTAGATTATATTTTATTACATATTATATTCTCTAAAATAGTAATAGTCTGTTTCGATTTAATTGTATTCGTTCATCAGCACTTACCATTGGGTGGGATAGTAGTCAAGCGTGGGCTAAGCCAAAGAAAACAGCTCCATTGACACCTTTAAATTAAAAAAAATGTTAATTTTAAGTTTTAATTTTAAATTTTGATAGCCAGCCGTTGATTCATTTTTTCTAAAATCTTTAATTGCTGTGCCATATGGGTTAACTTACACTCACTTGCTTAGAATGATGCTTAGTCTCTCTAAATACATAATATAAAATCTCAAAAAAAAAAAACTCTACGTTTTGGTAGCGTTAAGAAAGTCGCCATGTGTTGGCGACTGCAAGAAAATCTTTTGTTATATTTCGTCCCACGAGTGCACTAAGTGTTGAATATGGAAAATGTCAGGACAAGCTCAAGATCGCTTACAGATGACAGTATAATGAACAGATGGCTGTCTTAAATATTATGTAAATAACGGCGGGAATGTCTGCCAAGCCACGAGTGGGCTATTTATGGATTGTTTATTAAGATAACAAAGCCAATTGCTCTGATGTCACGGTAGCTAAGTGGCAAGTCTATTGACTGTGGCCTTATGGGACACGGGTTCGATTCACGCACAACACCAGTATTTATATGCGCTACAACAATTGCTCTAGATATGAGTGTAATGCAAGATTTAATGATTTTTTTTCACTTTCTAAGGAAAGAGAGTTTGAGAGGAAGCCTGCATTTAAAGTCTAAAATATAGGCTTCTTCGCTGTGTTTTGTCTAACCTCATTACATATTAATTGAATTAAAATAAAATTGCTGATGTACCATAAAATTCGAAACTATCAAATAGTTCAATACTAACTTTAACCCCTCAATCCCCATAAAAATCCCATGCAGTCGCATGCGACCGCAACAACCCACAGCACTTAAAATCATTAAAACTCATATTTAGAGACTACATTTCTATGAAGAAGTTTTTGTGTGAATATAATTTATCTTTTACATAAATAATTTCCAGTAATTTAAATTAAAATAATTGTGATTTTCATTTTCAAGTAACAGAAACATTGCTGCAACTTCCATTGTACGAAGACATTCATTTCCATAAATTTGAAAACGATAACGTGAATCACGTCGAAGAATTAACGAAAGCCGTTGCTGAAAATATATAAATATTAGAATGTTTATATAAGAAAACAAGCGAACAAAACAAATTCTAAGAAAATCATTTTAGGAAAGATGATACGTAATAAAAGTCAATAAACCTATTTAAATAATGTAAACTTTACAAAATAATTGACGTTTATCATAACTAATTGAATAAAAAGTCCATAACAATGTCCTTCTTCTTATATATTAATTAAAATTTAAATACCAGAAGCCTACCTCACCTTCATTATCCCTTTATTTCCTTTGTCTTACATCTTATTTACGATACGCCTTTTCTTTCTCCGTCGTTCATCGATATATTTTATCGACTACGTTCAAGCACTAGAAATAGAGTAAACTTCTACGAATTTCGTATCTGTGTTTATACTAACGTAATAAAATCTTTGTGTACGTTATTCTCCACTTAGTTGAACGAGTTTTCATACATTTGTGTTTGATGTCGGGTCCAGTGGTTAATTCGTTCAAGTCCTCAAGGTACCCTATGAGCTGCCAGTTAACAATAGACTCCATTGTTTTGGAGAACAAGGAATTGATGGCGATAGGCCGGTAGTTGGACGGGTCTGAGAGGTCGCCTTTTTTAAGAATCGGGTGGACGAAAGCCGTCTTCAATGATTTTGGGACTACACCTAGGGAGTATGAGTACCAGAAAAGACGCGTTAAAACCGGTGCCAACTCACAAGCACAAGTCCCCAGCACAATTGGGAGAATTCCGTCAATCCCACTCAACTTGTAGATGTCCAGGGACAGGAGTGCTTTGCGAACCGAGCGCTGTGTGAACTGCACTTCCAGCATGGAGCACTCACACCGCGGGATAGTCGGCAACGAACTCCCCCCCGTCATTGAGAGTCGAGTTGGACACAAAGAAAGAGCCTAGCAGATCGGCTTTCTCCTTTATAGTATGGGCCAGTGAGTCGTCCTCCCTGTGCAGAGATTGCTGACAGAAATTCCACTGGACAGCCTTGATGAGAGACCAGAATTCACGGGTTACAGAAGGAATGCGAACTAGTTTCTCGCCTATTCTGCCTATGTGCTCTGACTTTGCCTTGGCAATGATTCTTTTGAAAGACATAGAGGCGGAATTATACTTCTTTTTTAGAGCGCTGGTGTTTACATCCCGGGACGTTGATGCGTCAGCCCAGGCTTGGTAGCACTCCTGCTTATAGCATGATGCTATTTTACAGGAGCGACCAAACCATGGCTGAGATTTGTCTCCAATGGGCACCACAGAGGAAGAAATAAAAAGTTCCATACCCTGAAGTACCACATCAGCGACAGAATCCGTAACAACGTTGGGATCGTCCGGCGAGAAGCAAACCCACCCTCAAGGGTAGGATGCAAAGAAAGACCGCATCCCACTTACTGACTGACCAATAGTGCCAAACACGGCGGCAGCCTGCAGAATTCAACTGCGATTTCAGCGTGAGTGGCACCACACTCCGGACAAGACATTGGTCCGAGGAGCCTAAAGGGGCATGGACGGAAACTGATATCTGTCCGGGTGAGAGGTCAGCAGAAGGTCCAACAGATAAGGTGCATGATCCTCCACATCTGAAATCCGCGTAGACGAAGTAACCAGTTGTGTCAGACCATATGCCAAGGTAAAATCATGAACAGATCTCTCCGCATGCTCGGTTAAGAGTGAAAATAGCCATTCGGCGTGATGAGCGTTAAAGTCGCCGCGAATCACGATCTCTGCAGAGGGGATCTGCTGTAGCAATGAATCTGTAGCCATTTGGACGTGGTCGAAGAGTCGGTCTGTTTCGGCATTACCGCTATGGGACCTATAGAGGCACCCGTATACGTGCGGATGTTCGTCACTATCTATGCGTAGCCAAAGGATGAATAGGTCCAAACCTTCATGACTGCCGAGGCGTCGAGAACAGATGTCTTCTCTGACGTAAACGCAAACTGCAGCCCGAGACACAAAGAAGTTTTTCTGTTTCTACCCCGGGTAGGAGAGATACGAGACATCAGCCGGAGAGGACACCTGCGTCTCGGTCAGAAAGAGCAGAGCCCGCCTCGCCGTCTCGAGATGGTAGTAGACGGCGTTGAGGTTAGAGTGAAGTCCCCTGATATTGCAGAAATTCACGGATAGCGTGGCAGTGGTCGCCTTGGTCTTGTTGCTCCGTTTGCCTCGAGCAGTTGCAGTCTTGAGCGGAAGTTCCCCCCCTCCCAGAATACGCGGGGCAGCCTGAGCACCCACGCTCAGGAGTGGAGTAACTTGGTCGTGGATGCTCAGCGAGAGATTCTCCAGGGGTGCTGGTACCCTCCTGGGGTAGTTTGACATTTAATTCCGCTACCATGTTGATTGGGATGGAGGGGATTTGGGCCTACGGCCACCTTCACTCACCAGACGAAACGTTGAAGCAGGGCTTCCACTTCACGCCGGTAGTCTGTGAGGTCGTGGTCATCAATCATCTTTCTTAAAATGTTTTTATTAGAATTTGTTTTGTTCGCTTGTTTTCTTATATAAACAATTCTAATATTTATATATTTTCAGCAACAGCTTTCGTTAATTCTTCGACGTGATTCACGTCATCGTTTTCAAATTTATGGAAATGAATGTCTTCGTACAACGGAAGTTGCAGCAATGTTTCTGTTACTTTAGGCAGGAGAAAGTCTGTTGTGTAATCTTTTTTTAGTCTTTTATTATGAACACCCTTCGAGTTCGCAGTGCTGACAAATAGCTATGGTATCACTTGAGGGAAGTATCAGTTTTCACTTGTTTTTTTTGGGCAATGAGACTGCCTTCATTGGTGTCATTTTGTGTGTCTTTGCATTAGTATTAAGACAGGCAGTATCGAAATGTACACCGCATATGGCGCTGTGTTTAGTCGCTTTTATCCACTTTCTTTTCCGAGAAGGGTCACTAGGAAATCTGAAATATCGTGTAATTTATGTGTTTAAATATTTTAAGTACAGACACTAATTATAATTTTTGCATTTATAATATTTTCATTTAATTATAAAAATTACTATTAAAAATTTTATGACATCAGATTGTAGGATACTGTTATATAAGTATTTTTAAGTGTTATTGTATTGTACAAACAACATCATCATTCATTCGGTCATATCGTCAAATATAAGCACTAGTCAATGTCAAATTGACTCACTCCACAGTTTTAGTTTCACACTCACAGGTATAACCCAGCCATTTTGTGATGGTTGTCAGATGTCAACAATACATAGAAATATCGACTATATACAACATAGTTGGATAATATAAAATTATATTTTACATTTGATTAAATTCTGTAATAAATAACAATTAATGTAATAAAATAATGTACTAACAAGTGAAAGGAAATAGTTTTGCTTCCGCCGCTATACGTTTTACACAATTTAACTGAACATTTAGTCATTTTTGGGAGATGTTTTGTTGACAGGTAAGTGCTTGAGACTGACGCAAAAACAAACGACCAAGTCTAGAATTTGCTGGTTACTGACAAGAGCGGTATAGGTGAACTTACCTATGCTTATATGTCGGGTCCAGTGGCTAATTCGTTCAAGCTTGAGGATCACCAGCTGATGAGTGACCGCAATATGGTTTTCGCCGTGGTCGATCAGCTGGTGATCTTCTGGTCGCTAGTCTTTTAAACAAAATCATGTTGTTCGCAATTCTTTGTACGCGGTTCGATCTCAAAGTGTCCGGCAATATGTGGGTAGTTTGACTTACTTAGGCTCCATAACGGAAAAAATAGCTAATACTCTTAAGAAAAACGGCGTTAACGTGCCATTCAAAACAAACAATTCGCTTAGGAATGTTTGTAATATTAAAGATAAGTTAAATATTAGTCAAAAATTGGGTGTTAATAAACTTGTTTGTGACGAATACCACGCCGTTTACGTGGGTCAGACTGGTCGCAATTTCGGGACGCGCTATAAAGAGTATTTGGCCGCGTACAGAAATTACAATCTAGATAAATCCCATTTCGCTAAACATCTCTTGGACACTGGACACAACCTAGCTAGCGACCAATCCTTTGAAGTCTTACATACTTGTAATAAGGGGCTGCTACTGTGTGTCCTGGAGCAGTTGGAGATTTTAAAAAGTAATAATGGTAATTATGCACTGCTGAATGAACAAACAAATGTTTCTAATTCACCTTTGTTAAACAATTTTAAGGCTAATCTTTAATAATAATTTTAAGATTAATAATAAGAAATAACTATAATAATATCAATAAAACAATAATAATAATAGTATTTAAAAATATTAATCATAACAATAATCATAATGAGTAGCAGGTTTGTTATCGCACGGCGCGGTCACTCGCTATTTTGGTGGGGAGCGATTGTGTCGGCGTGTATAAATAGCAGCTGTTTCGGCATGCCGCTCTGCGCCCTTCTTTCTGCCAAGGAAGGTCGCGTTCGTATACGGCTTAGAGATCTCTAGTCAGATCGTTAAGCCAGTTCCTAAAAGGTTGGGTTTAGTGGGTAAAAGTCACCACATAATGCTTTCCCAACCTCCCTCCCCCCGCTTTCCGGAGGGTTGCCCATATTTGCTTCGGGCGAAAAAAAAGGTAGGGTAGGGGTACATTACTTGAAGATGCCTCGTGTAGAGGCGAAACACGTGTCGTATTATCGTTGTGTTTTTTACAGTGGGGGGAGTGTTGCTGGAGTGGTGACGGAGTTAGTGCATGCAATTGAGGGAGGGCGAGAGGTGCTCTTCAATCCAGGTAAGACACATCATTGTTTTTATTTAGCGGAAAGTTGCAAAGAAATTTATATTTTTATTTTTTATTATAATGGATTTCCGCAAAGTAACGCCTGATTCTATCAATATACTTTTTATTAAAAGTATATAGTGGACGCGTGATATCTGAGATCATGCATAAGGCCCGTGTTTTCAAGCATGGAGTCAAGCATGGATTTCAAATTTTAGGAAAGTAAGCGCACACCGCCCTGGGCGTTAATCCTATACAAACGTTTTTTAACTTTAACTGGAATATATATCTTAGAGTTGTGCCTATTTATTACAAGTAATTGCGATTTATTCGAAACGAAACTTTCAAAACGGCAAAATCTACGCCCTTGCTACGAAAACAATTTATATCTACCTCAAATTAAAAATAAATTGTTTGACAAAAGTGCATACGTAACAGCAATAAGTATTTAATCACTTACCCAATACTATTAAAACAATAAAAAGGACCCAAATTCAAACATAATCTAAAAAACTGGTTGGTGGAACATACGTTTTATACGCTAAATGAATTCTATAATTTTAAGAGTTAATATCGTGTTCTTTATTATACTTATATATATAAGCATTTTTTTTTAAATATTTTATCTTAGAAGTTAATTGTAAATCTATCATCTGTTAAATGTAAATTGCAAAATGTAACCTGTTAAATGTAATCTGTTAAATGTAAATAGTATATATATTATGTTTATGAAAATTGTAAATCTATTGCACGCCTGATGAGGCAACTGTTGATACCTTTAATAATATGACATCTTCAATTTGTACACAGTAATGCAATAAATGAATTATTATTATTATTAAAAAAACTAGCCATGGCCTCCTAGTCTAAATAAAGATCAAGGGGCTTCAGGCACAGAAGTGCATTAAGAACAGCTCCAGGCGATGATCCCATCGCTCCAGTTGCTAGGCAGTCCTTTGTAGACTATATAGTTTGTCCGCAGTCGTCTTTCGGTTGTCATTATTACAGCAGACCAGAGACGTAGGTGATATTCGGCCTCACTATGCTGCTGAATAGCCATTGGATCATACTGGGACGCAAGCTCCAGTTGTTCCCAACCATACGACTGCATGTACCTAAAACAATTTTAACCGTATGATATGCGTTGTTAAAGTGAGAGTTCCACGTTAGTTTTTGGTCGATTGTTACGCACAAATAATTAACTTTTTAGAAAATTAAAGGGATCTGGCGTTACTTTGGGGAAATCCAATATATTGAAGTAGTTAGAACTTAATTTGCTCATTTCCGTGTAATAAAATACAAAAATATATCCCGCCTTGTTATAAATATCTTGAGAAATTATATGAGGACGAATAAAATTTTGTCGAATCATATTTTCATTTTATTTTGTCTAATCATAATTGAATAAATTCAAGTTTACTTTAACACAGAGGTTAGTTAATCAAGCGGTATTTATGGAACCGGGGCTACAAGGATACGAAATATCAACAAGATGTAATAATTCACCTATTTAATTTTGATTTAAACTTAATAAACTAATTGTTATAGGTCAGATTTCACGCCTTGTGGCATTCCTTACCTATCAACATTGGATTAACACATTTCAAGCAGTATAACGTTCTTGTGTAAACCTTTTTCATTTAAAGAATAGCGGAATTTTAAAAATACCCTCCAGGTTGAGAACTTGTGTTAATTTACTGATATATCTTTGCTCAATGATGTTGATAAGGTATATTAATGTAAAAATACTTATAAAAACAACGACTGTTTAAAACTGTTAGTAATTTAAAATGTATTTATAATCATCGACTCAATCATCTAGTTTTCGTTATTGATACTTGAATGGATGAATGAATGAATAAATAAATGAATTAAATATACTTTTTGTATACTAGAAATACATAAGAGGAAAAATATTTCTTTAAAGGTAAAATTGGCGGCCTTATCGCTTAGAAGCGATTTCTACCAGGTACCCATTTCTGTGAATAAAGAGACCTGTGAAAAAGGGTAAGGGTGTCGTAGGTTGTTGGAATATACATACGACATAAATATAATTATATAATTGGTAAATACACACAAAATATAATAAATAAATACATTTTAAATATAAACATACATATACGAGAGCAGTAAGGATTAAACAAGTAAGTGTAATCAAAGCCTTAACGTAAGAAAAAATAAGAATGTAGTATTTTTTTAGAGGAATGACTATTTAAGTAGGAAATAAGTTCGATTTGACAAGTTTCAAAACGTTTCAACAGACTCTGCACTTTTAATGTGCAGCGGTAGGGAGTTCTATAGCCTAACACCTTCAATAGAAAAGGATTTACAATAGATGGAAGTGTTATGCAATGTAATTTTAGGGTGAGTTTTTCACAGAGTGGTGAGAACGATAATGAGTGTCACCAAGAAACTTAAACCGCTCTTTAAGGTAAACAGGGGCAGTGGGATGAAATAGAGCACAGTATAAAAGAGAAAAAAATGTGGGTATGTCTGCGAAGACGGATTGGAAGCCACTTGAGTTTTTCGCGATATTCGGAAACATGGTTATATTTTTTGAAATCCAAATATGAAACATATGCGAAGGTTCCCTTATTTAAATTGAGACACACGTGTCGCTATAATCGAGAATCGGTAAAAAGAGTGATTGTGCAATCAAATTTGGTTAGTATAGGTAGGAAATTGCTGAGTCTACGGAGAGATCCGACCGACGCAAACACCCTCCTACTCACTACGCTTCCCTGCGAAGCCCAAGATAAAAATTTGCCAAAAGTAACGCCTAGATATTTAACGGTGTCACTATATGACACAGGTGTCCCATCAACAACAATACCAGGTAGAAGAAGAGAAATCTATAAGAGTAACCAATTTTTGACTGCCTGTTATTATTATAGCATTTGTTTTTTAAAGCTTTTACTATAAGACCGTGTGTGTGGCTTACTCCAATCCACTATTAAGTTAAGATTTTTATTTAATAAGCCTATAGTATTGGGTAAATTCATTACTTTGGCATGTACATATACTTGGAGATCATCTGCATACAGGTGGTAGCGAGTTGATAATTGGAGCGTAATCGAGCTTATGTAAATGGAAAAGAGGAGAGGAGACAACACGCCGATAAACATCAGTTGGAGAAAGAGTCATCAACACGCGTCCATTGCTAGCGACCACACAAGTAACTATGAAACCATTTAATCAGTTCAGGAGATATGTTAAAAGAAGCTAAGATAGCTGACAGTAGATTGAAATATATATTGTTAAATGCATTGCTAAAGGCAAGTAATGACAACACTGTTACGTGATGTTTATACATACTAAGACCAATATCATCTATAATCTTGATTAAGACAGTAGTCGCACTATTACCGGTACGGAAACCGGATTGGAAAGAATTGAAAAGACTCCACCTAGATAAGTAGAGGCTCAATTGTCGCTAAACTACGTTCAAAAACTTTTAAAAATATGGGCTTCTTTCCTTTCCTTTCTCTTCTTTTGATCTCTTTAATAAGCCAGGGAGCAGGCAAATGCTGAAGCCGGACCGGACGACTTGGAGCATGAATTTTGTGTAGTTTTGTTAAAAGAGAAATAAAGCTATCGACCCTTTCATCGATATGAGCTCCAGACACTTGCTATGTGTGTGACACAAATTGAAACAGGATATTTACAGGTTTAAATATAATTAACGTACTTTTCATTTGTTTAAGAAGCAAGGGTAACAAACGGGTATCCAGTAATCCATCTGACGATAAATGGAAGCTGTGCCGCGCATACATTGTCGTTCTTCGGTTGAGCTGACCCATTTGCGTTATTTTATTATATGAATTGAGAAAGTTTAATAACATTCGTGACCAATAGCTCCCTATTATTCGCAAGTTGTCACCGGGATCGAATATCAGATAATAATTTTTCCATATTAATATAAATTCCGTAATTCTTGGAATAGCTGAAGAAATTATATATTAAATAAAGAAAATTTTTGTTGGTAACAGTTTTGCTTGTACTTCTTCTGCACAGTCTTGTGCCTCAACTGTGAGTTACGGAGCAAATTAGATTTCAAACATCACTTGCAGGCTGAAAATTTATTAGTATTATAGTAATTTGCAATGCCCTTTATGCAGGAAAATATTGATCGTGTCTGATCTTACCAATTCTGAGAATTGTATTATTAATTATACTTAATATATAATTAATACCGAAATAAAAAATAAAAATTGGTAAAAAAAATGTCTTTTAATACTTCTTGCTGAACTCAAGTGAATATTAATGTATTATATATAATATTATTATAGCAAATATGGACATTCACATTTATTCTCAAAATGCAAATGCGTTGTCGGCCTTGACTAGGACTAATATTAATTATAATAAGTAATATATATATATATATATATATATATATATATATATATATATATATATATATATCGACGCTGGAAAGGAAAAATTATCCAAGCGACATTTTTGGCCATATTGAGTTATAAACATTGTTGGAATCGCCTGTTTTTTCTGCGTCGTTTGGTCTTACTCACGTCCTTCTACGACGACTTTTGATGTCGCTTCGACATTATGGAATTCGCGAGGTTTCACTTTTTTTTCCTTTCTAACCGACAAAATTTTCGAGCATTTTTTGAAAATTTGGTGGTAGTCGTAATTGTGAAATGCTAAATTTGACTTTGGTCAAGTTTGACATTTCTGTTCGTACAGTAATTACTCCACTTAGTTAATTTTTCCAGTATCTGGCAATATAGTGTAAGGCGCATAGTATATTTTTTCCTCAGAAAGGATTTGTTCTTTTTATCACTTAGGTAATTTTGGCTGATTTGGTTTTTTTCGAACATGGCGTTTAGTTAAAATTGGCAGTTTTCTTTTTTTAATATTCAACTGGTTCAGCAAATATTACCTGCTTAAAAATACAACTGACTGTCGGTTAGTCAATTTTTCCCGGCCGTTTTCAAGTGTTATTTTATTATTTAGGCAACTTTTACTTGACCGTATACAATTATCCAATGTTGGTTATATCCTATGGTTGTGTCACGCACAGGCGCAAAGTTTATTTTTACCTAAAATAATTCACATAAAAAACGTCGGTTACACTTACTTATAACGCGTGAGCAGTCGCTTGAGCATGCAGTGAAGTTAGTTTCAAAGTAAAAAAGATACTTCAGTGCACGGCCGGTCGTCGCTTGGGAGACACGCGCACGCTGCAATTCCGTTGTCAACTGAGGTACCGCTTACGCTTATCTTATGACAAACACGAAACTGTAAGCTGAACTAACAAATAAATTCGTTTTTAATGCTGTTTTCGCGTTACTACATGGTGTACCTTTATTTCAGAACAATGGACCGAAGAAAACGTAGTCATAGTCTTTTGGAAAAGGCTCTTAAAGAATCGGGAATCTCTTTTAAAACCAAGGACGATTTACAGTCGGTATGTATGTAATTTTCTTTGCATCTCTCATTGTTGTTTCGTATTATTATTTATGTTATGTACTTACCTATATTAGATTTCTGTTTTGCTATCATACCTAGATAAGGGCTCCATTTAGCTTGTTAGGTACTCATTGATTGAAGGTCACGTCTCGTCACTGGCGCTATATAGCTATATGGCCAAAGTCGTGTGTTTAAAAGTAATATTGGTACTGCTGCTTTAAGGACCTACACAACTATCTTTCAATTGTTATTCTCTTATGTTTATAAAAAAGTGAGTGCTAGCTTGGAGGAAAGTAGGTAGGTGTATGTTTGGATAATTTGGTCAGAATTTATAAAAAATATGAAACTTTTACCATGTTTTAGGCCAGTAAAAAGTCTAAAGAAACTGACCCAGAGAAGCAGAAAGCACCTGGACGTAAAAGTCGGACTATCACTGAGGAAAAGAAACAGACGAATAAAAAAAAATATTGCAGACAACTAAAATTTGAAGAGTCTGTAAGTACCTACCGACGTATTTTATTATATTTTTAAATATAAGACATATCTTACTAATTTAATTATTGCGTACCTACTAACTGCTTTCGTGGTCTAGTGGTCTGAGCGTTGGTCTCGGGATCCGGAGGTCCCTGGTACGATTCTTGGGGGGGAACACACAAAGTTGATATTTTTCACTTTGTGAATTTGTTCCCAGTTTGATTAGGACATTGCAGGCTGAACCACCTGATTGTCCGTAAGAAAGATGGTTCCGTGTTTCGGAGGGCACGTTAAGCCGTCGGTCCCGGTTGCTGTCTATGTTCACTTAGACGGCGGCGGTCGTAACACAACCATGTCAGAGGCCTACTCGTAGTAGTAGGGAGTTTAAAAACTCTGACACCAGGGTTCATCGGGTCGTTCGTTGACTCGGTATCCCACACGACAAGAAGATAAACTAAATTATTTCTAATATTAATTTGGCTTCTTAGTGAAGTTTTCCTTTAGGGTATTCTACCTTAAGAAATTCCCTGGTTCCATTACTAGGGAGACTATATGGTATAAAATAATTTGCTGATGATTCTGTACTTTGCAGAGTACATTTTAGCTGACTTATTTCGACTAATGTCATTGAGAGTAATCAATCATCATCAATTAAATCTTTGGCCATATGGTCATGTCATGATTTTAGATAAAATAAATTAAATTCGTTTATTTCAGAATGAAACGCGTAAGTGCTCTTCAACTGCGCCTGTAATATCACGACGTATTACTGAAGATGAAGAGAACTATGACCCTGAGGAAGTTTTCGCAGCTCTTACAGATACCATGCAGCATATCCACAGTACGGACTTACTTTCGAATGACGATGCAGCATCAGGAGTTTCTCACAGTATGGACATATCTGCGATTAATGATACCGTTCGAGATAATTGGCAGGTTTATCTCGATCCTTCGCAGACTGGAACAACAAGTCCTCGCAGTATGGACTTACCTTTGAATGATGATTCAGCTCCAGGAGTCCCTCACAATATGGACTTACCTTCGATTGACGATTCAGCTCCAGGAGTCCCTCGCAGTGTGGACTTACCTTCGTATGATGATCCTGCTCCAGAAGTCCCTCGCAATATGGACTTACCTTCGATTGACGATCCAGCTCCAGGAGTCTCTCGCAGTGTGGACTTACCTTCGAATGATGATCCTGTTCCAGAAGTCCCTCGCAATATGGACTTACCTTCGATTGACGATCCAGCTCCAGGAGTCTCTCGCAGTGTGGACTTACCTTCGAACGATGATCCTGCTCCAGAAGTCCCTCGCAATATGGACTTACCTTCGATTGACGATCCAGCTCCAGGAGTCTCTCGCAGTGTGGACTTACCTTCGAATGATAATCCTGCTCCAGAAGTCCCTCGCAATATGGACTTTCCTTCGATTGACGATCCAGCTCCAGGAGTCTCTCGCAATAAGGAGTTACCTCCAAAGGATAAGGCTGCTCTAGGTGTAAGTACTCGTAAACGAAAAGCCAAAACAAGTATCCGAAATGTTGATTACATGTCTGATGAAGATTTTTCCACTTTATTCTGTCTTGGTGAAGAGAATGGCGCAGTTGATTCTGACAAATGGGTAGGATCTGACACGTCAAACAGTGACGAAGAAGAAGACCAGTCAAATAAGAAAAAAAGAGGAAAAAATAAGAAAAAGAAGCGGAAAGAGTCAAGTAAGAATAAAAACAGGGAATTGCTTGAAAATAATACTGAAGAAAATTTGGATGCAGAAAACGAGAACGTAGGAGAAAAAGGTTTAAAAAGAGTGAAGAAAAACACGAGAAAGGAAAGGGCTCTTTCGAAACAAACAGGAAAAGAATACGTAAGAAAAAATGGTCAATTAGTGCCAGAAAAATCAATTCAACCTAATCCATGTAAGGGTAAGAAATGTGGGAACAATTGTGAAAACGTAACCGAAGAAAAAAGGCAACAAGTATTTAAACATTTTTGGTCGCTTACCCCTGAACGCCGTAGAGACTGGTTGTTTGGCATGACTGACAAAGGAAACGTTAAACGTAAACGTAGTAGTTCAGAATTGCGCAGTTACACATATAAGTATTGCATTACTGATGGTGAAGGAAAAAGATCTGTATGCTTACAGTTTTTGGCAGCAACATTAGATATTTCACAAAAGTGTATATATTACACGGTAAAAAATGCTTCCTCGGGAAGTGCTAAAGAAGACTTGCGAGGAAAATGTGAACCACACAACAAAACCAAACCTAGTACTAAAGAGTCTGCCGTCAATTTCATCAAAAGCCTACCAGCCGTCCCCTCTCATTATTGCCGTCATGATTCTACCCGGGTTTACTTGCCGCAGGAATACAAAAATATTGCACACGTATACAGCGCTTACAAAGAACGCAACGTGAAAGCTGGCATAGACATAGTTAGTGAAAAGATTTTCCGAAAAATATTTAGCGAAGAATTTAATATATCATTTCATGTCCCTAAAAAAGACAAGTGCCTGAAATGTTTACAGTTGCAACAAGCAGATCTCAGCGACCCAAAAAAAAAGAAAGAAAGAAAAGGAAGATCATGAAACAGAGAAAGAAGAATGTTTTAATAGATTTTCTACTCATAAATCTATACACAAAACTGATCCTTCCACATTATGTGCAAGCTTCGACTTGGAGAAGTTGTTGAATACTCCACATCAATCAAGTCAATGCTGCTTTATTATTCAAGAAAAATAGCGGTATATAATCTATGTTTCTACGAAAACGGAACACGTAGAGTAACTTGCTATTATTGGGATGAAAGCAACGGGAAAAGGGGTGCAAATGAAATTGCAAGTATTCTCCACAGGTACATAAAATCTGTGGATGAAAGAGAAAATATAAAACACCTTCTTCTATAGAAGAAGGTGAAAGTAGAGGGCAACAGTCGCAGTATACTGCGACTGTTGCCCTGGGCAGAATAGAAATCGCACTGTCCTAGCCATGATACATTCTACTTTGCAGGAGTGTAATAATCTTCAGACGATACAAATTAATTATTTACTAACAGGACACACATATATGCCTGTTGACAGTGTACACGCCGTTATAGAGAACAACCTTAAAAAACTATAATTCATGCGTCTTCGCAATGGTACACTGTATTTGCTACGGCAAGAAAAGAACCTTTTCCGTATGAAGTTGAAGCAATGACTTTTGAAAGTTTTAATAGATGGGACGTCGTTGGTGATAAATACTTCAAAGGGAATTTGACTTGGAAAATTAGCAAAGTTCGTGTCGTGACTGTCAAGAAAAATAAGCCTTCCATGATTTCTATCAAAGACTCCATGAACGTTAATGCAAAATCGTATAATGTCGAAGTTCAATCCAAAACCAAAGGTCCACTGATGCCTTGCTACCGATCACGACTGCCAATCGCAGAGGCCAAATATAATGATCTCATGAAACTTTGTAAAGATAAAGTAATACCTGCTCCATTCCATCACGAATACTCCATTATCCCAAAGGCTACTAATGCAAAAGATACCTTGCCTGAATCAGATATAGAAGATGATGAATAATAATTACAACATACAGATTATTTCATGTTGTTTTTTTTAGAAGTTTATTTTTAGTTCGGTTTATTCAATGAGAGCTTTAAACGGGTTCCTATTATTTTAATTGTTACTTCATATTATAATGTAGATGATGACTGAAAATATTACTAGCTGTAAGTTGTTTTCGCACAGTACTTATACTCTGTCAATTATAGGATGGTTCCCTGGCGGCTGTTAGATTCATACTATAATTGATAAAGTATAGTTGATATGGCTACTGTTATTTTTAGAATTTGAATTAAGTTCGTTTTTTTTTATAAGTTTTCTTTTTTGTTACATATTGTTTTCTGAATGCCTATGAGGTAAATTTGTTGTGACTGAAATGTTACTAGTTTTGTAAACATATTCAAATTTTATATTCATTATAATAATATTAATAGGACTAAATACTTACATTTAAGATCTCAATGTTCCTAGAACACATAATAATTATTATTGTGATATACAAGTAGATTTATAATACCTAACTAATACTAATACTGTGTACCATAATGTTGCTTTGTTAAACTTAATAAAACTCAAGACAGTTTAAGTGCATTTTATTTATCCATTATTTTTTAGTAATTCTTTAATGAAAGATTAATCCAATTTTCTGTAAAAATGTCGTTTATGTCAAAATTACGGGAAAAGAAATATAAAATTAATATTTAGGTTGTTTTGCCTCAACTTCCACATGTTTTTTATATTGGTAAGGCAACTTTTACTCTGTTATAAATTAAAAAAAAAGATATATACTACATTTTTACCGTACCCTCCTTAATCAAAGCTTGTCGGTTAGTCAATTTTTCCCGTTTCTACTTTTAGGGAAAATCTTACTAAGCGACACTAACTTTAAAACTAAGCATTATTTTTAATAGTTACGTATACTATAATGTAGATAAAAAAATAAACAAATAAATTTCTAAGAATTGGGCTTTTTGGACCATTACAAAAATTTACACGATTTTTTTTTCAGAAAATTCAAACTTTAAACAGCTCTACTGTAAAGTTAGTCTGATGTCGCTTGGATAATTTTTCCTTTCCAGCGTCGATATATATATATATATATATATATATATATATATATATATATATATATATATATATATATATATATATTGTATATATATATATGTGTGTGTGTGTGTGTGTGTGTGTGTGTGAGCCTCGATTCCATTAAAAAGTCTCCGGTTCTCGACACTCGCCATACGAAATAAAACAGCATTATGCTGCTATTTATGATATTCAAAAATTTACAAAAATGTTACAGAAATAGGAAAATAAACTGAAAGTTGTGTAAACAGGTTATTGGTAATAGTTAATAGCCTGTACCACTATAATGATACACATAAACAAAAAACATATTAAGTAAAACATTGTTAAATCATATTGTTTCTTTTTAAACTAAGGTTCTGGTATTTGAAAAGGACGAAGAGAGAACGAAATGTGAAATATGGGTAAATCAGGAATGTCTAGAACAGGTAAATGAAATTGTATACTTGGGGAGTGCTTTCAGCCGGGATGGAAGATGTGATTTAGATGTGGATAGGCGTGTCGCTGCCGGAAACAAAGTCATTGGTGCCCTGAATGCATTAGTAAAAAGGCAAGGCGTGGTGAAGAGTGCACGCCTTGCAATACATAATGCAGTGTTGGTACCGACTTTGTTATATGGCAGCGAAACCTGGGTATGCCAAAAGAAGCATAAAAGCAAGTTGAATGCAGTGGAGATGTGATCTCTTCGTAAAATGTGTGGCGTTACCTTAGCCGACCGAAAGCGAAACGAAGAGATTCGCAATATGGCAGGATTGAAAGATGACCTTATCACAAAAATTGATAGGGGCGTACTCCAATGGTTTGGGCACGTTGAACGAATGAGTGAAGACCGAATGGTGAAGAAAATATATAGAGCGAAAGTAAATATTAAAAGGTGTCGAGGTAGACCGAGACTAACTTTCGAAGACCATGTGAGCAAATTGCTCGAAGAAGGGAGGGTCAAGAGTACTCGGATACCTAGACGTGCATGTATGAAGAAGTTAATGAACCTGAAAGAAGCGAAAGAGGTATGTAAGGATCGTGACACTTGGCGATCTGTTCTATCTGGCTACCCCGTTAGGGATTGTGCGTGAAGATAAGTAAGTAAGTAAGTAATATTGTTTCTTTCATAATTTCGTATTTCTATTTATTTACATTTAAAAATAAATCAAACGACAAAGTTTTGCGTTGACAGGAATGTCACAAAGTGTAATTTATTGCAATTGACCCATTTCTGAGAACGTGAGCCTAATGTACTACTCCCGTGGGAAATTAACTTTATCCATAATATGTTGTGTTCACCCTACCGCTTAATACACGTTTTCACCTATTATTATTTTTATTTAAATAGCCTATACACACTTTTGTTACACTAATTTTTGTGTAATAATATACAATTTAACCGGAAGATAAAACTATATGACCTTTTGTAATGTTGTACCATAGTAACTTTACTCCATTATTTCGGATTTTTTAATTTTAAATTACCGAATATTTTATTCATTATTCGTATTTACATATACACATTGCTTAATACTATATTATCCTTATTCACTACTTGATTATATAGATGGAACAAAATCATCAAATAACTTCATTGTATAAGAAATGTTTGTTTGCGAAAATTCATTATATTATTTCAATGATATTATTTAGTCTAATTAGCCTCAGGATGCCTCGTTATAAGGCGAACCAAGGTCGTATTATCGATGATATTGTATATTTCTAGTGTAATGATGTTGGGATTGGTGGTTTATTTGAATGGGATAAGGATGACAAACGAGCTCACAGTCCACCTGATGGTAAGTGGTAGTTGTGGCCCACTGGCATCTACATCTATCCTCGAATAAAAATTCGAATGCGTTGTCACCTTTAAGCACTAATATGGAATGCCTCGTTTCCAGTAAAATGGAATGTTCTCTACATCATCATACGAAACACAGCAGCGTTAAGCGGCTATGTTACGCTAGTATTCTATGAGAGCGTGGTCCTTCCCCGGTCGAACCGACCCATTTGTGTTACACCTTTACTACTAATATAGCTATATCATGGCTAATCAAAGCTATCACGTAAAAAAAGGTTATTACCACGTAAAAGAGGATATTAACAATTGTGGGAGGGCGGGAGTGTTCTTTAAACTAGGTAAGACACATCATTTTATTTTACTACAAGTATTGGGACCGTAGCTAATAAATTTTAACATATTTAGTAATGCTTGTCGTTATTGTTTTATGCCAAATTTTATTTCAATCATTTGTTGTATACTTATCCGATTTAAACGGCGTCAAGCTGTTGTTTCATAACTAAAACAAAAATTATATTATGAGGGAGGCGAGCTATTTGCTAGTAATGCATCAAATTGTTATATTTTCTATTACAAGTTGGAAATAGATACATTCCAATTAGAGCATTATGTATTAGAAAATACGAACCTTAAAAGTTTTCGTAATAATATTTTAATCGCTTATAAACTCAAAATTAATGCATATTATTGCGAGAATGATACCAAATAAAAATGAATTGGGACAGTTTGTCTTCGAAATTTTATTCCTAATAAAAGCGCGACATGTGTACTCCTAAACGAGCGCATATTTCATGGGTTCTGTTTCGGTAGTAAATAAACGAAAACTAACGCTTTGTCATAAATTTTCCACAGTCACATACCAGTACTTTTAAGCGTCGATAGGTACATAATATGATGATGATGAATTATTTTTGGAGGTTGGTTTTACTTTCATTTTAATGTTATTTATTTTCAACTCTTCAGTGGAATAAGAAATATCATTGATTTAATAAAACATAGAACAACAAAACTAGAATTTATTTTAAATCATCACATTAAAAACTTCATTCTCCATTTTTCCACCTTTATGTGTAAATTTTTTTTTCTTAAAAATGATTTAAAGGATAACCTCTGAAGTAATAAGAAGTCTTTTGCGAGTAACCTGTAAATATGATAGTTAAGAAAGCATCGTATAAAGTAACTTCTTATTTTAGGAACTTGATTAAAAAGGCATCGGATTACAATCAACACTGAAAAAATAAAACAATTGAATACCAGCGTAAAATAACGTGAATGTGGAGAACCGGGAGATCCTTTTTACTGAAAACAATTCGTTTTATCTTAGTCCTCACGGGTGACATTCCATTCGTAATCGGGGATATATGTAAATGTCTACGGGCCACAGCAACCATTTACCATCAGATGGAGGACTGCGTGCTCGTTCGTCAGCCCGCATCCATCGACTTCCTGCATGTCTTACCAGGTCGTCACTCAATCTAGTGGGGGTATACACTTCGTCTATTGGTATGAGACTGCCACCCGAGAACTTTTCTTTCCAATCGGTTATGGGTTCTTCGAGCTATATATGGCCATCTCATTGCTACATCAGCTTACTAATTCGTTGGTAAGCTGATGTGGCAATGAGATGTTAATTTATGTTGAGTAGGAATGGCTCTACTGTGTGTCTCAAGTTTAATTTTATAAACCAAGAAGTTTCCCTACCTACGCTTCTTTTCATCGCAACAAATATACTTCAACTATTTTGATGTGTACCGGCGGATCAGACCGACTGCTGGCGTGGCGAGGCGTCACCACCACATGCGTCGTACAACTATTACAGAAGTCACTGATTAAAATAATTTAGTTGTCTTGATTTAAAATGAAGTTATTTAATTTTTATTTTGAGTATTTAATGAATATAAATTTTAATTAAATTTATATTCATTAAATACACCTTTTTCTTAAAAAAATTCTTATTATTTTCATTTTTAATTTTCCATATTTATTTCCTTTCGTAAGCTATCCTTTTATGCTTATTATCTGTACAAAATAATTTCGATGTTTCACATCGGTCAGGCGTCCCTCGACGGCTCAATTTTTTTAAATCACGCATTAGATATTTTTACCATTTTTCAAAAAAAAATATGTCATTTACGCTTCAGAGGATAAAGCAAAGTGAGAGTTTGTATTTGTACGTCCAACAGTTGGACCTCCTCCCTCTTATTTTAAAAGAGTTTTAGACAAGTAGTGTATTGAACTGCACAGGGGTGGCTTGGCAGGCTTTACATGTCGACATATTTTTTATATTTCTAGTTAAATATAAAAGTCGTTTAACCTTAACTTTAGTTAGTAGTAATAGTTATTTTAAGCATAGTAAAATATAATAGGTAAAAAACTCAATGAAACTCTATAGTTGAGTCTGATTCCGTAGAATTTTATATATTTCAAAAGCTTTTACAAAATCTCCCCAGAGCTACTTTGCAAATGCGCCTGTTTTGAGTCATTATAATACTTTAAGCGCTTGTCACACATGGAACAAGGTGTTGTGGAGAAACAAATCACAGAATAGTTGAATGGTGGAATAATCAGGGTAAGTTTTTCGGAATAGGCTAGTCCACTAGTTTTGGTGAAGAAGAAGGATGGCACTACCCGTGTATGTGTAGATTATAGACACCTCAACAAGAAAATTTTGAAAGACGAATATCCATTGCCGATTATTAAAACCTTATTGACAGATTATCAGAAGCAAAGGTTATTGACAGATTAAAGAAGCAAAAGGTCAGTGTGCTCGACTTAAAGAATAGATTCTTCCATTTAAAAATAAGTAAGGAATCAATCCATTACACATCTTTTGTTACCCATCATGGGCAGTTTGAGTTTCTGCGAGCACCATTTGGGCTTTCGATTAGTCCTAAATATTTTATGAGGTTTGTTAACGTGATCTTTCGGGAACTGCTAGCCCAAAATATAATGATGATATTTAAAGACGATATTATAATTCCAGAAGTAGATGAAGAACAAGCATTGCAGCGCTTGAAGCACGTTTTGGAAATAGCTGCACAGTACGGGTTGAAGGTTAACTGGAAGAAAGTCAAGTTGATACAGCCAGAAATAGAATATTTGTGACGTGTAATCAGGAATGGTGAGGTACGCCCAAATCCAGAAAAGACTGACGCAGTCATGAAATTTCCAGAACCCAAAACAAGTAAGCAACTTCAAAGTTTCTTGGGGTTACCTTCCTATTTTAGGAAATACATTGAGCACAAACTTGTAAAAATATTTAAAATATGATAAATAGTAGAAATACAAGTAGATAAAAAGATAAATAACATTTATAAGATAATCAGAAAATTGGTTAAAAATTGTCTAAGTCATGAAGGGAGTTCGTGTATAAATGAAAATTTAAAAGTTATGGAAAGTGTTCATGTATAGATGGCTTGTATGGAGGAGCTGCCGGAGACGCATACCTACTGTTGTACATATATATGGGGTGGTCGGGTGCCCGACTGCTTGAAGTACAATGACTAGTCCTATATTAGGGACTTATGATAGTAAGCTCTATTATACTAAAGCATTATTATAGGTCTCTGTGATGCATGAGCATTATGATACTAGAGTTAAGGCCTACGATACAAAATCAATACTATAGAAGGTCTCTATGATGAATTAGCATTACAATAGTAGAGTTGTTGGTGGAAGTCCTATATATTAAAGACATATAATAGTAAGGTCTATGATATAAAAGCATTATTATAGAAGGTATCCTTGATGCATAAGCATTATATGGGGTGGTCGGGTGACCGACTGCTCTTAGTATTCTAGTAAAGTGACTAGTCCTATAAAAGGGACTTGAAAATGGTTATTATGGTGGCATGTATGCCGATTCACGAGCAATTGGTTCGAGGTAAACATGGACTCGCTAACCGATGTGTTCTAGACATATCATCTTAGTGCCGGTAATAAGCGGGTTTGTTGTAGCAATACGGCTATTCCGTGAACATCGCACACCCATACCGTTTGTGGGCGGCATCGTAGCGTATATCGATGCGTCGTCTATCTTTTGGATTGGGATGAGTGTGTTTGGTAGCACTTTTAAGTGTAACAGGCATACTCAACTTCATGTCTTAGTGCATTAGCGCTATGATACGTAGAGTTTTGCTCACTAACGTTTTAGTAGCGTGCTACTATGATACGTTGGTATTATTTTTTAGTTAACAACAATATAAATTTTGTTACCAAAGTCGATATGGATTATGTATGTGTGTTGTGATAGTTGCATTGATGCTTACTGCTACTTGCGGTCGATGCACTCTTATGGTTCTGGTCGATGGAGGTACGCGGGTGGTAATGTCTGCTGGGATGTATGGGGGACCTTGGGATGGTGTAATCTGATGAAAGTCGTATAAATGCTTGTTGCGTTCTGCAGAATTGCGTCTCTGCGATGGTTGTTTGGTGAGACGCTATTCTCAATGACGCTCTCTGCGTCTCAAGTCGGGTCCCTTCATTACGGGGCTGCAGACTGTCTGACCTCCATGATGCTATAGCAATATAATAATATATCTCTGTAACCCCACCTTTGAATGATTGAAGGCAACTTTGTTGGTGGGTGAGACAAACATTATCGAAAATGCATTTACTCAACGTTTGTGACACAAACCCTTTCTGATGGCAAATTATTACTAACATCATGTTACTGCCTTTTAGCTATATCTGCCGTTATATTGGTTGGTGGAGCATATGAGTCGACCTCATGCGGATGGTAGCTGGAGGGAGGATCTGAGGAGTCTCTCAAGGCTGCGACCAAAAGCCGCAAAACGTGGGAACCTCATTCGATTGAGGTGAGCCGTAGACTCATGACACGCTCTGCGGCTAGTAGCTGTGCTGATCATGCAATTGGTGGTGATGCCATACACTTACATCACGTCTGGTTTACGGCCAGTGTGCCTATTTGCCTAAACCGTGTGACGTACATTCACAGTGGCTGGATTTGTTCGTATTCTGTATGGCGTTTACACGCTTTGACATGCGTGACTTCGGTCGATGTTTGTGCTTACGCACTACCAAGGAACCACGACTCTTTTATTGGTTCGCCAATTATTTTGCAGTGGACTATGGTCTAGTTCCCGAATTAGCGGTCCCTTCGGGGGGAGTGCATCAAAACGGTTGGCGCTCACCACGCACGGCGTGTGCCTCCCCTACATTTTTTTAAATAAATGTAGGAGAGCGAAGCCCTTGTATCGGGTATTTTGTATAAATATATTGTGAGCCCTTTCAAAGCAGAAAGGGATAATTAATAATAAACTAATAATTTTAACCTGACACAAATGAAGTAGGGACGTTTTATGTTCTTAACCTTTCTCGAGCTCTGTCTAAGTGAACGGGATTCACTTAGTTTATAAGGCACTACCAATAGCTTTCAATTGCTCTAGTGAAAATTCATTCATCCAATAGACATCTAAAAGAAATAAGTTACTAAACAAACACAACGTAAATAAAGGTCCTAACTAAGTCGATCACGCCAGAAATATTACAAACGGCCTATTATTAAACCTTTAGAAAGATCATTTAGAAAGATTAAAACATATTTTATTTATCCTGGTCACATATATATAATTATATTGATTTTTTTTATTTACTCATAGTGTATGTTTCTACCATACCTATATAAAGATATACATAGTTACTGCCTATATACGTCCCTTAGTTGGGCACAAGCCTTGTCTTATCACTGAAAGGGTTTTAGGGAGGGCAGTGTCTGCCGCATTGCTCCAATGAATGCATCCCATCTAAGGAAGTGTGGGTGTCTATGAGCCACAGCCTGCACTTATCATCTGATTAATATGATTGCTAGTGATCACCTCTATTGTTTCATTTTCTAATTTAAATTATTCACAACACACCCACATGATCCTTATCGACTTTGGTAACAAAGTTTGTATTGTTGTTATATAAAAAATATCACCAACGTATCATAGTAGCACGCTACTAAGACGCCAATGAACAAAACTCCACGTATCATAGCGCTAATGCACTAAGACATGAAGTTGAGTATGCCTGTTACACTTAAAAGTGATACTAAACACACTCATTATCCCAATCCGAAAGATAGACGACGCATCGATATGCGCTACGACGTCGCCCACAAACGGTGTGCGATGTCCACGGGAAAGCCGTATTGCTACAACAAACCCGCTTACCACCGGCACTAAGAAAATATGTCTAGGACACATCTGTTAGCGAGTCCAAGTTTACCTCGGACCAATTGCTCGTGAAGCAACATACACGCCACTATAATATTCCTTTTTAAATCCCTAATAAGGACTAGTCATTTTGCTACAGTACTAGGAGCAGTCGGACACCCGACCACTCCATACAATGCTTATGCATCAAGGAGACCTCCTATAATATTGCTTTTGTATCATGGACCTTACTTTCATAAGTCATGCATATATAGGATTCGAACCCACGACCCTACTATTGTAATGCAAATTCATCATGGAGACCTTCTATAGTATTGCTTTTGTATCATAGACCTTACTTTCATAAGTCATTCATATATAGGATTCGAACCCACGACCCTACTATTGTAATGCATATTAATCATAGAGACCTTCTATAGTATTGCTTTTGTATCATTGAGTTTAATATCATAAGTCCCTAATATAGGACTAGTCATTGTGCTACAGTACTTCAGGCAGTCGGGCTCCCGACCACCCCATATATATGTACAACTGCAGGTATGTATCTCCGACAGCTCCTCCATACAAGACATCTATACATGAACACCTTCCATAACTTAGGAAACTTTTCTTTTATACGTGAACTCTTTCCACAACTTAGGAAATTTCTTTTATACATGAACTCCTTCCACAACTTAGGAAAATTTCTTTTATACATGAACTTCCAAGACTTAAACAATTTTTAACAAATTTTCTAATTATCTTATAAATGTTATTTATCTTTATTTTTATAATATTTTCGACTTGTATTTCTATTATTTATCTTATTTTAAATATTTTTTTCAAGTTTTTAATAAATTTATTTATTATGGAAGACAATATTTTGCCTTTAATTTACTATGTTATTGGTCTAATGTCTGAAATGTATTTATATTAACTTTATGGTTATTAATGTAATTTTATTGTTTATTATATATCTTTTAAGACTATTTTTGACGCCCCTTTATATTGAATTTTATAATTAATAATAATATTGGGCCGTCACACTACCATTACCACATTTGCAAGGCCTTCTTGCAATCGGAGACGTCTACGGCTTTGACGCTTTTCTGCTTCATTAGTCGTCGACACGACTACAGTCTTGATTTATACATATATCGAGTAATCAACAACTTTCTATCATAAAAACAGGTTGTTCACAGAACCATACTTTAAATTATAGAAGCCAGTTTGAGAAATTAAATTAAAGATATAACGTAAACATACATACATAAACATTCACACATGTCAGCCAGAAGGGCAGGCAGAGACTAAAGACTTCCATTTGTGGGTATCAGCTCTTCTTCAATATACTGCGAATTTGGTTGATAAGTCTCCGTTTAAGCCGTCTCTTGCCGCATCTGCCATTCATTTCTGCAGCATAAATCTTATTTGTTACTATTTTTTCATTTATTCTTTCTACATTACCAAACCTCTGAAGCATTCCTTCCTTAATCCTGGTCCCAACAATCTTGCAAACCACACCTTTCACTTATTCCACAGTTTCTAATTCAGATTCAGCCCTATGTGATGTAAAATTGTTACAATCCGTTACAATTTTTTATATAGAGTATGGGTAACAAACAAACACACAATAAATACAATGTTCCCCTTATGGTGGACATTGTGCTTATTGTGTTTGTACAGCGCAACGCGATCAATGTTCATTTTAATCCTCCACAGGCGAAACTACACACCTAGGCGATCGGTAACTGTTTGAAAAATCTTATTGAGAAATATTTTATTGTATTCAGCGACGTAGAATGCAGTGTCAAAAAAAGAAAGTACTAATTGGCAAGTGAACAGGTTTATCAGGTGGGATTTAGAGCCGAAAGGCTCTAAATCCAAAATTCTTATCGGGACGAAGCTTATTAGCGAAAGTGTAATCGCGAAGTCACTTGAGAATCATTTTTCTCACCAATGAGCTAAAGAGACTGATTAGAGTGATGGTTGCTAAGTTGCACAGATTCCGCAGTTCGCAACCCATATCACGTCAGCCTCCCTCTACTGGCTACGCTTTGGTGACCTATTCGGGGAAATATCAGGATATTTAGACTAATAACTATCGGAGATACATTCTAAAGGATAGCACCGTCGACGTCCGCCGAGCTAGGCGATATACCGGTGGGTCACTTAGGCATGTCGTCTATGGTTGTTCGGCGTTTTCTAACTCTTAGTACTTGCACAGGCACAACCTAGTAGCCAGAATTCCACACCAGGAGTTCACCCTGAAATACGATCTCGTGCATCGCTAACTGCCTTATTATAAGTACTTGCTGGAAGCCGTGCTCAAAAATGGCCGCGCCTCTACTGGCATCGGGCCATCATCACAGACAGGATTATTCTTGCGAATAAGCCTAATATTGTGCTGATGGACCGGGCACAGTCAATGATATTGTTGGTCGATTCCATATGACGAGAACGTAGTGAAAGCCGAATCAGAAAAGAAAACTAAATATCTGGACCTGGCTCACGAGGTGTTCGACATATGGGGTGGTCTACCGACCGAAATTATTCCTGTAGTAGTCTCTGCGAATGAGCTAATCCTGGTCAGCTTCTCGGGTCATCTGAGGCGACTGGAACTCCGTGATGGACTACTCCGGTCTCAAATGCAGAAGGCATGCTCCTCAATACCGCCCGCATCGACCGCCGGTTTCTTTTCCTTTCCCCCTAAACCTCGGCCGTTTGGTCTCCCCTGACGAGGGCTTCCATCTGGTTGGGCTTTATTTATTTATCTATTTTTTATTGATATTTATGTATATTTATCATTTTCGTTCACAATTATATATATGAAACCGAACAAGATAAGAAAACCATATAGATAACCCAAAAATAATCATAGTTTTACTTATTTATGTATTAATTATTCATTTGTGTTAGTATATCAGTTATGTCGGGTGTTCCAGAAGTCAACGTCAAGCCGAAACTTTCTGAAAAACTAAGTCATGTATATATGACTTAGATTTTTGTATACTGTACTGTACACATTTTTATACTGTACACATGTACAGAAATTATAGAATTTTTTTTTTCGATAAAATGTACACCATGAGACAGTTTTTTCATTCCTGTTGCTACAAATATTTACTTTTTGCCAATTTTTTTTCTCTTACGTCATCCTGAATAGTGTTTCTGTAATCTGTAATTCTAAACCCTGTGCCGATCACTCCAGCTTGAAAGAAAATGTAATTTTATACCGAACCAACAATGCTATAAACATTACTAATATTCCCCTTAACCACTCGTGGTAAGCTTAAATTGCTTCTGTTACGAGTGGTTCACGACAGTAGTCGAATGGTGGATTCGAACCCACGACCTTTTTGAGTCCGTGATCCACGCCCTGCCATTAGGCTACTGTCGCTTCCTCCATTAATTCTTAGATCAGCCATAAAAAAAAATTTGTTAAACAAAGTCAGTTTTAACAATTTTTTGGAACTTACATTAAAACGATTCTAGTGCAACCAAAGCGTTCCTAATGACAACAGCGTGGTTTAAATGAGATAGAGAGAGACATTTCATAAAGTGTGAGCGAGACAGATAGTGACGCAAATGAGTGAACAAGACAGAGAGCCATGCTAAGTGAGCGCAAGACAGGTAGTGACGCCTCTTATTGGTATTGGTACATGCACTACAAATCAGTCAAGTACTCTGTGAAATCAGTACGCAACGCTAATTCGTTTACTACGCATCTTTTCGTATTCGCTGGTAATATATTTTGTTCTTACTACTTTGGCTTCATTTACTGGTATTGTTTGCTTGTGATTTGGATTTGGATTTGGACATTTGTGATCTCTTTACGACGACCTTTACTTTTCCCTGAACTAACGTGTTATTGTGTTTTTGTACCATACCATGGCTGTGTAAACGACACAGGAATATGCCAACATGCACCTCATTTATGGGGAATGCCAATGTAATGCCTGTGAAGCCGCTAGACGATATCGTGAGAGATACCCTAATGCTGATCGCTATTCAGATCACAGAGTTTTTACCAATGTCCACCGTCTACTCTTCTCTGATGGCCGACTGCCAAACCAAATGCATGGCGAAGCTAGAATTTCATTACCTTACGGGGAAGTAGTCCTAAAATTATAGCTCACCGAATATTACAAAAAAAATGAGCTCCACCCTTATCATGTACAGCGAGTACAAACGTTATTAGCTCGGGATTATGAACCTCGGGTTGCGTTTTGCCAAACAATGATTCAAAAACACCGAGAAGACCCACAATTCTTAGAATTTTTTTTTGTGGTCGGATGAACCAACCTTTAAAAAAGACGGCTACATGAACCTTCACAATCTACACGAATGGCACGTTAAAAATCCACGATTGATGAGACAAGATAGATCACAGTAACGTTTCAAAATAAACATTTGGACTGGAATTTTAAACGAAAAAGTCATATGGCCTTTCGAGTTGCCAGAAGTTTTAAATCCTGAAATTTATTTAGATTTTTTACAAAATCATTTACCCAATTTGCTGGAGGACGTGGCGTTTATTATTTTCAGAGATATGTGATTTCAAAAAGATGATTGTTCAGCGCATTATAGCCACGAGGAATATCCGGACAGATGGATAGGGGTGGGCTGGTCCAATCTCGTGGCCCGTCCGCTCACCCAATTTAAATCCTCTAGATTTTTTTATATGGGGAGCAGTGAAGGAAAAAGTATATTCCAAGCCGATTGAAAATGTAGAAGAGCTTAGATAGAGAATAGCGGAAGCAGTTGAATTTTGTAATAATGGAAGAATCGCCCGCCTGATTTCATGATCTTTTTTAAGAAGATGTCGGGCTTGTATTGCAGCTCAAGGACGGCAATTTGAACAACTTTTGTAAAATAAAAATAAATTTTATCATAAAAACGAAACTGACTGTCTTAATTTTACTACCATTATTTTATTAGTTTAGTTTGTATTTGCGTCTGTGTCTCATAAGCGTCACTATCTGTCTCGATCAAACTTTATGTAATGTCTCTCTCTATCTCATTTAAACCACGCTGTGATCATCAGGAACGCTTTCGTTGCACTAGAATCGTTTTAATGTAAGTTCCAAAAATTGTTAAAAACTGACTTTACAAAAAAAAAATTTATGGCTGATCTAAGAAATAATGGAGTAAGTGTTATACCACGTTAGAATCCTTATTAACCTGTAAGCTCTGACAGCTCGCGACATGTTATACTCCCGTTCTCTCGGGACCTTAAAATGGCAGCAAATGAAAAATTTTCCCTAACTTGCAAATTCTACTATATTTTCACTTTAAGACAATATTTTTGAATAAAACTTACAGGAATTCTTCTTGAATGTATAAACTATCGAATAAAATAATTTTTGGGTGTTAGATATAGTAATAAAATTCATAAATTACCCTTTAAAAAGCATAGTAGTAGTATATACTTCACTTTTAGTGCCAAAATTACTACTAATTTGAATTCTACACTTCTGTTTTTGGAGAAATTTATATGAAAATGTTTGGAATAATTAATATTTTATGTTTAATGTGTTTCTAAATTATTAAAGAAAATTAAAAAAAATAATAATGATTTCTTATATTTACGCGAACACTATACATTGATTAAAACTACTTTTACGGATTTTATCGCGTTTTATTTATATTAATTTTAATACCCGACGTATCGGGTGCTTTCCAGCACCCATGGTCACGGGGGACTGAGGTGACTGACGTCCCGATTATTTCGGATCTTCAGAATTTTAATATTGTCTTTGACGTGCTTTGACGTTTACCTTTTTTTTCAATAGCCTCACGTATCATCCTTGGTAGGAATCGGTGTTCTTTCGCGAGGATTTGTGGTCTATCAAATCTGATGTAATGGTTGGGGCCATCTAGAATATTATCGCAAACTGCAGACTTCCAGGAACGTTTGTGATCGATATTCTAGATGGCCCAACCCAACCATACATCAGATCTTCGATAGATCGGAACAAATCCTCGCGAATTGGTATAACCGGGTTAACTATGACATCGGGACGTGTGACACCTCAGTCCGCCGTGACCTTGGGTGCTGGAAAGCATTCGAAACGTCGGGTATTAAAATTAATATAAATAAAACGCGATAAATTCCGTAAAAACTAGTTTTAATTCAATGTGTAGTGTTCGCGTAAATATAAGAAATAATTATGTAAACCAGTACGGACTGGAAATTGCAAATAAAATACGCCGATTAGAAGATCTAAAGACCAAGCGCGCAAGATATCTAACAGCTTTAAATTTCTTGAAGAGATGCCGAGACTATAATCTCATTCTTACGTGTGTCAAGATATCAACCAAAACAGACATTCGAGGAAGCGCTAATATCTTAAATCAGGCGAGTAAAAAGTTGTCAATAACGGTGATTCAGCAAAAACGTACCGATCTATGTTTCATAAACAAAACCATTGACAATTCGTCCAGTGAATTAAAGACAGTTTTGTCGACATTTGATTACAAGAATTGCATGGAAACTTTAGATAAACGCGAAACAACTAAATACAATGAATGCAAAAATAAACATATTGATAAATACCAAAAATTAACAACTAAATCAAATGTCCAACATCAATGGCAACGTAAGAACGAAACGACCACAAACACGAATAGTAAACAAGGCGTGGTCTATAACCTGTCAGAACAAACTCTGGACGACGCCACATTAAAAGTTTTAGGAAGAGGTTTTAATTACGCAATTACACCGCGAAGAATCCCGTATGAAGACATCTGTAGTGTTGAGGATTGTCTGTATAAAAATAATATTGGTAATGAAGATTTAGAGGTCATACGCCAAGACATTTCGTTTATGTTACGTCGAAGTACAGCGCCGAAATTAAATCTTCCCAAAAATGAATTTAACGCGTTAAAAACCTTACGCAACAGACCAGAGCATACGATTCTCCGCGCAGATAAAGGAAATGCTACGGTTGTAATGGATACGTCGGATTACAATTTTAAAATACAACAACTTTTGTCGGATGAAAGTACATACCGTAAGGTCAAAACAGACCCTACAACTAATACGCTTAAAACAACTAGCGATATAATTAAGAATACTCCGAGAAATTGAATCTAGACGTCAATTCGATAATACCTTCGTGTGCAAAACCTCCCAAGTTGTATGGGTTACCAAAAATACACAAACCTAACGCTCCATTACGTCCAATAGTGAGTCAAATCGATTCGCCAACGTACAGATTGGCTCAACACTTAGCCAAAATATTATCACCACTCAGAGGACACACAAGAGCACATACTAAGGATTTATACCATTTTGTCAGTGAGATAAAAGACCTACGTCTTGCTGACAATGAAACCATGGTCAGTTTTGATGTTCAGTCTCTATTTACATACCTACCTGTTGAAGACTGCATCTCAATTATAACTAGGTAACTAGATGAAAATAACATGCCACCAGAATATGCAGTGCTACTAAGACATTGCCTTACATCAGGCTATCTATTGTGTAAGGAAGAGTTTTATAAGCAAGTAGATGGTGTCGCGATGGGCTCACCTGTATCTCCCATTGTCGCCGATATATTCATGGAAGACTTTGAGGAGAAAGCCCTCCTTACTGCACCTGTTAACCCAAGGTTCTGCAAGCGGTACGTAGACGATACTTTCACAATTTTACCATCAGACAAAGTAACTGCATTTTTAGAACATCTTAATTCCATAAACCCTAAAATTCAATTTACTATGGAGTTAGAGGCAAATAATTCCTTAGCTTTCCTAGATTATAATTATGGATGATATATAGAAAATAATATATGATATAATAGAAAAATAACCAAATTAAATAAATTAATGTTTAATAGTTTTATTATATTTTAATCAAAACAAAATAAACGCCACAAAACCAACTCCCGTTTCACAGAAAATTCAGTTTAGTGAGTATTGCGCTATACAAGACTCGGCGAGCCAGCTGTATTAGATCACGTAAGCTAGTTTCATTTGTTCGCAATTGTTCTTGTTCACTTTTTTTTATCCTGGAATAAGTTTTAAATTACTTTACGCTTACTAAAGGAATACATACCTAATATAAGTTTGAAACAACACAATTGAAGACATGTCAAATAAGAGAAGTCAAATTTACTTGATTTCTTTTTAGTGTACAAAGTCAAAAAAACTGTACAAGAACGAATACTGGGGGTATCCTCCCGGGAATCGAGAGTCTCGACGAGTTTTGTCCGGTTTCGTTACCGATTAATAAAAATGCCGTAAATTAACAAAGATAAATTTTATGTTTATACAACCGATACGATTGACCCCTCTGTCCCCAAGCGGTCAAACCCGACCGTGGCGCTATTCCGTCAAAATTCAAGCGTTTGTATTCGACCGCGCACACCCACAGATTAAACGATTAAAACTTATATTTAGAGACACCTTTTCTAGAAGAAGTTTGGCATTATAGAATCAATATGAAATTTTCTATCCTCTAGTGCAATAAAATGTCAAGTTATCATATGGATATTTATTTATAATCTTCGTTCATTTCGTACGCCATTTTCGCGTGTTGATTTACTATAGTGTTTTATTATAAAATTGTAATGAAAGTTTTTGTGTGAATATAATTTATCTTTTTACGTAAATAATTTAGAGTAGGTAGTATACATATTGAAATAATTGTGATTTTCACGCTGCCGACATTCGCTTGGAATGTTTTGTTTTTGTTATCAAAATACAATAGTCTTTTTGTACTTAAGTAAAACTTAACTTTTATATGGAGAATTTTGTATAGATTTTATAATGCCAACTTCTTCATAGAAAAGTCTCTAAATATAAGTTTTGATGGTTTTAAGTGCTGCGAGTGGGTGCGGTCATCATCCCGGTGCTTCAAGGGATTTACCGGGCGCATGCGACTGCATGGGATTTTTGATGGGATTGAGGGGTTAATATTGAAAGTAGTTAGATAAGTACCTATTTTAACCGAAATAACTAACTATAGAATTACGTAAATCATAGGAGGGTTAAGCACCATAATTTTGATTGAAGAACAAACTATCAGTTGATGCATTGACTGAAAATGTAACTAAAGCAAATGTGTTTTAGCATAAAAAATGTTGATATCAGTAAGTGGTTATGCTTTTTGCTAAATTTGAAGTACTCTATAGATTTTGATGACTATTATTATAAAAATGTTTTATCTTATTAACCATTTTTCAGAAAATAAAAATCTTTTGCAATAACTACTTTGTCTCCGAAAGTGTGCCTGAGAAAATATGGATAAATAATAAAACATTTAAAGAATAAAATTATCAAAACTATTTAACTAATTGTCAATGTCATAATGGAAACGCAATGTTTAAACTACCAATAAATACAAGCCCAGGAAATTACGATATTGTTAAATACCGCAAAACAAGGCAGAATGTTTTCGTCTGATCTTATTTACATGTGTAGCCATCCCATTTTTATAACATCTGACAGAGTAAAATTTATATTACAGTATTGTATGTAATACATATTTGTGCACATTTTGTTTCATGTTTGTGCTTGTACATGAATTATTACAGTGTTTTTTAAAGTTACAGTAAGTAAGTAGTTTAAAGGTACAGTATTATGTATATGTTTTCATGTACATGTCATTCTTGTACATAAGCTGAAAAGAGTTGGTATCAGGGGTGTTCCACTAAAATTACTCGCGGACTACCTTGCAAACAGGAGGCAGAAAGTAAAACTAGAAAATTATACTAGTGATTGCACTAATATGTCGTTTATTGTCCCGCAAGGAAGTGTTCTTGGCCCCACGTTATTCTTAATTTATCTGAATGATTTATGTAACATGACCCTTGAAAATGCCAAAATATTCTCTTATGCGGATAACACTGCCGTTGTTTTCACCGGAGGATCCTGGGACATTGCTAAAAATAATGCAGAAAAAGGTCTTGAGCAAATAGGTAAATAGCTGCAATTTAATCTCCTTACGCTCAATACGGCCAAAAGTTGCTATATATGCTTTAGCATTTATAACAACACTCAGCCAGAACTTGATTTTGCGGTGAGAGTATATCACTGCCGTATCACAACATATAGACAGAACTGCCATTGCCCCACGAATCTCACATGGATTTTTAAGACATTGAGACATGTGGTTTCTAAGACAGATTTAGAAACGGGGACTGGGGACAAGTGTCTTCTAAAAGAAATATAAATATCCTTAGTACAGTCTGTTCTTGCTTACTGTTTGCCTGTATGGGAAGGTTCAGCCAAAACGCGCTTTCTTGAGGCGGAACGTGCACAACGTGGTTTGATAAAGGTTATGTATTTTAAAAAACAAATTTTTTCAACCGATAAAATTTATGAAACTACCCGAATTCTTTCAATTAGAAAGCTTTACATTATACAGATAATTCTGAGTAAACACAAAACCCTGAAATTTGATGCCATTAATGCTGTAAGCAGAAGGCATAAGCTGGAAACCCTCAAATGCAATTCTGTTTTTGCTTCAAGACAATACAAGGCACGTTCGGCCTACCTCTACAAAATGATTAATAAAAGCTTAAACTTATATACTAAAACATATCGCGACTGTAAAAGGTGCTTACAGTTATGCTTGGAGGATAAAACCTATGATGATCTAGAGGCATTATTAGTTAAAATTAAATAGTAACGAAAACACATGCACACACTCACATACATGCACACACACACACACACACACACACACACACACACACACACACACACACACACACACACACACACACACACACACACACACACACACACACACACACACACACACACACACACACACACACCCACACCCACACCCACACCCACACCCACACCCACACCCACACCCACACCCACACCCACACCCACACCCACACTCCACACCCACACCCACACCCACACCCACACCCACACCCACACCCACACCCACACCCACGCCCACACGCACGCACGCACGCACGCACGCACGCACGCACGCACGCACGCACGCACGAACGCACGCACGCACACGCACGCACGCACGCACGCACGCACGCACGAACGCACGCACGCACGAACGCACGCATGCACGCACGCACGCACGCACGCACGCACGCACGCACGCACGCACGCACGCACGCACGTACGCACGCACGCACGCACGCACGCACGCTCGCACGCACGCACGCACGCACGCACGCACGCACGCACGCACGCACGCACGCACGCACGCACGCACGCACGCACGCACGCACGCACGCACGCACGCACGCACGCACGCACGCACGCACGCACGCACGCACGCACGCACGCACGCACGCACGCACGCACGCACGCACGCACGCACGCACGCACGCACGCACGCACGCACGCACGCACGCACGCACGCACGCACGCACGCACGCACGCACGCACGCACGCACGCACGCACGCACGCACGCACGCACGCACGCACGCACGCACGCACGCCGGCACGCACGCACGCACGCACGCACGCACGCACGCACGCACGCACGCACGCACTTTTAAAATTAGTTATATATTAGAACTATACTAGTATAATTATTCTCATTGTGATCGTTTAAACGTGCTACTTCAAAAATCATGTAAATCCAAAAATTTTATTTTTATCTTGTACATTCTCCTAAAAACAACATAAATTAATGGAAGAGCGTTGCTCCCTGATACAGGCTTATTAGCTTAAAAGGGCGCTACGGTCACTAATATAATATAATGTACCCATTGTTTTGGAATAAATATTTATTATTATTTGGGGTATCTATATAGTTTTTTCATCTGGTTGGGTTATATTTATATATAATTATAAATTAAAATGAAACGATAAATATACATAAATATCAATAAAATGAAATAAATACAAAAATACATAAATAAATAAAAGCCCAACCAGATGGAAGCCCTCGGCAGGGGAGACCAAACGGCCGAGGGTTAGGAGGAAAGGGAAAGAAACCGGCGGACGATGTGGGAGGTATCGAGGAGCACCGCCTTTTGCATTTGAGCCCGGAGCGGTCCGTCACGGAGTCCCAGTCGCCTCAGACGACCCGAGAGGCTGACTGGGATTAGCCCATTCGCAGAGACGACTACAGGAATAATTTCGGCCGGCAGACCACCCCACATATCGGTCACCTCGTGAGCCAGGTCCAGATATTTTGTTCGTTTATCTGTTTCGGCTTTAACGAGGTTCTCGTCATACGGAATGGTAATGTCGACCAAAAATATCCTTGAATATGCCCGGTCCATCAGCACAATATCAGGCTTATTCGCAAGAATAGTCCTGTCTGTGATGATGGCCTGGTCCCAGTAGAGCTTAGCGCGGTCATTTTCGAGCATGGCTTCCGGCAAGTACTTGTAATACGGCAATTTCCGATCCACGAGACCGTTTTTCAAAGCGAGTTCCTGGTGTAGAATTCTGGCTACTAGGTTGTGCCTGTGCAAGTACTCAGAGTTAGAAAGTTCCTGTTGTTTTCGTCAGGTATACCTCAATCTCTGAAAACTAAAGTGTACAACCAGTGCGTGTTGCCAGAGGTGACTTACGGATCAGAGACGTGGTCCTTCACTGCTGGCCGTATGAGGACGCTCAAGGTCGCTCAGCGAACTATGGAGAGGGCTATGCTCGGAGTTTCTCTGCGTGATAGACTCAGAAATGATTAGTAAGCTGAAGTGGCAATTGGCCGGCCATATAGCTCGAAGAACCGATAACCGATGGGAAAGAAAGGTTCTCGAGTGGCAGCCTCGTACCGGTAGGCGTAGTGTAGGGTGACCGCCCACTAGATGGAGTGACGACCTGGTAAGACATGCAGGAAGTCGATGGATGCAGGTGGCTCAGGACCGTGCTTTGTGGCATTACTTGGGGGAGGCCTATGTTCAGCAGTGGACTTATGAAGGGCTGTAATGATGATGATGATGATGATGTAATAACTCAGTGGGTAAGCACCTACTGCACTAACCAAGCATCTAAATGGTTTGTATATTTCAAAGATCTCATACTTTCTTGTAAGTAAGTTCGTGTAATTAAGTGGCTCTGATTTCCATCCATTTGACATCCTTTTTACCCATGGTTTAATGTAGACCTCCCACACAAGACATTAAAAGGGGTTTCACTAGGAAAGGAATGTAAACTCTTAGCTCTGATCGCAAAGGCTTAATCTTACATAATATGGGATTAAAAGTTTTACGTTATATATATTAAACGTATATAATACAGCGGCGTGGGACAAAATAAATTTTTTCCACGGGTGTGTAAAACGTAATAACCATGAAGAACTTCTGGCCTCAGATAAATGGATGTAATATTATTTTGTACATATATGCCAGATTTGAAATAACTATCCGATGATAGGCAGGTGTGTCAAAAGTGCGCGACATCTGGTTCTGCGGTCACAAATCCTTCTGACAATCATGATTATATTTTTTTATAAAAATGAAGTGACAAACGAACTTACAGTTCACCTGATGATAACCAGCTACTGCAGTTCGAAGATACTTGCAGCCATCTTTAAACAAAAAAGGCCACATAGGCGTTCAATCCTCTGAGGACTAAGATGGAGTGCCTCACATTCTTCAATTATACTGGGTAGCACTGCTATTTGACGGTAGAAATATCTATTTAATAATTATCTAAAAGGAACTATCCTCTGGCCACCTGGGAGTCTCAATTAAATAGTAATAGTTACCAATCTACTCAGAAGTTTGTCCGGGTCGATTGGTATCTATTAATGTCTCCGTATTAATAGATACCAATCTATTAATACGGAGTCCCAGGCAGATAAGGAATCCTATCACCTACGTGGTAGAGCCTCGCTGGAATTATATTGATTGTGACACAAATGGAATGGTTTGACGGGGGTTGGACTACGTTTTTACATAATACCAGCGTAAAAAGCAGCTTAAGGCTTCTGTGTTCGTATCTTGAGTGTAGAGAACTAGAGACTCTTTTTACTGAAAACGAGGCATTTCATCTTAGTTCTTAAGGTTCACAAAGCATCTGTAATTTTTTTCTTAATCGAGTATAACTCATTCTATGAAAAGAATGCCGAATTCTTGTAATAGAAACCAATGTGCCCTGTTACGTGCTGTTAAATTAAACGTGGTCAATAAATCATTTGTAACTATTTTTTTCTTTTTATTTTTCAAATCAACTTCAAAAAAGTAGGAGCAGCAGTGGACTTGTAAAAGGCATGTATTGATGATGATGACTTTACCACGTATAAATTCACAAATACTTGTGCCGTCTTTAGCGCCACAACTCATTGCTAAACCCTTGCGCCACAGAATTTGATTTAAACCCAAAAGTTAAATATATTACTTCGTAAATTTAAAATACTTTCAAGCTCTTTTTGTGTTAATTGGACTGGAAATGAATAATTAAAGCTTAAGAGATAGTGATGTCATCAAGACACTCGCTAACAACGAAAATCGCTCGACATAAGAAGGAATGTCGAAAATCCTATGATCGATTTTTTGTTTAATTAAGTCAAATTTAGCTTTACAGTGACGGTTGAGAATATCCACTACCCCATATTTTCTTGTGGGTGTCGTAAAAAGTAACAAAGGTAAACAGGCAGGAGATGGATATGAGCATCTTCCTGATAACGGCAATAATACAATAAAAACTGCGGTTACCAACCCGTACGCCAAGCGTGGCAACCACGAGTAACGACACAAATAATCGACCCTCAGCTCCCAGCGGCCCTGCTATTTCTGGCTACGGTGGCGATTATGAAAACGGCGTAAATCATGCTAATAATCTCCGATGAAGGTTCGGTTGCCACATGGGACGACTCGACCTGGCGACATATAATGCACGCACCCTGAGGACTGACGAGAAGATCCTGGAGCTAGGAAAATACGTGGAAAGGTTGCGCTCTAATACGAGTACTACAAGATTATTCAAGATCCGAAGGGAGCGGGAGGCCATGGTCGTCTTTGAATCCGGCAGCTTGTACTATTACCGGGAGGGCGACCATCTGTCCCAAAGAGATGTCTATCGTCCACCAGTATCTCGTCAACAACGTTGTAATGATTGTGAGTATGTCGCCGGGAATTGAATACCTGATACTCAGAATTACCAAACGGTATTAGCTGAAGGTCATACAGATTTGCCCACCAACCTCGGTATATTCCGGTAAGAAGGTGGAACAATGTATGAGGATATCTCTAGAGCCATACATTCCTCCAAAACCCTTGTTGATGGGAGACTTCGACGCAAAACCAGGCACAAGAGAAAACGCTGAGCTAGAGGTGGGGAAATTTGGAGTAGGGCAATGGAACCTAAGGGTTCAGCAGTTAGCTAAATCCATGGAGAAAGAGGGATACTTTATTATGAACTCTTTCTACCAGAAGCAGCCCCACAAGAAGTGGACCTGATTGAGCCTCTACGGTTCGACAAAAAATAAGATTGACTTCATTATGACGACTAGACGGCAACTGTTCAGTGATATCTCAATGATTGTGAGGGTGAAAACTGGCAGTGATTACCGAATGGTAAGATGTACACTCAGTGGCGAAGCTGGAGCTCCAAGCTAGGGCAAGCCCAAGATATAAATTGATAAAAATATAGATTGTTTTTTTAGCAGTTTTATAAAAATACACCAATCTTGATATGTCTCCACGCTTCAGTTTTGTATTCAGTGCTGTTAAGGACGTGTTTAACAAAGCACACAGAAGGCATACCACTGCTGGATAGATTGTATTACATATCAGCAATTGCATAGCTTCGGTGGCTTTGAAGAAAGCCGTTTGGGTTTGTTTAAGCGAAAGAAAAAAATATTTACATCCAATACAATAAATGAACAAAAGTAAAACATGAACAAAGTACAAACTATGTACAAAATTAAAAAAAAAATTATTTACATTCTAATGGATAAGAGATAAGATAAGTGGAATCATCTCGCTTTCTTATGGAAATATTTAATTACGTCCACGTAAAATGTTGGTGAACGTTTTAATTGTACCAATAACTGTTTTTTAATTGCGATAATTGATAGGTAAGTCTGAAATACACTCTTAACCTTGTGTATTATCTCAACAAAGTTTAAAGATTTCCTCTCCGATTAGCACTTTAACACACTTCAATTCATCACAAGGAACACTATTATCCTCTATTTTCATTAAAAATCTCTAAAAAAATATTGGTTGCCTGTAAAGTCTGTATAAGGGCGAAAGTTTTACGTGACAACGACTCTCTCACTCTCTCTCTCTCGCTCTGTCTCTCTCGCTCTTAGGCGGGCTAACTGTGCTCGAGTGGAAGGGACGCGTGCCTTTCACTTTTTATGTCTGTCTCTCTCGCTCTTAGGCGGGCTAACCATGCCCGAGTGGAAGGGACGCGTGCCTCTCACTCGCTCTCATTGTGAGCGCATAACGTGAGCGGAGCGTAACGCAGTTTCTTGAAGTGTCACCCGGCAAACCAATTTATAAGACGTTGTCACGTCAAAAGCATAAATTTTGAACTCGTAATATTAAATCGCTTGAGATAAGCACACAGAGTAAAAAAACATTGAAACGTGAAATGAACTTGCAAACGTATTGCCCGCACGCCTCTCCTTTTAACAAATTTATTCCCAAAAGCCTGGCTTTAAATCTCCGGACTAATTGCTATATATACAATCGTAGTTATATTTCATTATAGAATATTTTGCCATAGGTTAGAAAGAGAGCGATCGTCTTCTCGAAAGCCCCGTAAAAAGCCCACGCGAGCAAAGGTGACAACTAATCGCTCTATTAAAACTCATTTTTTATGACGGCAGCAGTATCGCTAAGGCAATACGAGGTCATCGGTCGACATGTGTCGAACAGTGGAGTGCGCGGGAAATTTGAAATAGCTTGAAACATTTTACGAGTTATTTTATTAGTTGATATTATTGATTGATATTATTGATTGATTCAGTTTTAATAAGGCAAGCCCGGCTTTTCGGCTTTTATAGAAGCTTCGCCACTGTGTACACTGAACTTAAACCTTAAGTTGGAAAGTTCTCATCTAATGATATCAACGCTCTTTTCCCCTCGTACTCTAATACAAAGTCCCGAAAACTTTCATCTCGAGCTATAAAACCGTTTTCAGTGCCTAGAAGACTGCAAAATAGTGGAAGATATGAATGACAGTCTCGTGGAAACGCACATCGCGTCAAAATTCACGATACCATTCTCACCATATGGATGCTTGGCGGTTTACCACTGTGCGTTTTACTGGGCGTTTTCTTCCTCCTACAACTTTTCTATTGAATTGTTTACCAACGGCGATTATTCCGAATCGCATCGACTTAGGGAACATCAATAAAAAATCTTACTTCTTTTTAAAAGGCCGGCATCACACCTGCAATGACCCTAGTTTTGCGGTTGTTCGTGGGCGGCGGCTCTTATCATTAGGTGAGTTGCATGCTCGTTTGCCCCATCTCCTATAGAAAAAAATTATACTGATTTGTGTTGTCACAACTTTCCTATATATAAAAATATATCGCTGTCCATTAGTCTCGCTAAAAGTCGAAAATGGCGCGACTGATTTTAATGAATTCTTTGTGTGTGTTGGAGTGGTTGATTTAGGCTCACATTTGGACCCGCTAGGTGGCGCTTCTGTCTAGATCCAGAAATCAGCCGTGCAAAACCGGGACAGATCGCTAGCTAATTAATAATTTAAAAGCTGTATTCTTGATAGACGACGCAATTATTAAATTAAACTATAACAATATCTGAAAGTCAAAATATTCAAAGCAATTTACACATATTATAAAAGTATAAAAAAAGTAAGCTTTTAATATGCATGAAACGATTAGTAGCATATACATTTAAAGATTTGTTATTATAGATAAAATATAATACTAGTTTCATTTTTTATGTTCTATTTTATATCCGTATTAGTTACACTTCCCAAATACGTTATAACGTATAATTATGGTAACGTCTTATATTATATTTTAATATCTGTACGCAACTTATGAAAACATCAGCAACTATTTTAAAAATAAATATCTGAAGAAGGGAAATATATAAATCCCCTTTCTTACACTCCCTTAGTCGGATAAAAACTAGCCTATGAGTTATCTAGGGTCATTAACTTATAACCTGCATGCCAAATTTGATAGATATTTGTTAAGTAAGTTTTTATTGGTTAAGCCACGCTGCATCTATATTATGGTTGTTCCGGTCGACCTGATATTCTAACCCCGGTTCAAAGTAGCAGCTTAATGCTGCTATTAGTTAAGCTGCTATTTAACGCTGGTATTCTGGTAACAGCTTAAAATCTTAGCTTAATGCTGCTGTGTTCTGTATGATGTGTGTGTAGAACCGGAGACCCTGTTTACTGTAAACGAGGCAATCCAACTTAGTTCTCAGGGGTGACAACGCATCGGAATTTTGATTCTTAATCGAGGATAAATGTGGATGTCTATGGGCAACAGCATCCACTTACCATTAGGTTGACTTTGTGCTCGTTTATCTCCTTTATTCTATAAAAATAGTTTTGGTGTGAATCTTTAATCATAATCATTATCATTACAACAGCCCTTCAGGATTTCACTGCCGAACACAGGTCTCACAAACCGTGGATGAAATCGCTTTTAACCAAAAAAAAAAAAATAGAGCACTTCGCTTATCGGTACGGGGCTACCACTCGAGAAACTTTCTACACCGTGAGTCGTCGATTTTGCAAGCTATATTGCCAGCCCATTGCCCTTACAACTTACTAATGGATTACAAAAGTCAAAATATTAATAAAAAAGATGACAAACTTTATTAATATTGCTGGAGATTTAATTAAAATAAGATTTGAGATCTTTAATAAAATCGACACAGTACCGTTCACTTAATAATATTAATCTTCTCATACGAGATCCGTGTGAATTTTATGGGGCTAAAATCTCGGTTAAGGAATAGCTTAAGATAATAATTATCCTCTTTTTGGTTTAATCTGTCCATATGACAAAAGTATTTTTGTAAAAATCTTCGAATTGTTAATTCATTGTGTAGTTTTTGTTTGATTTCTCTGGTTCAAATACACTTTATTATTATATTTATTAATTACAGTTTGAAATCAATTAAAATGATAATTACCGAATTAGAATAAATAAAGTGAGGTAAAAATATTTTACGACTATTAAGTAGTAATGGAAGATATTATACTTTCATAAATTATTAGTAATATATTTTATTTTGATCGATTTTTTAATATATACTTTCAACCATACGCTACAACTTATAGCGGCGTCTTATTTTAATTGAGTTAATAGTGTACGCAGTCGATATAATTATGTATTACGCTTAATAAATTACTCAGGAAGAACATGCAACAACTTAAGTTTTCCAATCTAACTTTTGTTGCTTCTCCTGCACGTGGATGCTTGAGAAAGTTCAAATAGATTTTAAATGGTGTTCTATATTATATTGAATACAAGGAGTTAAATCATATAAAATATTAAAAATAATTCTATAATTGCGGCATAGTATTAAGAAGTTCTACTTATTTACGTATTAAACCTTGAGTCTTATGCATCTATATGTAAGGCTCAAGGTTTACCTTCTATTTGGTGATGCATACATTTGATATAATATAGGTACCGCAGTGAGGTAATTGAGGTGAGGTACGCTTTTGCCACTGACTAATCGTGAAGAGCAAGCAAAAAGATAAGCTAACAAGTACACTTTCTTCTTAGCTATATGCGCCAGAGGGTCATCTAGTTTTACCTGAGACGACAGTATAGCTTGGCAGAAGTTTGTTTCGGTTTGGCGAGAGAAAAGAAATCTTCACTGTCTGATAGTTTGGCAAAGCTTTGCGCTGATGTGTATAAAGCAGTCGAAACTGACTTTTTGTAATGTGTTTACGGGATTTGGTGGCTCGGTTAAAGACTATTTTCACATCCGCAGCTTTGCAGTCTTGGGTATTGACCCAGAATAAATACACCTTGCGTTATGCTTGTGCTTTTCAGCTCGAAATTGCGAGCTTTCTCACCGATGGGTACGTCGAGAAAGGGGACGAAATACTCCCTCGTTTGACGCATCATCTTATTAAAATTTTATTGGTGCTGAGTGGACCGTTTTGGCACACATGCAAATAAACACGCAAGCATTTGCGCACACACAAGCATATTCATTCTACTATATTTTCGGCTATATTTAAATCTTACAAATATCGTGCATTTTTCCGAAAAAAAATAGTGTTCATGTGTTATCAAAATCCGTTCAGTAGTATTTGTGCATAGAGACATTATAGCTAAATAGCTTTAGGTAACGGGAACCTAAATAACTAAAAATCTATTAGTTTTTTAAATATTATTCAATAGGGATTATGAGAAAAATAGTAACTTTGATTTATTGTCCGTAATCAATAGAGTTTTATAAATTTATAAATCAAAACACGTTTTATGTAACATTGCAAGTTCTACTTCTTTACACATTAATGCCGTATCATTTGAATATGTATGATATGCGGTTATGAAGAGTTCATTGGAATTTCTTTCATGAAAATGTGATAAAGCAAAATACGTGTCAAAAGGGTAAAGGGACTAATCGAAATTAGCTTTTAAACAAAATAGAATTAATTACATTCAGCCTATGTTTATATTAGGCCAATTTTATTTATGGTCATTGTTATGTTAGGTTATGAGTTATGTTATAAGTATGGAATGGATCAAATTCTTTTTATTACTATTTCTGTCTTCTAGTTGCGACAAAAAGGTGCAAAATGTACTAGAAATTACACGTGTAAAGTAGGCCTAAGTAATTAAGCCTCCGGATTTAACTCAAATTTCTAAAAATATGGTTATAGGAGGTGATTTTGAGAGCCTATGGTTATTAATTATACTCAGGATTTCAAGTATTTTATAACACCGTTTGACAGAAAATATTGTCATTTTGCGAAATAAATTCAATAAACCTCCTGTCGTTAGCAATAAGAGACATGAGGTGAGGGGGCGGGGGTCATCGATTGCACATAGCGCGACACATTTCACGCGTCAGGAACACTGAAGTCAATTAAGTGGTAGGTTGTTTTTTGCTCATTGTTACTATGGAACGCACTTGAAACTCGACAAAATGTCCCTTGTTTTGTGAAAATTGTGATCTTAAAAAAAATTATTACATGACAAAGAAATATATGGCAAGATGGCGTTTAAAATTTGACCTAGACAAAAAAGGAGCCATCATTTCAAGAAATTAAAAGTGTAGTATTAGTACAGAATTGAAAATATTTGGAAAAAGCATCAATACTGACCGTTTCACATACCAGAGTGATACAAATTCTGAAGTTATATCATTTAAAATGAAAAAAATTGCTTAAATCCTACCCTCATATTCAAACAAACGGCTCCAAGAGTTCCGGCTTGGTAGCAAAGCTTTTTTTGACATTTTGTCATGCAAGGGTAAAGACTTATTTAAATATTTATCTTAAAGATCGTAGAGTACCTAAAAATGAACACAACTTTTTAATAGATCAACGTACCCCCAAAAAAAATGTTCATAGGAAATATTGATATTGCGACTACAAGTCAAGCCAATATATCTTTAATAATCTATATATAAGCCTATAATCTTTTAAAAGGAAGCTCCAGAAGCAAGAATCTTTGCGTTAATATCAAGAAGTACGTAAAAACGAGGCATTTTCAGTCCCGCTTGATACGCTTTCTATTTCTTCCGTATCCGGTCAGTCCAATCACAGTGACAGCGAGCTCGTACTGCATGCAGAAACTGATACAGCTCCGCGGTCTGCCACTGTTACCATGGATTATTGAAATATCTTCCAAACTTTTGATAGGTATGTAAAATCTAACAGAGCAGGAGCAGCTATCGCATCAGCAGTTCTGGAAGCAACTAACTCTACTAACTATACCTGTAATTGATCCAAATAAACTACGCAGAGAACGAACAAAACTCAAATTGTTATGGCCAAGGACCGAGTTGTAGAAGTACGTGCATTATATTTTGACGGTCGAAATGATAAAGCTTTACAGATATTGAAAAAGGGATGGAAAAATTACGGACAGATTATCCTTGAATATTTAAATTTATATATATTTCAATAATAAAGGAGCCAGATTCTAAGTATTTGGGATATATTTCACCTACGTCTGGCACTTCTAAAAATACAGCAAAAGAAATTTTAGATTACTTTTTGAAAGAAAATATATCCAAAGAACCTTTGCTGGTGGTTGGGTGCGACGGAACAAATGTGAACGTTGAGAAACTTGGAGGCATCATACGACTACTAGAAAAAAGTTTATAAACCATTACAATAGATCACCTGCTTGCTTCATATGAATGAATTACCATCCCGCTATATGTTTGCACATATTGATGGCGCTACTTCAGGATCTCAAACATTCAAAGGACAAATCAAAAAATACCTGAAAAACGGTTAAAACAGACAAGTTTTTCAGTTTGAACCCATAATTCCCTCGGAAGAGTTACCAGACTTATTAAATCAAGACTTCATTACCGATCAGTTTTATTTATACAGCATTGTCTCAGCTGTTAGAAAGGGCAATGTATCTGAAAGTTTAGTTAACAAATCGCCAGGTAAGATGTCTCACGCTGGATGGCTGACTCGATCAAATCGTGGTCTACGTCTGTACGTTTTAACTACCACTTAATCTAAAAGCTTGATAATATTAGCAACTTATGTTGTTAATGTTTACGCTCCGACTTGGTTCATTATCAAGACTCATCCACCTTGCAAGAATGGAGCACAATACCTGTGGAAGCTGATCTCTGCATTTCTTCATTGATCACCTGTCAGCTGAACTTACTCGTAATACCTAATTCTATCCTGTGATCCAAAGTAATGGTTATTTCGCCTACCCCGAGAATTTATTATTGGCAATGCTGACCGATCTACTAAAGCACATTCGTGATTTAGCTGCGAGACGATTACTCAAAGCTCGCACCATCGCACAGAACAAAGTCCGTCTATTTGAAGTTCCGCAGATAGACTAAGATGCATTTTCCTACATAGATTGGCAGCAAAATATCACCGGACCATCGATTCTAAAGGGAATAAGTGGCGAAGATTTGCAGTTGTTTGTTGACTAAAAAGGTAAGGGTGAATTGCCATTTCTAAGTATTTCCTGTCATACTCCAGCAATAGAAAGGGCAGTCAAGATGATGAAAGAAGCCTCAAGTACGTTGTGCAGCAAATTTGTAAGAGAAGTCTACATAAAAGCCCAGATAGCGTCTTGCAAATATATGCTTATATTCGACAGTAAGCAGGATTTTGTGGTAAATTAAAAACAATAAATTGAATATAATTAGATTAGTTGTGGCATTTAAATTTTAATATTAAATAATTATGTTCTATAATCTAGTGTTTTAATACAAAATTTAAAACCAAATTTAATACTCCTCAAGTGGTATTTAATTTGGTTTTAAAGTCTTTTTTGTATTTTTTTTTAAAGTTCAAAGTCAATCCGGAAGCTGAAGATGATTTCTGATCTCAACCATTTTTCGCATATCTATGAATAACGTAATAATATACCTTTTTATCACTAATACGCTTTTATGTAAGACATTTTTTTTCTCATCCTAATTAAGTAAGTCAATGGGATATCCCCAGCACCATTGACTCTGTATATTCATCTATACTCTTAAGGATTCTTTTGAATTGTCCCTTAGTCGTTTAGTAATGGTGGCAAATAAATATCATAAAACTTTTAGCAGAATAAATTAAATTGTTCGAAATTTTAATTCATTACATTAAATTTAAAAATTTTAAAAGTGAAGTCTCACAGCTGTGAATGATCTCTTCCTTCTCCTACTACGTGTTGGCAGACTTCGAATGTTTTGTCCGAAACGTTAAGTAAGATATTAATAATATAACTGCCATTAAAAACGGCAGTAAGTAAGCTTTACTTGTCAAGCTATTATAATAAAATGAATAAAAATATTGTATTGAAATTGAGTTGCTTGCCAAAATAAATATTGAAATATATTAATTAAAGTAAAAAAAATCCAATTATAAATTGTGTAAAAAATAAAATAATACTGCACACAGTACAGTACAGTGCAGTATTATTTTATTTTGTATTTAATGAAAGATAATAAATGAGAACGTAAAATGTATGAAAATTTAACTTCTAATACATTTTCCTTTCCACAATCAATTTTAGCCAAACCATAAATCAGTATAACGTTTAAAAAGTGGGAGCTTTTTTTCAATCTTAGAACTTCAATTAATCTTAGGCAATTTCTTTAGTGCTTTATAAGCTTGCGTGATTTAAATAAATGCTCTTGATCAGGTCAATATATTATATTAACCTCATGAAAATCTTTTGCTTTACTTATTAATGTCGGGGTTCGTTAATTTTATAAAAAAATTCTTAAGTAACCTGTACCTATTATTCTTTATCATCTCTGTAACTACACTTAGTATAGTACCTATGTAACTCCAAGTTTAGGATTTGTGATTTGTGTCTTAGATGAAGTACTTTAAAATATATCAGCAGAGACCTAGGTTCAAAGCGCACCAGTAATTCCTACGGTGTTGCAAACTTTATGGTCGGCGGTTATAACTTAGTATTGGATGAACTTAATGCTCGTTGCCCACTTTTTCTACAAAGGAGCATAAGCAATAGCAGCTAAACTTCTGTGATTTATATTAATTTAATATAAACAACAGCACTAATATTTGAGGTAATAAAAGTGAGAAAGTGGAGATTATCAGTATGTGGGGAGTGATAAGTTTGGTTTTCATGTAAATATTTTAATTTCAAATAAAAAATCAAAATTAAGTTTACTGCATAAATACATTTAAAAGCCTCTTTTCTCACTCCTTATTTTTCCGAGAAGATTATAGATCAGTTACCATGACGCAATTCTTCAATGCGTGTTGGCGATCTTGAAATTTTCTAAATATTTTATTTCTCTGTTAAGTAAATAAGGTGAACTTCAGATCAAAGACATAGTGTGAAGTCAGCCAATACACGGCAGCGCAATGTATTTACAAGCTCCATTTTCGCTTAATGCACGCCACACACAGTCAGTTCAACTGATAATTCCAACTGATCAGTTCAAACTAGTACTGTTGATATTTTTTTCAAATATCAGTAACTTATATATAAAATTGATATATTTATAATTATCCATACATCGAAAATCCGATATTTTAAAAAATATCAACAGTCCTAGTTTGAACGGATCAGTTGAACTGACCTGACTGACTGACTGATGTGTCGCCACCATTTGAAATAACAACGTATAGCGGTGATATGATTTTAGATTTTGAGTTTACTCAAGGTTTTACTTTTTCTTTTTTATAATGAGTCTTTTGAAACGACTTAACTAAAATAAATTTTGGCAAAAATCTTAATTCAATAAAAGAGGGACTATAATAATTAATTATTTATTTTAAAAATATAACTATTATCACAGGATTGCACGTTATACAATGTATATATGCTTTTTAGCTCTTTACAAAAAAACAAATCGACATACGATCTTCAGTCACCTCTAACGACACCCACGGTATAGTAGAGAATAGGGTGATGAATATTCTTACACCGCCTCTAAACGGTAAATTATTATAAATACGTTTTTTAAGAATTTGTACAATTTTACTTCGGAAAAAAATGTATTGCGATTACTAATTTGCCTGTAAATTGTAATGGTTTAGGACTTCCCCGCAATGAACAGACCATTTTAAGTGCTAATGCAGAAAAAGTGGATACCTATTGAGGTGGATACTTATTAGGCGGTACAATGGAGAACCGCCAAGTATCCAGATGGTGTGAATGGTATTGGGAGCTATGTCATGATGTGCTTTCAAGAAATTTGGCAGCTGGGAATAATCCGAACAATTCCTCAGAGCTATCCGCGTGGTAGATGTGAAAGAAAATGCAAATGGATGAAACAGCTCTTCGCAGTGCCAGTGAATCAAGTCGATCAGAAAGCACTCGGTCATCAACGGAGTGGAAGAAGGTGGCACTAGAAGTTCCAGTCCAAAGATGGGAACAGAATCCCATGTGGGGCCGAACCTGCACCTTATAAAGATACAAGTGCTGTACGGACATGAAATACTGTCCCACTCTGCTGAGCACTCCAAGCTTTTAAGAGGCCAATTTGGCTTTCTCTTCCAAGTGACCACGAAAATGCACACTATTCGATATATTGACGTCGAGGATTCCAATTGAGCCAACAAGAAAAATGCCTTAAAACAGAGAAAATACAAAAAAGGAATTCTTTTCGGTAAACTCGCAAACTTGTGTCTTCTGAGGATTACACTGGACTAGATTTTAAGTCGCCCCCTATCAGAAACATTGTTTAACTCGTTGTATTCTGTATGTTGTGTCGTAACATTGTTTGACTCGACTTCACACACAAGTTTGTTCTGGTATTTGGCGACATTTTCCCGAAACATATTGGCACGGCCGGTATATAGAGAATTACCATTTGCTGTCATCTGCATAGCATTTAATGTTACCGGTTTGCAACAAATTATTGATATGCAGAAGAAATAGCGTTCGTGATAACACGCAGCCTTCTGGAAAGCCAGCTTTAGTAGGTTTGTAATCGGAGCATGTACCATCTCCAATGACCTTGATGCTCCAATCTGCAAGAAAACTGGTGATCCATTTGCACATTCGGAGCATCTCGGGAAGCTCATGGGAAGGGAGCTTCGAAAAAAGCGCTTTGTGCCGAACCCGATCGAAGGTATACGCTATGTACGAACTAACGGCCGATGCCTATCCCTTGCACTCTACCGCCTCCACCCATCTATGAGTCAGGTAGACCAGAAGATCTCCAGCTGATCGACCGCAACGAAAACCATATTGCCGGTTACTAATCAGCTGGTGATCCTCAAGGTACCGCAAGAGCTGGTAGTTAATAATGGATTCCATTATTTTATTTGTTTTATTTTGTTCATTCTTTTGTAGAAACACGACACGACAGAGGTAATGGAGATAGGCCTGTAGTTAGAAGGATCTGAGCGGTCGCCCTTTTTAGGGATCTTCCTTTATTTCGAGACTATGCCTAGGGAGTAGGAGTACCGGAAAAGACACGTTATAGCCGGTGCCAACTCTGCAGCACAAGTCATCAGCACAATTGGGAAGATTACATCAGGCCCACTCAACTTGTGGATGTCGAAGGAGAGGAGTGCCTTGCGAACCGAGCGCTGAATGAACCGCACATCCGGCATGGAGCACTCACACCGCGGTATAGTTGGCGGTGTACTCCCTACATAACTCTGTATGTCAACACACTTTTGTCTGTATAAGACATTCTACTTTTTGTAAGGTAAATCTCCAGGTATTAAGAAGTTTTAAACACGTTTCCCATACGTGGCAGTGCCATGCTGCAGTTATATTAGTAGTATAGTTGTAGCACGAATGGGTCGGCTCGACCGGGGAAGGACCACGCTCTCACAGAATACCAGCATGAAATAGTTACTTAACGCTGCTGTGTTTCGTATGGTGAGTGGAGAGACCCGAGACCCTTTTTACTGGAAACGACGCATTCCATCTTAGTCCTCACAGGTGACAAGGCATCTGCATTTTGATTTGTAATCGAGGATAGATGTCTATGGGCCACAGCAACTACTTACCATCAGGTGGACTGTGTGCTCGTTTGTCACCCTATCCTATTAAAAAAACGTTTTAAACTTGTAATTACCGTGATGATTAAAGAAAAGAAACTTACCTGTCTTGGCAGTTCATGCTTTGAGTTTTAAATTAGAAGGAAAACATACGTATTGCCGCTTTCCTCCGTTTTTGAATATAATATTACTCAATTAAGTCTATATTGTTACACGATAATATACGAGTACTTAATAAATATTAGAAGCGAGGTAGCTAAAATTTCATACAACGCGATCAACCCAAGTTAGATTATTGAAATTTCAAGCGTTAACTCGTGATCGAAGGTGAATGAGAATATTTTAGGTAACCCAGCGATGCAGAGAAATAAAATATTTAGAAAATTTGAAGATTGCCAACCCGTATTGAAAAAGCGCGACAGGGTAACTGATCTATTATCTTCTCAAAAAAAGAAGAAGTGAGAAAAGAGGCTTTTATATGAATTTATGCAATAAACTTAATTTAGATTTTTTTATTGAAATAAAATATTTACATGGCAACCAAACTTATCGCTTCATTTCAGTTAATTCAATTAAATAACTAAATAAATCTAAGTTATTTATATTAACTTACTAGTAACTGGAGGCAAAATGTCACTACTTTTTGTATTTTAAGTTACATAGATGGCACTGTCTTTAAAAAGTGAATATAACAATAAAATATATTCTTTAAAATTTTATTAATTTTAATGGAACACATCAATAGTATAAAACTGAAATTAACAACTAAATGAAGGAAAATACTTAACCCTCCCCTCTTTTTTTGATGTTCCATAATCGAATGAATAGTAACGTATAAGGAGTCCCTTTCTAACTATACACAAAATTTATACAAACAGGCAGACAGGCAGACAAAAATTCTAAGAACCACTAATTTGGCTAGAGTTCCCTTTATTTAGTTCCTTGGACTTGTTTTTTTTTTTTAGAAAATATTAGAACTACAGACATTAATTTTCTACTTTTCTTGATCCCCGAAGTTTTGAGCACTTTACAGCACCTATGGTCACTCGAAACGTGGAATATAAAATAAGTTAATATACGCAATAAAATCTGTGAAATCTAGTTTTGTTTAAAAGTGTAGTGTTCGCGTAAATATAAGAAATCATTATTATAGGATTATAAGGGCTAAAAACTGAAACTTATGTATGAATACTGGCATTTTATATATTCTTTTAACATAAAAATATAAAGCAAAAAATTTAATCATGCACTTTCTTACGTTGTCACTAACCATTGTCGCATTTTAAATTAATAACTTGATATTGGCTTTAAACCTATATAAACGATAAACTGTTATTAAGTTCTTTGTTGATGTTCTAATTTTAACTGCGTCGTCTTAATCTTTATTAAATCAGAAGGGAAATTACAATAATAAAGTGGTTTGAAGATTGTGTTTGCGTTACAAGTTTCTTGTTCAATTTAGTTTTAATATTCATTCTACGTTGGATGATTAGTTTTAATCTTAAAATTTACCAATATGGATACATATCAAACATTTTATTTTCATAATGATTTCGTATATTTACCGAACACTATACATTAAATAAAACTATTTTTTAAGGTTTTTATAGCGTTTAATTTTACTTTTTATACCCGACGTTTCGGGTGCTTTACAATACCCATGGTCACGTAGCGTACGTCTTAATTTCACGCCATTTTCTGGTTTCTACCTTCAGATAATGTTAGTGCCGTTAGCTTTTTGGAACTTTCAGCTTTATAGATCTCAGGGCCAGCGGCCTGCAAGACTGTGAGGTTTAAAGAAGGGTGTTTTTTCCAACGTAACTTACGTAACGAATTTTACCTACGACAGTTTAAAGTGCTCGTAAATGGGTTATCTAACGGCCCAAACAGGCGGTGGCGGGGTGGCAGGCCACAGCTCTGACAGGTAACTGATATCGTTCGATGTTCAAGGGACGCTGGTGTACCGTGTAAACGCCGTGTGGAGGAGCGTGCAGTGCGCCCGTCTGAGGACTCGGTGCGTCCCACCCGTTGTCCTAACAGCGTTTGTGCCACTAGATGAGTGTGTAGTGTTTGTGTGTGACTGAACGGCGAAATTTGGGTCATCAGAATTAAGCGGAACTGAAGGTTTAATTTAAATTTTACGGTGCCTCCGGAGACTTTCCGTAACGTTTGGAGTCAGAGCGTAGAAGGTTGCGTTTACCACTAGCGGATTGGGATGTGTGTTGGCCCTCTCAAAGTAGCGCCGACACATTTTCTTAAAATATTAGGAGGATTTTCGAATATTTACAGTCTTTGTGCTATTCGGACTTTTGCTTGTACCACCAGCTTCAATGGCTATGCTAAAAAATCTATTTTGGATGACTTGGAGACTTTACAAACTTCGATGGGCAGCGAACGCGAAAGCTATGCTTGCATAGGACATGATAGGTCTTACGCCAGCTATGTAAAGATGGAGCTTGTATCAAAGTTCAAAGGAAAGTTGAATATGACCCTTAGGTATTTGGCCGTCGTTTCCCATGGGATCTGGCGGCTGAATAGGGTGATCACACCTAAGAATTTTTCGGATTTACGTTCCAACGATTGAGAGAGGGGTTCCTTTGAAAGTAAAATGTTACACTTTTCTCAGAATTCACCTCAATTCTCCATAATCGAAAACATTCTTCTAATCGATTGGCGGCTCTTTGTAACATTTCTGTGAGAAATTTCTTGTTGTAATGGGTGATGTAAAGTGCTGTGTTATCGGTTAAAAGAGCAGTGTAGATATCTGTGTCTTTTGGGATGTCACTCATATAGAGTGTAAAGAGAAGTAGACAGAGAACGCAGCCCTTAGGAACTCCTGCATGAGGGGGCGTTTCGAAGAGTGAGTTCACTCCACTTAATAGCGAAAATGGCGGCTGGCAGGAAAGGCTCCAATGAGGTGAGTGAATCTATCAGACACGTTGAGTTTATACAGTTTGTAAAGCAAGCCGTTGTGCCAGAATTTGTCAAACGTTTTTACGACGACTAAAAAGAGGGCAGCGGTATAAAGGGTTTGATTACCACTTGAATGGGGAAGGCTTGTTGGATGTGGTACGAGTCTACGATAGTTTTGGTCTGAAGGACCTCACCAGCGAGCTGTTCTAGCTGTTACAAGATCGTCTTGATCCCTAATATTAATAACGTGATATCTTTGAGTACTGCTACGTCAAGAATTTCTGGCCGTTGTCTGGTAAAGAATTAGTAGCGTCGTGGAGTCTCAAGCACGATAACATCGAAGATTAATCACTCCGCAAGATCAAAAAGTATCGTGCCATTTGTGTTATTAGCAAGCGAGTACCAGGAGAGACGCTTGCAAGTAAGGTTTCCAGCTACTTATATTAGAGCCTAGGTGTAGCAAATTTGCAACATTCGCATAACGATACAAAGGCACGCCGGTTACATGCGGTTGGCCAGAGAGAGCTACCTTACAGATAGGAACTTCTATGTTAGTTAACGGGGGAGCGTCGATCGGTACACAGTGCGGGGACCTTTTGTAGAAGTCAACCTATCTTTTTTAACTAAGGTGTAGTTGTGATCTTAGGATCGCGATGGGTACGCTTCAGGAAGGTATCTTACACTAGCACAGCGCTTACATCATGGCTGCATTGGAAAGGCACGATCTCGTCTCTCTAGCTTCTGAGGCCGTTCGCCTTAAAAAACGCAAAAATCAGAGAACGTGTTTTTATCCTACCTAGTTATTGTACTGCTATTATGGTATTTTAGAGAGATGATGATGTGAGGTGAGATGATAGGTGCACTGGAAGACCAGATTGCGTCAATGAATATTATTTGCTCAATCGTATCATTGAGTTTGTCTTGAGAGGTGGTAGCACCACATAGTTTGTGAATCAAAAACCGCAGACTAATTATAAGTCGGCACCGTAAGAAGAAGAGCCTTGTGGGATGAGCTGAGATGGAATTAAGGAACTGGAGAGGCGACATTGACCATGAGGCAACTAGTGCCGGATGCTTTACCCAAGCAATGGGTTTCAGAGGCGAGGGTGTGGGCATCAAAGATGGTATTTGTTTGGGGGCATGCAGCTGAAAGCGTAACACGCTGGCTTGACCCGCGGGGCTGGGACGGCCTGTATTCGGCACTGTATTCTTCGCGATGCTTGGAGCATCCGCGATAGTTTGCTGGGTGTCCCTCTTCGTCACAATTGACACAGCTCGGAGGCTAAACCATCTTGGGCGTGCCGATGCAGTCAGTAGTTCCGTGGTCACCTAGGCACTTGACGCACCTCAGCCTTGTCAGCAGTTTTTTGCCGAATGGCAGTAAAGCTGTCATCGATGGCACTGGCCAACAATGCCAACTTTACAGCGATTCGAACGCGAAGAAACCGGGGTTACAGGATCGGAATACGGGGAGATGAGGTTGTTGATGTGGACGATAGGCTATGGGCTCTAAGCCCAAGCGCAGAATGATTGCTCCAAAAATAGTTTCCTTCACGTCAGTTTGTCTCAACGGAAACTAACTATGGGGCATCGGGTATTATAACGCGTAGGGCAGGATTATAGTGTCCAAGTGCATGCGTCACAGGTGCACCCTTGATTCTGTTAATCTCATAGTCTGATTGGGCGAAAAACTAACACGACCGAAGAGAGATCAGGTGCACGACCAACGGCTTAACGTGCTTCCCGAAGCACGGGGGTAAAACACCGCTAACTTCCAGACTGCGAGCTGCTTATGATCTTGACAGCAAAATCCAATACCTGATTTTAACGACTACAAACCCAGGACCACCTGATCGGTAGTCACGCTTACGACCACTAAGCCAACGATGAATTCAAAGTGTCTTGAAGTGAAATGGTATCTCTGTTCTAGTAAAACATTTATTGAATACATTTTTGTGCTATAGATTTCGTACCATCTTATTGAATCGAATATTAATTATTACTAATTAAATTTTAAATTAAATGTTTTCAATTAATTTTAAACATATCATTTTCCTTTTCATAAACGTATACATTTCAGGAGTAGATTTGTCAAAGTATCACATACCGGTTCCGCACGGCGCCGTTATATTGCTCGTGTCGCATAGCCACAGGGCGCTGGACATTACAAAATACTCCTGGCTTATTGGCACTGCGAAGTTATGGCTTATGGCTGGAGTTTTGAATCTCTGCCAAATAAATGTATTTGTTCCATAAACAAATCGATACAAAGAAATAAATAGCTGGTTGTCGATATGGTATAGTTATCTTCATGTCTCTGACCTGTATCCCATTCATTTCTCGACAGTATTGTACTTGCGTCTAAACACTAGCTGCACTTTTTTCAAATTTATGCTATGCTGTGTTAAGTGGTGATCTCTCGTTATTATATTTTTTTTGCAAAAATCATGGTATGAGACAATAATATAAAATAACATGCAAATTATAATTTTAAACTGTACATATGACAATCATAATTAATCATCGAAAAACTAAAGTCATGAAAGCTATTAGTTTTTAACCAATTACAGTTTCTTACTTTATTTTTTTAGAATAAGGGTGACAGACAAACGAGCACATAGTCCACCTAATGGTAAGTGGATACTGTGACCCATAGACATCTACATTTATTCTCAGGACAGCCCTTAGGACGAAGATAGAATGCCTCATTTCCAGCAAAAGGGCCTTCGATTCTCTACACTCTCCATATGAATCACAGTAAAGTACAGCTATTATTTATGCTAGTATGCTGTGAGAGCGTGGTCTTATCCCGGTTAAGCCGACCCATTCCTGCTACAACTATAATATAGCTGTAGTGTGACTCCACCACGTACATAATCCTATGACATTCGCTATGTCCAAACAAACGCCAACAGCTCCGCCTTAGACTCTACTACCTCCGCCCATCTATGAGTTGACCCCAACGCTAACCGTACTGGCGGTCACTAATCTGCTGAGGATCCTCGAGGTACCTCATGAGCTGCCAGTTTATAATGGATTCCATTATTTTGGACAACACGGAGCGTAGCGGTAGGCCAGTAGTTAAGCGGTTACCTTTTTTAGGAATCGGTTACACTAAATCTGTCTTCCATGATTTCGGGACAAAGGCTAGGGAGTAGGAATAACGATGAATGATGAACGAATAAGATGCCTTCAAACTGATGCCAACGGAGGAGGTGCAAACGTAGGCCCACTTGATTTGTTGACATCCAGGGGGAGGAGTGCTCTGCGCACCAAGCACTGGATAAACAGACATCCTGCATGGAGCCCTCACACCTTGGGGTTGTCGGCGGCGTGTTCCTCCATCATCAAGAGTCGAGTTGGACGCAAAGAGAGAGCCTATCAGAATGGCTTTGTCATTTGCGGCATGGACCAGTGAGTCGTCCTTCTTACGCGGTGATGGGAGAGATGGCTGAGAGAATTTCCCTTGGACAGCCTTGGCGCGAGACCAGAAGGCTCGTATAACTGAAGGAAGTCGATCTAGTCTCTCGCCAATTCTGCTGATATGCTCTAACTTTGTCTTGGCAATGACACTTTTGAAGGACCTGGAGGCGGAATTATACTTTTTTTTAAAGGGTGGTGTTTGCATCCCGAGAGGTCGATGCGTGAGCCCAGGCCTGATAGCACTCTTGCTTATGACGTAATGCAATTTTACAGGAGCGACCAAACCAAATGTTATGGAATAAAGTAAAGCACTCCCCGTAGCACCACATCAGCGACAGAATCAACAAGAACGTTCGGATCATCCTACGAAAAGCAAACGCATTCCCAAGGGTAGTATGCAAAAAAAAAGATCGTATTCCATCCCAATCGGCTGACCTAAAATTTCAAATACAGCGCCAACCTCCAGAACGCAACCGTGGTAATACGTGGTAGAGCCATGCTGCAGTTATATTAGTAGTATAATTGTAGCATGAATGGGTCGGCTCGACCGGAGAAGGACCACGCTCTCACAGAAAACCAGCGTGAAATAGTAGCTTCATGCTGCTGTGTTTCGTATGGTGAGTGTAAAGAACCGGAGACCCTTTTTACTGGAAACGACATTCCATCTCAGTCCTTACGCATCCGCATTCTGATTTGTAATTGAGGATAGATATAGATGTCTATGGGCCGCAGCAACCACTTACCATCAGGTGGACTGTGTGCTCGTTTTTCACTTTATCTTATTAAAAAAACCGCGATGGGAGCGTGAGTGGCATCCTACTCCGGATTAGACAATGGTCCAAGGAGCCAAGAGGGGTATCAACGAAGACCTGATATCTATCCGGATGAAAGGTTAGCAGAAGGTCAAACAGGGAAGTTACATGATCTTCCACATCTGGTATCCACGTAAGCGAAGTAATCAGTTGTGTTAGATCATAAGACAAAGCAAAGTCATAAATAGTTCTGCCTGCATGATCAGTTAAACGGGAACCAAGCCAATCTGCGTTGTAGACGTTAAAATCACCTAGCATCACGATCTCTCTGGATGGGACCTGTTGTAGCACGGAGTCTGTAGCCATATGGACGTGGTCGTGGTTTTTAAAATGCAAGTGACTGAGAAATATTCGTACCCTAAGTCAATAAATAAGGATGCTTATGTAAATTAAAGAGCTTAGTATATTATAAAGATTAGTTGAGGATTAACAATAGTGCGACGGATCGCCTAATATATATAAATATAATATAAGTTATATTTCCTTGGTTAAGGGTATTTTGCATAAGTGCTTAATATATTTTTATTAAGGTCACTTACAGGAAATTGCAATACCGTACAAGTGCGTAGTGCTTGTGATGACTTACAGTACTAAAATTTACGCATCGAGATAAAATCCCTAACGAGGACACAGAAGAACAATGGTAACTGGCATAGGTAATATGAAAAATAAATTAACATCGCCCTTGTCCCCCGCCCCCTAAGCAATCTATGGGAGAGTCTTATGTTCAACTGTTGCCTTTCAATGAATGATGAATTATTATATTAATCTATTATAAAATGTTATTTGAATACCATCACGTATATGATAATTTTAATTTTATATTATAACACAAAACAAATAAAAATAAAAACGTAATATACAAAATTATACACATATAACTAAAACGCTTAAACGAGTATAAGTAGTAGCACCAGAAAAATAATAAGAATTACTCTTTCTGTATCGAAAAATGAAGTTTGTAAAATCTTCTTTCTAAATTTGAGGTGTAGGGTTGGTGTTAGAAATGAGTAAGCTTTTAAATAAAAGAAAGTTTAAAAAAAACTTTCAGAGAGTCACGGTGAAATTTTTAATGAAAAAACTTTTCGAATTTTGTAGAGTTGCCCTAATTATAAAAAAGTGTAAGTTTTCCGCTCTGGGAAAGCTATATAATATCCACATCTATCTTTACACGTTAAAAAAGTTAAGTGCGAATTCCATTATTTTTTTTTTGCTTATGTTCGTTATTAGAAACTATGTCTGTTTATGTTTGCTTATGTATGTTTTTTCTTTATCAAAGTCAAATGTTTACTACATAACTTGACAAATTAATGTACTATTAGAAACTATTATGGAAACTAGTTGTTAAAAAATATAAAAATGTGAGAGTGGATGTTCAACTCGCTCTCTTGCTTACTACAAATAATCATTATCAGTAACACTAAAGTATGCAAACCAACAGCAGTACACGGCATCCTATCAGTAACACGATGTTCCTTGCCTACGCTAGAAGACATGTTACAACGAACAGATCAACGATATTATGATTAACTAAGGGTCGTAGAATGATTTAGGCGGAATCTCTTGCACACGAGACCTACAATGAACTTTATACTGCAAAAAACGAGTGAGGGATTCTCGATCTTATCTCAACTCTACACTTATTTGTTCATATTTTTTATTTTTTACCCCTAATTCCTAACATAACTTTTTATTTATACGCCATTACGTCTAATTTATAAGTGTAATGGTCAGAAACTAAATCTATGCAGAGAGAGCGGAGGTTATACTTCAAGAATGTCAAAATCAACAAGCGATAACACTCAAAACCCAAGCGGTCGCATGCGACCGCGGCCATATTCCGCCAAATCCCTCACGGTCTCATGAGACCGCACCCACCCACAGCACTTTAATCCATAAAATTTTTAATTTATTCACAAACTACTTTTCTATGAAGAAGTTTGGCATTATAGGATCAGAGATGTGAAATTTACTATCCTGTAATGCAATAAAAAGTAGTTACTTTATGGTTTTTTATTTATAATCTACGTTCATTTTGTACGCCTATTTCGTGTGGCGCCTATATTGTGTTGATTTTTGGATTTTTCTAATAGTTTAGTATAGTATTTTTTTAAATGTTAGTTTTTGTGAATATATTATTTTTTTTTTTTTTTTTTTTTTTTTATATTGTGTGAAATAATTGTGATATTAAAGATGCCGTTCTATGCTGGGTAAAATACAATATTGAAATTTATAGTGAATATTATTGAAAGTAAATGTACGACAAATTCAAGGTTAGGTTATTTTTAGGAATGCCGCATCACGCAAAGCGAGCGAGCGATGTTAGTCATTTAAGCTGGCGGCTGAGGGGTTAATTGGTGCCGGCGGAGATCACACGCTTCGATGGATACTAATAGTGACATAATAAAAGAGACAATTTAATTTTGTATGTAGAATGGGCCCACCACAAGTTTTAAGGATTCTTAATGAAATGTATGTCGGTTTATTCCTTATAATCTACAGATTGCATAAGTATTATTAGTTTTACGGCATCTAAACGGAGTTTTGAGTAATTAACAATTAAAATATGAATCTAACACTAACCTAAAAACAAACTGAAAACGAGTTTCTAGTAGTTTCACTGGTATTATAAGTTAAAATAGTACACTGTTGAATAATTATAGTACATATACAAGTTGTAGATATATTCAACATTTATAGGCACATTAAGATCGATGGAAAATCTTTTCACTAGTTTCGGCAAAATATAGTAACTGTTTATGAACAAAGTCGTATGACATGTATTGGTTGATTGTAAGTGTACATTACAAAAACCATTAAAGTAATATGATTAAAGCCAAGATAATTAAGGAACAATATGTTCATTTACTTTTATAATATTACCAACAATAATAAGAAAAAATATGTTTAAACTGGTTGAAGCAAAATATAATGTAACTCTATTCGTTATTGTAAATAATAATTTCTTAAGTATTCTAATAATAGCAGTACAGAAACAGAAACGTATTATTCTATAGTGATTATAAATAATACTGATTGGGTAATTTTTTTTAATTTACCACTGCATTGTTCGGAAAAAATCTCCCTTGGGAGAAACCAGTAAGAAACCCAAGAGACAATTTTTAAATAAAAGTTTAAAATCATGTATGCTAAAATTACACAACACAGAATATATCAGAAATAGCTTGGTAGTAATCACCTTACCCAGGAGTCGTTATCATTCAAAAATTCCTTAATATTATGAGACTAAGTACTTATAAATCTGACTGGGTAGTAACATATCAAAATGACTATGTAATATTATACTTATATATGTTATTACTTGTTACACACTGATAAATAGTGAGGAAGGAAGATGTTTAAACTGTTTGTGTAAGAATTACAAAAACATAAGTATAATTTAATTGTACTTATTACTAGCGATCAGCCCCGGCTTCCCACTTGTGATTTATTGACTCGACAATAGCGCCATCTACCGGGTCCAAATTTAAATATTAACCATCCAGGGATCCATTCAAATACACACAAAAATCAAAATTGGTTGGACAGTTTCAAAATCTATAACGGGCATAGGTACAAACATTTTTATATTGTTTTATATAGATAGATTTTCCGTCATCATTATTTCAAAAAATATTTTCAAAATAACTTGATGATACATGTTCATTTATGAAATTGTTAGGAATCAGGGCATTTTCAATGATAAGTGATATGATATGACTGTTGTTTTCAATAACCGTACACTTTTTTGTCTGTGCCTTCAGACACATCTACTAGCTTTCAGCCTGTAAGACATACAGATTTGTTCTAAGCAATCCACTTGAAAAGAAGTAAATAAATATTGTAAATAACAAATATTATGAAAACTTATATACTATAATATATTATTATTCAAACTTTATATTTGCTTCTGGTACAAATAATTAATACATTTTTTACACATAAATATATGTACCATGTATTGTTTATCTGCTATGTCTGGTATAAATCCAGGATCTATGTCTTACACCCATTTAGTATTAAGCAACTTGCTGAATATATAAGGTACCTATTTGTACATAAATGCAGTTAAACGAAACCGCTCTTGAAAGCAGATGAAGCTGCATCAAATAGGGAAGCTTGCTTAAATCCCTTGACCCAAAGGTTCTAATTTTATTTACAAAAACTTCTGTTGTTATTCTATGTTTTATTTAATTTAGATTTTACTAATAACATAAACTTAATACTTTGTCACTTTTAACATGATAATAAGGTTCTAAGACCTTTTTGTCATTTGATTTACGTAATTCAACACACTTAATAATAGGATCTCACAAATTCTAGGTGGAAAAGTAAACCATTGTATTACAAACATACTCCTATATTAATTAACTTAATCTTGTAATTTTTTTTGGCGAATTTTACTACAAAAAAGAAAGAGAAATACATACGTAATTTGAAATATTTGGCCAATCTTCATGATATTATCTATTTTCTCTAAAACATTTTTTGCATTAATGAGACGATATTTATTGTTTTGAAAGCAAACAAAAATATAATATTTTTTTAATTTAGCTATATTCAAAAACTAAATAACCATAGACTAGGCATGCCGATATGAAATCAATTAATAGATAAAAAACGGTTATTTCAAGTAATATAATTAATTTTAAGTTCGATTTAGAACACTACATCGATTCAAAAACCTAGCGATAAAGTTCCTAAGCTGGATGCAGTAGGTATTTAATTTTATAATTTTTTTTCCTGTTGTCGGGCGCAAAAACAACCGGTCGTACTTGGTTGATGATTGTTACGCAGTAAATAAATATTTATGAACATGTCCAAATATGTCGTTACTTACCTTTTTATTGAATAAGGGTCACAAATGTTCCCACAGTCCACCTGATGGTAAGTGGCTGTTGTGGCTTATAGACAAATAATCTAATCTAATCTGGATTCCAACTCGAGTTAACTCCTTTCGATTTTCTACCGAGTTGGCACATCTCTAACGGCACCTCTACACGTTGGCCAACACAGTGGCGAATGTAGTGGCCAATAGCATTGGCCAACGTGTAGATGGGGTGTTTGGGCTTCATTGGTATGTATTGGAACGATGGCCCGCAAGTTGGCGCGAGATCCGTGTGGTGTCGGTTTTTTACAAAAGATCAAAGGATTGTTGGCAGAGTTTGGTCGCCGCGTCCACATGTTGGCCGCGCGTTTAGTTTGCTACAAGCTCCTAGAGTGATTACACGCATCTGATTTAAATTTTATATTCAAGCTTTGTAGGGTGCATGCCTCAATTACCAGCCTTTTAGTGTCAATTTCAACTTTAAACATTCCTACTACTTTAATTAGCGCGATTTAATTATTATTAAACATTTGTTTTAATCAATAAGCTATTTATCAAAAAAATTAACGTTTTTTTACAATCAGATTATTACGAGAACAATTTTAAAATGAAAAAAATATGAAGCACGTCGTTTATACGTGGTAGAACCATGCAATTATATTAGAAGTATAGTTGCAGCACGAAAGTCGGCTCGACCGGAGAAGGACCACGCTCTCACAGAATATCAGCGTAAAATAGTAGCTTAATGATGCTGTGTTTCGTATAGTGAGTGTAGAGAACCAGTGACCCTTTTTAAAGGAAACGAGGCATTTCATCTTAGTCCTCACGGGTGATAACACATCTGCATTTTGATTCGTAATCGAGGATAGATGTAGATGTCTGTGGGCCACAGTAACCACTTACCATCAGATGAACTGTGTGCTTGTTTGTCACCCTATCCTATAAAAAAACGTCGATTTCTTATAATTTAATCGTGCAAGTTTTCAAATCATCATCATCATTACAGCTGTTCACAAGTCCTCTACTGAACATCCTCCTCCACAGACTGCCGAAAAGCATGGTCCTGAGCCACTTTGCTCGTCATGAGTTTTTCATTTATGTTCTAAGTTATAATTAATACCTATTATTAAGTCAGTGTTAATTATATTTATTGCTATTGTTTTTGTCTTTCTCAAAAAATAATTAAATTACCAAATAAATTATAAGGTGTTTTTTATATACATCAAATGTCTGATAGAAAAGCAAGTACAAATTTTTGCTAAACTTTAAAATCAAAACCCAATTTTAAAACATAGACTAATCGATTATAACTCCTTTAACTTTAAAATAAGTTAAGTTCTTAATGATATTTATTCCAGTTTATGATGCATGTAAAGAATAAATAAAGCTAATCTTATATCTATTTACAGCCCCATTAATATCCACTATTATTTTATAATTATTTTATAAAAACGTTACCCCCACACTTGGATTTTCTCCTGCATCGCGGCGGCAGCTTACAAATATATATTGCACAAGGACACACATCCAGACCCGGAACAATTATTTGTAGGATATACAAATACTTGTTCCTTGCGGGATTCAAACCCGCGGCCCCCGACACAGCCACTCATTGCTAAGCCACTGCGCCACGGAGCCGTCGTCTAAAAATAAATTCGTCCGCACATTGGCCCGAACCGAAGTAAACTGAACGACCTGCCAACGTGTGGACGCCGTCACCAACTCTCGGCCAATATATTCGCCACTACATTCGCCACTGTGTTGGCCAACGTGTAGAGGCGACATAATACAATTATTTTTTTTTAATATTACATTACCATAACCACTGACCTGAACACGAATATCAAAACAAGTATTTTTTATACCTCTTGATTCCGTTCATATTTTCAAATAATCTTTATGCTACTTAAACTAATAAATTGGTATATTTTTTGTGTGTTGAGGGTCGTTAAAATTCCTAGTGGGTCCAAAAATGATTGTCTTCTTTTCACTTTGAAGTGACAAATTTTTTCAATAATTGGATTATTATGAAAAATATGTTTAAATTTAGACATTTACTATCGATAATCATAATAAGAATTAAGAATCAAGTCGTATTTGCTTCATGGTAGGTTGCCAACAAATATTACGAATATACGATAAGCCCTGCTCATATGTTGCATTTGACATTTTGACGAGTGGCGATAACCGTGTTTATTGTTACCGATTTTAAACTAAAACGCAATCCACAAATCTTTATTTTCTTGGAAAACTTGCCAGCAAACTTTTAAAAGTAATGTGATTGCTTCATACGGTAAACAACATTTTATTGCAATAGGAATAAAGAAATATACTGTCTCACATTAAAACAAAAATATACGGTATGTATATTTGTAAGTAAACTATAGTAAATATAAGGTACTCATACCAGTTGTATAAATGTTGTATGATTCATTTTAACAGTCGTTATTAACGTTGTTATATAATTTCATTAATACTGTGTCGTTGATACATGTAACAACCTACTCAAATAGCAGATAAAATATTTGGGAAACCTAATAAAATTTTACTGTCATTGTAATGAAAATACAAATTATTAGTTTGTAAATTTCAATTATTGGGCTTTCTAAATAAAATACAGGTTAAAATAAATTATTATAGACAGTTAAATGATTAGAAACAAATTATTACCACAACATTCGCAAATCGCTCAATGATTAGCTCTTTACAACGGAAACTATATAACTTGTGACATCCTTTATTTTTGTATAACTTTTATTTATAAGTCCAAAATAGTCCATGGACAGGACTTTTACCATTTTACGAAGAATTTGTCACAGTCGTCACGATTCTTATGGATTGGATAACGTTACTCTTGGCACTGCTCCCCGTCGTTTATATGGACATTTACATCTGTCAAATACGATTTTATAACTCATCCGTCGGAGGATTTTTTGGCCTTTTCCATAATATTTTATCATCGTCTTTAGAAAGAGATTATAATAAAATATGTTAATATTAGGGGTATTCAGCTGTTATCCCTGGCGCTAAAACCGGTGAATTTGGTAGCGTCCACAGTGAACTTATTTACCTTATGAACGTACATTGAAACCGCGTAGCGAACTCTTCCTGTTCCATTTAATTATTTATAATGGGAAAAGAAATAATGAAAGGAGCAGTAATACGATGTTTAAAGTCAAACAAACCTGTGTAGTGTAGTCGTAAAATATTTTTTCTATCGTAATACATACATCAAAGGTGTGAAATAATTTTTCAGCGTATGTGTTTTCGTTTGATTAAAATTATTGTATATTGAAAAAAAGTGAATAGACTTTTGTTACGCTAACACAGTGCGATTTACTATCAAATGCTTCATAACAATGCTAATTAAAAAAATATAGAGACGATAACGGAATATTTACTATTGTTCATTTCTTGACAATGAATCTGTCAATCTTGTTACCAGTTATCAGATATACCTAGTTGTTGACTGTCAGATCCGATTTTATTCGAATTACACTAGTCGGATCCATTCACACTTACCGAATATCGATTAAAGCTTAAGCAACTTTTTTAAATCTGATAAAACTTGATGTTTAAGTCCTTAAGGGAACAATTTTCAGACTCTAATTTAATGTATGGTTCACGAATATACCGCAGAGTACTAAATAAAATAAATAATGTTGTTGTTTTGTATGTAGTTATGATAGACGAGAGCTGACCGGCAGATATAGAGGGTGGCGGTAACAGATTAGAGCTCCATTAGCGTGAGATTCCACACGATTTTTGGTAAAGTGTGTAGCGATTAGTGGATAGTGGCATCAGTGAATAGTGTTTGATATTTTTTCTTTAAAAATAATTTCACTGCATGAACATGGAATATCCTCTGTTCGTCGTAGAAATAATGGTAAACACTACACTAAATATAAATATATACTCTATTCAAAAGTATACATAAAAATATTACGTTTGTTTTCTTTAATCAGGGCAACGGATGTTCTTTCCTTTTTGAAGATTTTGTTGTCGTGGTCTCATTTGAGATACATTCGCTTTATCGTACGTTACCTTTTAAGCTATTGCATAGCTTCTATCGCGGGCCTTGAGCGCGGGGACCGAATCCAGAAATTCCGTAACGAAAAAGAACCTCACGCTCCCCACTCCGACGGGCACGGAGGTGTGGCGTTGAAAGCCGTGCATCGTCTAACGTCGTTTTAGTTCGGCAGACTTCGGCACTCGGCACAGACTTCGGCACGGTGTTTGTGTGCGTGTACACTAGCTGCTAACTCAATGATAAAAATTCCTGAATAACCTACATGTATTGTAAGATATTAAAAATATTTTAAACAATATTAACTTCTCATTTATTCAATAAGAGAAAAAAAATTGTTTTCTTATCGGTCACCACGCTCAAAAAGTGTAACTTGATTTAATATCAAAGACTTAACTGCATAAATAAAATAAATACATACATAAACACTCACGCCTGTCACCCAGAGGGGTAGGCAGAGATTACGGACTTCCATTTGGCACGATCCTGACATACCTCTTTCGCCTCCTTTACATCCATATATCTACGCATACATGCTCGTCGGTTAAGGGTACTTCTAACGTGGCCCATTTTCAAAATATCGCCAATTTGGTCGACAAACTTTTTTCTAGGGCGTCCCTTCCCGACTCGGCCGTTCACATCTGCCATATAAATTTGCTTTGTCACTCTTTCATCATTCATTCTTTCTACGTGACCAAACCACCGAAGCATTCCTTTCTTAATCCTGGTCACAACATCATCTTGCATACCACATTTATCTCTTATCACGCAATTTCTCACCCTGTCATTCAGATTAAACCCTAGCATATTTCTTAAAGAACGCATTTCTACAGCATTTATTCTACTTTCGTGCTTCTTCTGCCACACCCAGCTTTCACTACCATACATTAACGTAGGGACTAACACAGCATTATGAATTACCATACGTGCCTGTTTTGACACATTCTGGTTCTTCATAATAGAGTGTAGTGCCCCATTCACTCTATTCCCTGCATTTACTCGTCGTTCTATATCCCTATCATATCTACCATCCCTGCTAAATACACATCCCAAATACACATAGAATACCAGCGTGAAATAGTAGCTTAATGCTGCTGTATTTCGTATGGTGAGTGTAGAGAACCGGTGACCCTTTTTACTGGAAACGAGGCATTCCATCTTAGTCCTCACGGGTGACAACGCATCTGCATTTTGATTCGTATTCGAGGATAGATGTAGATGTCTATGGGCCACAGCAACCACTTACCATCAGGTGGACTGTGTGCTCGTTTGTCACCCTATCCTATAAAAAAAAAAAAAAAAAAAAAAAAACACAAACTCATCCACTTGCTCAATTAACTCTCCTTCTATTCTTATTTCACATACCGTTTTGCTTTCTTCTCTTTCAAAAACCAACACTTTCGTCTTACTTGCGTTCACTTTCATTCCCCTTTCTTTTAATTCCCAGTTCATTAATGTAACCATCATTTGCAACTCAGCCGCTGATGACGCAAATATGACTTGATCATCGGCATACAAAAGGCATTTGACGGTTAACTCGCCCATTCTTAAACCACATTCTTCATCTTTCAAAGTATATATATAATTGCATAAGTTGATAAAAAATGCTATGCAATAGCTTTACCGCGGCAATCACCGAGTACCACACGTATTTTTTATCTATTTTTTTTTTTGTAACTTTCTGTGAATATTATTGAAGAAAAAATTAGTGTTTAATTTTGCTACATTACTGAGAAATCGGTTATTATTAATCTTATTTAAAAAAGGGAACATGAAATTATGGATAAGAAAAAAATATTTATATTTTAAGGCTTAGAGCCGAATTATGAAAATACTAAGGCCTAGCCGGACAACAAGGCTATTGAAAAGTAATACGAACGGTGTATGATGCCCAAGTGTATGCGCAAGCACAATTGCTTCCTCTATCGCCTTGTCGTGTGCCACGCTGGCGCGACGCGTCTTGCGTCTGCGATGAGCGAGAAAAATAACCATACGAGACGAACTGGAGGTCAAGCGTGCGCGTCATGCGACCACGCTGCAGCTATATTATGGTTGTAGCACGAATGAGTCGGCTCGACCGGGGAAGGACCACGCTCTCACTTAATACTGCTGTGTTTCGTATGGTGAGTGTAGATCCAAAGACACTTTTTTAACTGGAACTGAGGCTTTCCATCTTAGTCCTTAGGGGGCGACAACGCATCTGGGTTCTGATTCCTAATCGCGGATAAAAGTTGATGTATATGGGTCACAGCATCCACTTACTATTAGATGGACTGTATGCTCATTTGTCACCCTTAATTAATTAAGTGTGAATTATGTCTTTTGATTATTATATGTTTATGTATCTTATTTTGATTTAATTAAATTTTCAGTTAACCTAAATCTAATAAAATAATATTTTATACTCGTTACATTAGACTTAATGACTCAATACCGTTAGCATATTGAAGGTGAATGTGGTACTAAAATATTTTTGATAGTACTTCAGTATTTTTTCTTTTCTGCATCATTTTCCTACTCAAACTCAAAAATTGCCATTGACCTTAACAAAAATCTATCAGAAAAAAATAATGTTATGAAGTTTCATTAGGTATATCGATTTGTATATATATATATATATATATGTGTGTATATATGAACTCACTTATTCATCTGACACAGTCAGAGCAGTTGCTGCCAAATATGTACTCTACACCTAAGAGCGACACAATTCTGCCGCAGTCAGAAAATTAATGGTGGTGCCTCTATTGCCAGTCTTTACCTTTTCTTTTCTTAACTTTGCTACTTTACTGCCGGCCCTGCTTCTCCATACCTATATAATAAATTATTATTATTTATCTCTGGAAAATTCTTTGATAGAAACTTAACTGTTATCCACTGCTCTGACATCTTGACTGGAGGAGCTGGTTGAGCCCGTAAGCTACTTTCTCGTTTTTTATCTTTTTTTTTAAATTTCCCTTGCCTTGAAGGCAGGTAAAATTTCTAGTAAACAAAAATGGTCCACTCGTTACGCGTGATGTATGTACGCTTACGCCTAAAACATACATATAAGTAAATATTCAAAATGTAAAAATTACATAGTATCTAAACAAATCAGTCAACAAACAACTATAGATTCAAAAAAGGTGTTGTAGGTTGTACTTACTTAATGCAGCTCGAAAACGGGCTTAAGGTAAGTATCTTAGATCAAAAATATCTACCACGTATTTTTTTAGTAAATTAATATTTTTTTTGTAAGCAAGATGTTGTGTAAACAAAGTTGACATTGAAACACTGACAATTTCCACATTAAAATCACAGTGTTGCAAGAAGGCAAACTTTTATGTCCTTTGATATTTAACAAGTTAGTTCAATTCTTAGAAATGTTAAAAGCTGCTTGTAAGTTACTACGAAAAATATTTTATAATATATGGTTCTACAACTTCTGTACAATTTTCAAAAAAAAGCAATAATTTAAATAAAATTATGTGTGCTAATTTTTCCCGTGATTCGTGGAGATTTTTTAACTGCCAATGTTTTTTTAAGAAAACACCGCACTATGGAATATATCGAGTGTCTCAGTAAGAGTGCACTTTTTAAAATTGGAATATTTTTTTTTCATGCAAGTGGCAACTCTGAAATTTGACAGCTGTCATCTCTGTTTATTCCCATTATTAAAAATGGAGAGGTTTTCGAAAGAACAACGTGTTATAATTGTGAAAACTCATTACAAAAATGGGGAAAGTTACGCTGAAACCGCTCGCAAACTTCGCCAAATTTTCAGCCGAGAAAGTGCACCTAATGTGTCAACCATTCGAAGAGTGGTTAAAAAATTTGAAGAAACTGGGTCAATTATGGATAATAAGAATCCTTTGCGTCAACGTACCGGTCGGTCTCTTGAAAACATTGCTGCTGTAAACGAGAGTGTTGCCTAAAACCCGAAAATATCAATTCGACATCGTTCTCAACAACTTCAAATTTCACGAAGCACTACGCAGCGAATTTTGACTAAAGACCTCCATCTTCATGCGTACACGATTCAGTTGACTCAGGAGCTCAAACCAGCAGACCACGGAAAGCACCGGCAATTCATTCAATGGGTAATGGAGCAAAGTGAAGTCGATACCAATTTTTCGGAAAAAGTCATTTTCTCCGATGAAGCGCATTTCCATATGGATGGCTTCGTGAATACACAAAATTGTCGAATTTAGGACTCAGAAAATCCTCATGCAATCCATGAGAAACAAATTCACCCACAACGAGTAACTGCCTGGTGCGGATTTTGGTCAGGCGGCGTGATTGGACCTTACTTTTTTGAAAATGAGGCCAAAATTGCAGTGACTGTGAACGGCATTCGTTATAGGAATATGGTAACAGACTTCTTGTGGCCTCAACTGGATGGCATGGATCTGGACAACATGTGGTTTCAGCAGGACGGCGCAACCTGCCACACCGCGCATGAAACAATCGACTTATTACAGCAACTATTTCCAGAACACATTAACGAAACTCTGATGTCAACTGGCCACCAAGATCGTGCGATTTAACGCCATGCGATTTTTTTCTTTGGGGTTTTGTGAAATCACGGGTTTATGCGAATAAACCCGAAACAATTCCTGAGCTCAAATCGGAAATCCAACACGTCATCGGTGAGATACAGCCACATCTCTGTGCTGATGTCATGGAAGTCATGGAAAACTTCATGAAAAGAGTAATGGCCTGTCATCGGAGCCGTGGGGGTCATTTGCCGGATATTTTATTCCATACTTAATCGGAACCTGTCTTCCTTACAATACAATAAAAATATCACAACTCTGTCATAAAATACTTGTTTTTATTTTAAAATGAAAAAGTGCACCCTTACTGAGACACCCCTTATAAGTCTGCTTCAGCGCGCGCGTGTGTTCGGACGTAGAACAAAGCGATCGCTAATAATCGAGGGCGGGGCAATGGCCTCTAATACAGTGAAATGTAATAATTGCAATATTGTGATTTCTGAGTTATTGGCCTTCATTCAAAACAAGGCAGATGTTATGGATGAAGAAAGCATTATACGTCTGTGTGCTACTTCGTTTTCGAGTGAGGAAGTGGTACAAGCGAAAAATTTACTTTTTGAATCTATTACTACCACGAGCCGAAAGATTACGTGCAAGAAAGAAGGAAAGATGCAGCGTGATATCGAAGATATTATTAGTATAATTAAAAGGACGGACCCAGAAAAAATGCCCATATTTATTTAAAAAGACCTACAAGAATTACCACCGGTTACTTTTGATCACATAGACGTGACAAGGCTGCTAAAGGATATCATTACTTTGAAAAATGACATGAAAATTATAAAAGAGAAGTATGTGACTAGAAATGTTGGAAGAAAGAGTTCCGTTTTTAGAAATAAATGAAAATATGAACAATAGAAGACGCGAGTATTTACTAAACAACAGTTTGAATGTAGATAGCAGCCCAATTGGTTTAACGCATATACACAGCGGGTCAACAAGCGCTATAAGCGAGGTCAATGAACTGGTTTGCGCTGATAAGGACGTCCCTGTCCCATTCTCACGCGATATTCCTGTCTCGGTCGCACCACTAACTGTACATCGCTGCGAGGCGAGTTCTCCAGTGAACAGCGGGTCGCAAGTGGAAGCCCTCACCGTGGTTTTGACGAATGTTGGCTACATTGTGCTAACACCGCTGCGCCTGCGCCTATGCACTTCGAGCCTACGCCAATTAACGAAAACAGTGCGAGTAAAAAACATGAAACAACAATGAGCTCGGGACGTAAAAGGTTTTCCGATGTGGTGCGCGAGAGTGGTCAATGGAAACCAGAAGCACCAAAGGATGAATGGATTCTTTTGCAAAGAAGACGGCTGCGAAATCGTTTTATGGCGAAAAAGGGAAAAGCAGATCTAGAGTTGGATTGCGGTTTCAAGGCGGCGGATGTTAAAATTCCGTTTTACATTTATAATGTTGACAAAAATGCTTCTGTCGAAGACATAAGTAAATATATTATGAGCAAAACAAGCGTGGATGTTGCTTTGGAGAGAGTGAACATGAGGCAGAAAAAAGAATGCAAAGCCTATAAGTTCCTTATTCCGAAACATAAGTTGTCCGTTTTTATGGACGAAAATATATGGCCTCAAAGTGTGTCGTTCCGAAGATTTGTAACTTTCTACAAAAGAAATGATAACGCTCCAAGGCGTGAGAGCGGCAAATAAAAAGCAAGTAAACAAAATATAAATAAAAAAAGGAAAAGGCAAAAAAGGAATAATATATAAAAGAAAGAAAAAATAGTTTGAGAAAAAAAAATGGGCAGCCGGTTGAATGGAGTTCCTGCCAAGTTTTTGAGCTTTAACTGTAAGTCGTTGAAAAGATCCATAGAATGTGTTGTCACTATGTAAAACGGCCAATATTATAGCATTACAGGAGACCTGGCTACTCCCTCACGAAATACCGAGTCTCGGCAATGTAAATCAGGGTTTCCGTTTCTTCGGTAAGTCGGCGATAGATACATCGGCAGGAATCCTATACGGTCGACCGTACGGTGGAGTTGCTCTTTTATGGTGAAAGAGTGTCTTTAGATCGGTCTCCGTTATTTTGTGCAAAAGTGAGCATATCGTATCAATTAAATATAGGAAACAGCTCTTTGCTTATATTTAGTGTTTATATGTCAACGGATTGTTCTGAAAATTTGTTAGAATTTAGTGACTGAGTGAAATTGCGGCGATTGTTGAAAATCAAAATGCAGAATCTGTTTTTATCTTAGGGGACTTTAAAGCACATCCTGGAGAACGTTTCGGTAAGGAATTAATTAGCTTTTGTTTCGATCAAAATTAGTTGTGTGCTTATATGTCGAAATTAGGTGAAAACTCAGATACCTATACTTTTATAAGTGAGGCGCACGGTAGCAGGCGTTGGCTAGATCATTGTGTCGTCGTCACCAATGCCGCCTGAAGTGTGGTGATCGATGTGGATATACACTACGACATTTATTGGTCGGATCACTTCCCACTGGAGATACAGTGTGACCTGTCGATGGTCAGACCTAAATTTGAATCGCAAAATAGGGTAAGGCATAAACAAGGTAGTTTGGGGACATAGAGATGAAGGTCAAATTGCAACATACCATGATCTTTGTTTAAAAAAATTGAGAGATATTAATACTTAAAATGAATATACTTCTAAACCTTGCTGTAATAGAACCTTAATCATAAAAAATCTATAGATGTAATGTATAATAAAATTGTTGCATCATTGTCAGAGGAGATATTTAGTTATAATAAGGGAAAGTGTCGGAAGGGCGTTCGTATTTTTGGCTGGAATTAACATGTTAGGGATGCTCACCGGGATGCTAGGCAAAAATTTATAAATTGGGTGTGGCATGGCAAACCTATTGGTGGTAAATTGTGTAAAGAAATGTATGAATCATAAAAGTTATTTAAACAGAAATTTAAATTTTTTCAAAATAATGAATATCAAATTAAAATGGACATGTTAGTTGAAAAGCATAAAAACAAAGACTTTAAATTTTTTTTGGAAACAAACCACAAAGATGAATTCGTAAGCCGAGTATCCCGGTGAGTATTGAGGGGGGTGAATGAGCCAGGAGAGATAGCAAATTTATTTAAGAAGCATTTTAGAGTAAAATCACCGAACATTTCGTCGCGGATAGTGTCAGATGTTGAGGACGGCCAGACGGGCTCGGGCGTGCCAATTAGCTTTACGCCGAATGAAGTTTTCGACGTAATTAAAAATATGACGAAGGGTGAATCGCCAGGGTATGATGGCCTCAGCAATGAGCATCTTCTGCATGCAGGGCCTCATCTCTCCAGGCTTCGAGCTACCTTCTACACCCTTTGCATGAGACATTCCTATCTTCCTGAGCAGCTGATGAGAACTATTGTTGTGCCTATAGTAAAAAATAAAACTGGAGATATATCTGACAGAGAGAACTATAGGCCCATTATCTATCTCATCAGCTACTACATCATGGATAAGGTGCTTGACAGTCTGCTTGAGCGGCATCTCAGTGGATATCTAAAATGACATGGTGCTCAGTTCGGATTTAAAACGAGTCTCTCCACTGAGAGTGCAATATTAACACTCAAGCATACTGTTAGGTACTATAACAATAGGAAAACACCAATTTACGCTGCCTTCCTGGATCTGTCAAAGGCATTTGACCTAGTTAATTATGATATTCTGTGGAAGAAGCTGCGTGAAGTGGCCTTACCAAGCGAGTTGATTGAAATATTTAAATACTGGTATGGCCATCAAATAAATCAGGTCAGATGGACAGAGGCACTGTCCAACGAGTACAGGTTAGAGTGCGGTGGGTGGCCTAACATCACCAGCGCTCTTCAACTTGTACATTAACCAGTTAATCGTTGAGCTCAGCAACGCTGGTGTCGGCTGCTCAATTGATGGGCATTTTGTTAACAGCATAAGCTATGCAGACGACATGGTGTTGCTGAGCCCATCGATTAACGTACTGAGGACATTACTTAATATTTGTGATACTTATGCTGAGACTCACGGTCTCATTTATAATGTACAAAAGTGAAATGTTGTTATTTCGAGCTGGATCAAAAATTGAAACGATTCCACCTGTTAAATTAAGGAACGTACAGTTAAATAGAGTGTATCAATTTAGGTATCTTGGCGTGACCTTTTAACTGAGGATCTGACTGATGATGCGGACATAGGTAAGGGAAAAAAGGGCATTGGCTGTTCGCTGTAACATGCTGTCCCGTAGCTTTGCACGCTGTACAGAAGTAGTTAAGGTAACACTTTTCAAAGCCTTTTGCCAGTCATTTTACACGTGCAGTCTATGGGTTAAGTAGACGCAGAGAGCCTACAATGCCCTTCGGGTACAATATAATAATACCATCAGGATGCTGATGGGCTTTCCGCGGTATTGTAGCGTTTCAAGGATGTTTACAGCGTACGGTACGGACGGTTTTCATGCCATAATTCGAAAGAGAATAGCATCCCTCATGCGCAGGGTTCGTGGGAGCTCTAATGGCATTCTGAGGGCAATATCTGATAGATTTGATTTTCCCATTCTAGGGCACTGGATGCGTATGCACTTGCGTGTGCCTGGTGTCATGGGGTGCCAAAAATAAAAAAAATAATTGTTATGAAAATTGTACGTGTAATAATTTAAGACTAACATAGGTTAAGCTAAATTACTAACATATTGTGGACTATATGTGGGTCTGAAATAAGTTTAATTATTATTATGGGGGGTATCTATATAGTTTTCTCATCTGGTTGGGATCTATAAATAAATAATGATTTCTTATATTTACGCGAACACTATACATTGATTAAAACTACTTTTACGGATTTTATCGCATTTTATTTATATTAATTTTAATACCCGACGTTTCGGGTGCTTTCCAGCACCCATGGTCACGGGGGACTGAGGTGACTGACGTCCCGATGTCAAAGTTAACCCGGAGTACCTTCAGCTTTTTAATTATTGTTTTTGGTCCGATCACTAGCCTCTTTTATCTCACTGACAAAATGGTATGAATCCTTAGTATGTGCTCTTGTGTGTCCTTTGAGTGGTGATAATATTTGGGCTAAGTGTTGAGCCAATCTGTACGTTCGCGAATCGATTTGACTCACTATTGGACGTAATGGAGCCTTACGGTATGTACTTTCCGTAAGGTCAAAACAGACCCTACAACTAATACGCTTAAAACAACTAGCGATCTAATTAAGAAATACTCCGACAAATTTAATCTAGACGTCAATTCGATAATACCTTCGTGTGAAAAACCTCTCAAGTTGTATGGGTTACCAAAAATACACAAACCTAACGCCCGCCGAGCTTCAGCACGTCAAGCAGGTTCTGCACTACAACAAGCTTCGGGTCCCGCGCCTCCGTCACAGTGACCGAGTGAAGCCGGCCACAGTCGAGCGTGTGCCTGCTATACTACCATATTTCAGAGGTGTCACAGACAAGATTGGCTACATCTTGAAGCGAGCTTCTATTAGAACATTCTACAAGCCGCCGAAGAAGATTAGTCAGTTCTTACCATCCGTCAAGTGTCATATTCCTCTACAAGATGCAGGAGTGTACAAGCTTGATTGTGATTGTGGTCTCTCATATATAGGGCAAACAAAGAGATCAATTAGAACCCGCGTAAAAGAACACATAGCTGACGTGAAGCATCAACGTTCCGGGAAGTCTGCAGTTTGCGATCATATTCTAGATGGCCCCAACCATTACATCAGATTTGATAGACCACAAATCCTCGCGAAAGAACATCGATTCTTACAAAGGATGATACGTGAGGCTATTGAAATTAAAAAACATCCTATTTCAATAGACAAGGAGGCGGGGTACTACCACCTGCTTGGGATCCTATAATTAATAAAATTAAAACTAAACCCAAGCATGCCACTGCAAGACTTCAAAATACAATTAGTTCATTCTGCGTCGATCGGACCAAAAACAATAATTAAAAAGCTGAAGGTACTCCGGGTTAACTTTGACATCGGGACGTTAGTCACCTCAGTCCCCCGTGACCATGAGTGTTGGAAAGCACCCGAAACGTTGGGTATTAAAATTAATATAAATAAAACGCGATAAAGTCCGTAAAAGTAGTTTTAATCAATATAAATAAATAATTATTAATGAAAATGAAAAGATAAATATACAAAAATATCAATAAAATAAAATAAATGCAAAAATATATAAATAAATAAAAGCCCAACCATATGGAAGCCCTCGGCAGGGGAGACCAAACGGACGAGGGTTAGGGGGAAAGGGAAAGAAACCGGCGGACGTTGCGGGCAGTATCAAGGATCACCGCTTCCTGCATTTGAGCCCGGAGCGGTCCGTCACGGAGTCCCAGTCGCCTCAGATGACCAGAGAGGCTAACTGGGATTAGCCCATTCGCAGAGACGACTACAGGAAAATTTCGGTTGGCAGACCACCCCACATGTCGGTCACCTCGTGAGCCAGGTTCAGATATTTTGATTGCTTATCTGTTTCGGCTTTCACGAGGTTCTCGTCATACGGGATGGTAATATCTACCAAAAATATCCTTGACTTTGCCCGGTCCATCAGCACAACATCAGGCTTTTTCGCAAGAATAGTCCTGTGTGGATGGCCCGGTCCCAGTAGAGCTTGGCGCGGTTATTTTCGAGCACGGCTTCCGGCAAGTACTTGTAATACGGCAATTTCTGGTCCACGAGACCGCATTTCAGAGCGAGCTCCTGGTGTAAAATTCTGGCTACTAGGTTGTGCCTGTGCAAGTACTGAGAGTTAGAAAGCGCCGCAAAACCGGAGATGACATGCCTAAGCGAATCACCGGGATGGCGACAAGCTCGACAGACGTCGACGGTGCCATCTTTTAGGATGTATATCCGATAGTTGTTGGTCTTAATAACCTGATCCTGTAGCCAGTTGAGGGAGGCGACTGTATCTACGAAGGGCTTATGAAGAGCCCTGTAGTACCTTCCGTGGAGCTCCTTCTCCTTCCATACGGTCTCCCGGTCGGAAATGCTAAGCACTTCTGGGTCCTGCCATTGTTCGTGGGCTAAGGATAGAGGGGTAAGCCCTTTATCACTAGAAATGACGTCAGTATAGAATGGATCATCCAATCTCGCCAGAAAGTAATGACGGAGGCTGCACACTTCGCGATTATGTATGGTGAGCGCGCTCAGAAAACCACGCCCACCATGCTTTCGCGGTAAGTACAGCCTCATTACCGACGATCTCGGATGATGCATCCTATGGGACGTCATGGTAGTGCGGACTTTTCTATCCAGGGCGTTAAGTTCGCTCTGAGTCCACCTGAGTATGCCAAAGGTATACATGAGGACAGGCGTGACCCAACCATTATATGCGTGTGCCTTATTCACACCGGACAAAAGGCTGTTAAGCACTTTGGTCAAGCGTGCACAAAACACGTCGCAAACTGACTGTTTCATATCAGCCTCATCGATACCGATGTTCCGTGACATACCCAGGTATCGGTATGTTTCAGCCTCGGAAAGGGTCCTTAAGTTGACGGGCAAAGATAAATCTATTCCCGTCAACTCTGAGTTAGCAACCCTTCCCCTTTCAACATGAAGGACCGCACACTTATCCGTCCCCAGCTCCACTCCAATAGAATTGCTAAATTTACAAGTGATGTTTAGCAATTCCATAAGATGGGAGCGACTGGAGGCGAATAACTTGAGGTCATCCATATACAAAAGGTGGGTCACTTTTTTTCCTCCCTTCCGTAGCTGAAATCTTCTCCCGGAGCCCTCCAGTAAGGTACTGAGAGGGTTCAGAGAGAGGCAGAACCAGATTGTACTCGCAATCGCCCTGGAAGATACCCCTTCTTATCATTATGTGGTTCTCCGCAGCCATCATCCACTCACCCAGATAACAGAGGATCGTATTCCACTGCCCCATACACTGCTCGAGGAAGTCTCTAACTATACAGTCAATCTTTTACAGCTCGAGGACCCTCTTCAGCCATATATAGGCACCGAGTCGAATGCCTTTCTGTAGTCTATCCAGGCGGCGGAGAAGTTCCGACGGTTGAGTTTCACCACTTTGCCAATGATTGTGTCAATGAGGAGTGGTTCCTTGGTTCCACGACCACTGCGCCGACATCCATTTCGAGCGCGTGACATCACCTGATTTAACTCTAGGTGACGAGTGATTCTCGCGCTCAAAATGGATGTCAGTGTCTTATATATAGTGATGGGACGGTATTTGTTCGGATCTATGGTATCCTGATCTTTAGGAACCAAATGAGTGATCCCAGTAATGAAGAGGCTCGGGAGCGACTTCTGGTTAAGAGCCTCTTGGAACTGTCGGGCGAGCACAGCGAGAAACACTACGAACCTCTTCAGCCAGTAATGATGTAGTCCGTCGAGCCCCGGACTCATCCAGTTCGGGGCCCTACGGGCCCTCGTTGTGGTTTACGGGTTCTGACCACAGGCCACGCCAAAATGCGACAGTGTCAACCTGATCCGGTCTTGGGCCCGCTCCACACACCTCTAGTCGCTCCAATGATTTATAGAGCCTCTTCTGATTACTCTGAAAGAGACGATTCTGGTTGAACCGCCTTGACCTCTCGCTAAATCGTCGAATCCGCTTCCCCCAAGCAGCGATTTTTTGCTTCAGGTCATCTATGCGCTATAATTATTATTATGGGGGGATATCTATATAGTTTTTCTCATCTGGTTGGGATCTATAAATATTATTATCATTATTATTATTAACGTAAAGTAAAGTAAAGTAAAGTTACAGCCTATATACGTCCCACTGTGGGCACAGGCCTCCCTTCATTTCTGAGAGGGTTTTAGGGCAAGGAAGTATCCGCCACGCTGCCCCAATGCATGTTGGCGAACTTCACATGTCTTCGAAATAATATTTTTTCTTATTCCTCAGACATACAGGTTTCCTCACGATGTTTTCCTTCACCGCCGAGCACGTGGTAAATATAACTTAAAATCGCAATTAACAATTTCATTGGTGCCGGCGGGGATTGAACCCGGGGGATCAAAACCGAACTCATTAATATAACTACATCGTAAAGTAAAGATAATTAATTATTTTTCCCGCTATCTCGGGCTAAGAGACTTGTATTTATCTTTAGCATCATTACGGCAAGCGATTTCTTTCGTTATTATTTAGCGATCGGTTGTTTGCGATTGTGTCGCTATCTATGTCGAGACTGTAGGCACAGGACGGAAACCGAATTTTAAAGATTCAAGATATTGTGCTTATTAAGGAAAAGAGTCAGCTGTTGGCAAATTTTTTAGGGACTTTAGAAAGGAAAGGTAAGATCGAGATGAGAAGCAAATCAGAAAGCTTGAAGGTATTAGATTACTTCTGAAGGGAACATGTGCACTCTTCTAGACTTGAGAGAATTTAGAGGAAGAGACACATGCATTAAGTAATTAAGTGTTAATGGGGGCGATAACATAATAAAGAAGAACAATTATATTACGGCTAATGTTGTCGCTACCGACATCATTTTTTATTTTTTGTTTTGGATGTTAAGTTGTTCGTGTATCGTAAATCACTTTATTGATTCCTGCATGTCTAACATTTCGTCAATCCATGTAGTGGGTGGCCACCCCACACTTAGCCTACCGGTACGAGACTGCCACTCAAAAACCCCACAGTTGTCGATTCTTAGAACCATAGAGGTAAAATAAGCCATAAATATGTTGTAAATGAAATTACACAGCTTAAAAAGGTTCTATTTTAAATCGAGATAAAGTAACATTGTATATAAATGTCTATTTCAAACACCGCCAATAGCACATAATAGTAAAAAATAGTGATAAAAACGGAAATTAATGATTTTTGCCCGAGCATATTTTATGAAATACATACTATTGCCGAACTTTTATCATAAATGGTTGTTCGGAGTTACTTACAGATTGCAATTTCAATTATTGTGTATTATGTAAAAATCATTATTTTACTGAGACTCATGAAAAAATTAAATCATTTCATGAGTCTTTCAATAAAATTTTAGACAGACACAGATCGAAATTCAAATTCTTTAAGCACTAATATAAAATTCCCATTTATTGTTTAAAAAATTGGTATTCAGAACACGTCTCATTGGCAAAGATATTCGAGCCACCTGTGCTCACACTCTATAAAGCCTTTGAGATGCTGTGGCTCCCTCAATATACCAGCTTTAAAAAAAGGTATTATTTCCTTTTGTATGAATTTTACCCATATATTCTAGAGATGAAATGTTTTTGTATTTTTATGACTAATAAAATATATTCCAAAATCATATAATAAAATCTTTATCAGAAGTGATATATACTATTTTAATTCATGATTCAACGTGTAATAAAAATTAAATAATTTTTGAAAAAGGCTAAAGATCTTTAATAAAATTTAATAAAATAAAGAATAGATTACATAATTTTAGAAAAATTCAATACTTTGTTCCTATGTCATTTTTACCAAAGTAAAGTAACAAACATTTATCACGTTTGAGTTAAGTACAAAATATAATAAAAATTGTAATATTTTGATTATATACTCCTTAACATCGGTGTTATAAATGGCAAATTGGCCTTTAAACAACTTGGTATGCTAGTAGAGAAGGACAGATTTTCATGCACATCGTTTGCAATTAACAAGATGCAAGTACGGTCTCCGCGTGGCACAACTACCACGTGCTCGGCGGTGAAGGAAAACATCGTGAGGATATCTGAATGTCTGAGAAATAAGAAAAATAAATATTTTTTTAGGTTAAAGTGTGAAGTGGCGAACTTAGCAATAGGGCTGCGCAACACACTTCCTTATCCTAAATCTAAGAAATTACGAGAGACATGTGCTTAGCAGTGGGACGTATGACGTGGGACTTTAACTTTAAGTTCAGCCTCATATGGAATACTGTTTTCGGCCCTGGGCCGGGGCACCTCATTCCCAGCTCCTTTCAACTGATCTCATTCAGCGTAGAACGGTTCAAATTGTTGATGACTGAGTTTTTGAGAATTGTAGACGAGAGAGTAGATACCTTTCTGATCGGTTTGACTCACGATTACTGTCGAAAGATGTTGCATCTATTTGCATATTCTATTGCATGTACCACGGGGTGTGCTCAGATGAATGGCTGGAATTTAGCGATACACCACTGTACGTTTTACTAGATTTTTCTTCGCACAGTTTCCTCGTAAAAATGACTTTTACCGGCGAGTTTTCTGGACCGATAAGACTTGCCTTGACCTTCAATAAAGGAATCTACTCCTTTTTAATAGGCATCGCATTTGCAATTTTCCTGGTGTTGCAATTATTCGTGGGCGGTGATTGTCACTTAACATCTACGAGCTGCTTGCTCATTTGCCCCCCCCCCCTTATTTAAAAAAAGTGGCGACAGAAAGAAACTGAAACAACAGATGGACAGCAGCATGTCAAAATAATAAAATAATTGTGGTAGCCAATCTTCCTGCAAATATGGCGACTATATAAAATCTCCCTTATGAGGTTGTCTAGGGGAGAGGCCTATGTTGAGCAGTTAAGTTTCTGTAATGAATGAAATTATAATTAGAGTTGTTGTAGATCAAAAGCTAAGCGCTGGCCGTAAATTTCACAGTACGTGAGCAATCTTAGCTCGATCCTTGACAGCACCATAAAATAGTTAATTTAGATTTTACTAGTAATTACTGATTAACCATGTACTCAACGATAGAGGAAAATATCGTGAGGGAACTTTCATAAGTGAGAAAGGCAATATTTCAAAGACTTGTGAAGTCTGATAACACACATTGAAGACACGTTATACTGACAGCTCTATAACCCTCCCAAATGACAGTCCCAGAAATGAGAAGAGGGTTGGACTCAGCGGTAGGTGTGTGTGATTTTAGTTTTTTTACCTTGCATGCGTGGGAACTTTGGAAAATATCCCCACTGTGAGGAAATGTATCGGAGAGGGCAACGGAAAAGGCATGGTAAAATTAATTTACAAGTTATAGCGACCAATTGTTAGCCTGTTGAGTAAATTAACCCAGGACTTGATTGTACGAGCTTTTCAGTTACTTTATTAAATGTTAATTTCTGGTAGCCTATATTCAAAGCTATATGAATCTGTTGTCCATTGTTCACAGTTTTTAATTCGATTCGTATCACGTGAAACAATGGTAACCGCTATCATTGTTGTAAAGTTCATTTACGTTCCGGATCTGAAAAGATGACTATACCTACACTTATAATTACAAATTCCCGTTGTCCAATTATTATCCAAACTGTTTCTTTATTCAAATTATTTAATCTCATTTGTTTGTTAGTATTCATTCTTATTTTAATTCATAAAAACTATAACCAGTTAAATTACTTATATTTTATCTGGCAGAAATTTACGTTTATGTGAATTTTTACAACAAAAGTATGCCACAAGTTTTGATTTCGTATATCACATGATATTATAGCTGGTGTGACATTTGAACGTTGTTTCATTGGTGAAAATCAATGACGATATATAGTTACCAACACTGATATTATCTTGGATTTTTAATTTTGTCTATAAGCTGTTTCATTCAACTACGCGGTGCCGAAATTGTGGCGCTAATATATGTATATTAAGCAAGCTGTATTTCACTATCACCTCTGAGTACGTACTCGTAAATATGTTTTCTTTGTATAAATGCACAGTAGTATATAAATCTATTACCTTTTTCATATAAACTTTAACTATGCGATACGAAATATGCTTAAAAGGGGCTACAAAGTTTTCTCTTTACGTATTAAATATAGATTACATAACGTTGAAGGATTATTGGTGTCCTGTTGGTTAACCACCAAGAGAATCGGAATTACCCGATGGCGTATTGCATGTTGACTTAGTAATGAGGATATTCTTAACAGAATCAGAGTAAATAACGGTTACTAGTTGGTTGCGCGGAAAAAAGAATCGTGTATTCTCATAATTTTGTTCGGGGGTATATCGCTCGCCAGTGTCCCTCCTTTCCCGTATCCACATTCTTTCCACACTCATAGAAGGGGGTGGGGGGTCTATAATATGGTGCCACCTTTTCGGCCAATGAAACGCGCGCCCCACCTTGATAAGGTGGTAAGATGGCCGACCCAATATAAGGACACGCACCGCCGTTGCTCGCTCTCTGCTTCTTCTCTCGCATCGTAGTCAACACCGCTAGTTTTGATCGCGCCTCTGTGGCAGTCGCGCCACATAAGTAGCTGCCTCGCTTAGTGCGAGTTATCGTCGCGCTCTCTTCTAACGCAACATCAGACCAGATGAGTCGTCCGTGGCACCAGGGACTCCACCTGGTAAGAGCGTTTTCCCTTTTATTTTCGTTTATTCCTCTTGAGCCTTTTTTTGTTATTTTATTCTCCCCGTCACATTTTCTCTTCTACCGGCTCAAGTAGACCGTCCTCTTGATACTGGTGAAGCAGTAGATTTTGACTTCACAACTCTTTGAATATTGCTTTTCTCAGTTATGAAATTTCCTGACACTGTGAAATTACATACGCTTAATCTTTGAGTTACCTTGCCTCTTATATTTATTAAGTACTCGTGCATATCATCGTTCAACAATATAAATGTAAATAATTAATATTATACTCAAAGAAGGAGGGAGGCGGTAATTAGTATGTTTTCCTTCTCATTTAAAACTCAAAGCATGAACTGCGATGACAATTAAGTCTCTTTAATTATCGCGATAATTACAAGTTTAAAATTTGCTTAAACCTTGTGTTTTTGCAGCTTTGTTATGGTTGTAGCACGAACAGGTCGGCTCGACTGGGGAAGGACCACGCTCTCACAGATTACCAGAGTAAAATAGCAGCTTAGTATTGCTATGTTTCGTATGGTAAGTATAGAGATCCGGAGATCCTTTCTTATTCATCCTTTTTTACTGAAAACGACGCATTTCATCGTAACCCTCAGGTGTGACAACGTATCTAAATTTTGATTCTTAATCGAAAGTAAATGAGGATGTCTATGGGCCATAGTATCCACTTACCATCAGGTGGACTACGTGCTCGTTTGTCACCATTATGCTATAAAGAAAACAATAATTTCTGGAGATTTATCTTTCAAAAAAAAATCACAATGTCTTATACAGACAAAAGTGTATTGACATACATTATTAAGTAGGGAGTACACCGCCGACCATTCCGTGGTGTGAGTGCTCCGTGCCGGAAGTGCAGTTCACACAGCGCTCGGTTAGCAAGGAATTCTCTCCCTGGACATACGAGTCGAGTGGGCTTGATGGAATCTCGCCAATTGTGCTGTGGACGTGTGATTCAGATTTAGCACCGGTTCTAACGCATCTTTTCCGGTACTCCTACTCCCTAGGCATAGTCCCGAAATTATGGAAGACGGATTGCGTCCACCTGATCCCTAAAAAAGGCGAACTCTCAGATCACTCTAACTGCAGGCATATCTACATTACCTCCCTGTTCCCCAAAATAATGGAATCGATTATAAACTGCCAGCTCTTGCGGTATCTTGAGGATCACCAGCTGATTAGCAAACGCTAATTCGGTTTTCGTTGGGGTCGATCAGCTGGAGATCTTCTGGTCTACCTGATTCGTAGTTGGGCGGAGACAGCATAGTCCAAGGAGTAGGCATTGGCCGTTAGTTTGGACATTGCGTAAGTCTTCGATCGGATTTTTCACAAAGCGCTTCTTTCAAAGCTCCCTTCTTATGAGCTTCCCGAGAAATTTTGCAATTGTATCACCAGTTTTCTTGCAGATCTGAAAATCAATGTCGTTATAGATGGTGCATGCTCCAATTATAAGCAATTAATGCTGGCGTACAACAAGGCTGCGTGCTATCAGTAACGCTATTTCTTCTGCATATCAACAATTTGTTGCGAACCGGTAGTACTAATTGCTATGTGCATGACAGCACTGATAATGCTCTGTACATCGGCCGTGCCAATATTTCTCGAGAAAATGTCGCCGAATACCGAAACAAACTTGTGTCTGAAGTGGAGTTGCTGAACAATGTTTCGGATTGGGGGCGACTAAATCTATTACTGTTTAATTCTCAGAAGAGACAAGTTTGCGCGTTTACCGAAAAAGAAAACCTTTTCTTGTATCTCCTTAGTTTTAAGGCAGTTACCTTGTTGCCTCAATCGGAATCCTCGTTGTCAACATATCAAATAGTGTGCATTTTCGTGGTCGCTTGGAATAGAAAGCCAAATTGGCCTCTAAAACGCTTGGAGTGCTCAACAGAGCAGGACTTGTAACTATACAAGGCGCAGGTTCATCTCCATATGGGATACTATTCCCATCTTTGTGCTGGGGCTTTCAGTGCCAGCTCCTTCCACTTGACCGCAATCAGCGCAGAGCGGGTTGAATCATCGACGAGCGAGTACCCTCCAATTGGCTCGATTCACTAGCATTGCGAAGGGATGTTGCATCTCTTTTTATTTTTTTCTCATGTACCAGGCGGAGTACTCTGACGAATTGTTATTCCCAGCCGCTTAATCTCATGAACACATATCACGGCAAAACTACCGATACCATCCACACCATCTGGATACTGGGTAGTCCACCAATGTACTGCCAAATAGGTATCTAATTTAACAGGTATCCACTTCTTCTGCATCAGCATTTAAAATGGTCTGGTCATTCCTGAACAAGTCGCAAGAGAATATTTTTCCAAAGTAAAGTTGTACAAATTCTTACAAAACGTATTTATAAATATTTACCTTGTTAGAAGCGGTGTAAAAATATTCACCACTCCATATTATCATGCCTCGGGTGTCGTAAGAGGCGACTGAGGGAAATAAATCAAGAAACGTGCAGCAGTGCCTTTCTAATAACGACTAACATAAAAAAAAACTTCGTTTGCCGACATACTACATTTACCTTTGGTTAAGAATCAAAACGTAGATACGTTGTCAGCCCTGAGGACTACAATAAAATGCGTCGTTTTCAGTAAAAAAGGATCTCCAGATCTCTACACTCGCCATACGAAACACAGCAATATTAAGATGCTATTTTACGCTGATATTCTGTGAAAGCGTGGTCCTTCCCCGGTCGAGCTGACCCGTTCGTGTTACAACCATAATAAAGCTGCAATAACACAAATTTTAAACAAGTTTTAAACTCGTAATTAGCGCGATAATTAAAGAAACTTAATTGTCATCGCAGTTCGTGCTTTGAGTTTTAAATGAGAAGGAAAACATACTAATTGCCACCTCCCTCCTTCTTTGAATATAATATTACTTAATTACGTTTATATTGTTGAACGATAATATATACGAGTACTTAATAAACATAAGAGGCAGGGTAGTTCAAGGGTTAAGCGTGTGTAATTTCATACAACGCGATCAAACCAAATTAAATAGTTGAAATTTCAAGCGTTGATTTACCTCGTGATCGAAGGTGAACCAAAATATTGTAAGTAACCCAGCGATGCAGAAAAATAAAATATTTAGAACATTTAAAGATCGCCAACACACATTGAATTTATAGCAATTTTTATTAATATATTTATTATATTTAAGTGGCAACCAAAATTATCACTCCACACATTCTGATAATCTTCTCTTTTTTACTTTTACACACTTAAACATTAGTGCCGTTGTGTATATTAAATTAATATTAATCACAGAAGTTTCGCTGCTATTGCTTAAAATCTTTTGTAGAAACAGTGGGCATTGAGCATTGATCATTGAGTTCATCCGATAGTAAGTTATAACCACCGCCCATTAAAGCTAGCAACACCGTAGTAATTACTGGTGTGCTTTAAACCTAGGTTTCAGCTGTTACATGTTTAAGCACTTCATCTGAAATACAAATCACAAATCCTTAACACGGAGATAGAAAGATAAGACATCTACACAAATTATTATTTTTAATAAACTTAAAATATATTATCTATATAATTAATGAAATTCGTCAAAAATAATATATTTTGTAAAGCGATTGCGTAGGTTTTCTACGATTTTAAATTACACACTATGAAAAATAACATTATGAAAAGTTAAGCAATAATAACATCTTAAATTTATCTTAGTTTAGGAGGTAGGCTCACATACTTGTTTACACCACACCCACCCCTTTTCAATTCTATTTTCCGCCCATAGTAGTAGTTCCGTGTTAAATAATTGTACGCATCGCGGCTGTATTTGTTAAACCTTATATATCTTTGAATACACCTGTGATATCGCACTAAATTATCAATTCCCTCGCCAATTGGTAACTTACTACCGTTTTGGATTTTATATTTCTTAAATATTTATTCCTTCGCTTTCATATATAGAACAGGTAAGGTTATGTTGCCGTTACTCGGCCGCGCGTTTTTGCTACATGCTGGTGGACTAATCTAATGACCGCAAAAGGATTTAATTCGGACTTTTTAAAGTATAAATATAAATTATATCACAGCACAAATTATTGGGTCTAGATTTGATTTAAGCTTTTGGCATTAAACTAATCTATATTGTACATATAAGTAATGTTGGTGTATGTATTATTTAGATTGCCTCATAGGCGGGATTTTGTCATAGTCTACACGCTAGGCGAGCGGGTTGTGAACAGCAGTTTTACATTTTTTGAGTTGTTTTTAGAAATATCCTGCTACCCATCACCTGTTTCAATTTCTCTCTATATACAGTATGTAATTTTGAACGTAATTTTGGAGTTTTTAATCGTAAAATTTACGAAGAATCGTGTATTTGGAGCATACAAAACATTATTACTACATTTAAATTACAATGTGAATATTTTAGTAATAATCTTTCATTAGAAGATTGTACAAAACTAATTGAGGTGATGTTATCTCTTAAAACATACAATAGCAAATATTATTGAAATATTTCCAAATACATATATATTATGTATACTCAAGTTTTACCGGTGGTAAACGGTTACAGGTAAATTACTAAACAAGACTATATCCCTAAAGTCGTATTTTTAATTAAACGAAGCTGCCTGACGTTTACTGGGTTGTCAGGTTTTGATAAATCAAAATAGTGTTGCGACTAAATGACTGAACGGAAAACAAATTGACTGACTGATACAGAAAACAGCTGAATGGTATTTTTTTATTTTATTAAAGGTTTTAAAAATTACATCAAAATTTATTTAAGGTACATCCATATTGTCAGTTCATCAGGCGAAATATATCCATAGTGTATGTCGTCATGGCGATTACATAAAAAAAACCATGCTTAAGTAATACATTTTTTTATTCATCGTCATCGGATATAATATCATCACTGTCACTGTCACTGTCAGTAACATTTATTATAAACTTGTCAGAGACACTATCGATCATGTGGTCGAGATTAAAACATTTTGTCGTCTCCTTTTATTATGTGATCCACGCAGCTCCTCCATTTTTCGGTAGTCACTTCGTTTAGTCCTTCTTCGAAAAGTTTTTTACATCTTTCATTTTGAAGGTCTTGTTGTTTCTTGCCACATTCCCTTTGACGTATGCCCAAATCAAAAACAGTGACTCCACGCTCCGCTGCCATCTCGTCCACGGAATACTTGTCGCAATGTTCATGTTTGTGCTACCGTACAATGTCTTTAAGACTAGTTTTTACTATTTGTGCCTCGAATGGGATATTTTTGCTCGCCATCCACTCTTGTATTCTTGGTTTATTCCAAGACATTGTAGGCAGCGATTCTAACTTTCTTGAGTGATAGGGGGCATTATCCTCGCCGAGCTCCACAACTCTCTTGCAGAGTTGAGAGCAGTCGTCGTCGGAAGTTATCCCCTCCCCCGTACTTGTCCTCGGGGACTTCAATGCCAAGAACTTGGCTTGGGGTTCTCGTCGTACAGATGTGCGGGGTAGGATGGTAGAAGACTGGGCTCTGGAGACAGGCCTGGTCGTCCTAAATCGGGGTTCTGTCCCCACGTGTGTGCGGATGCGGGGCGAGTCGGTGGTGGACATCTCGTTCGCTAGCCCCGCTCTGTCGCCGCGTGCCATTGACTGGCGTATCATGGAGGGGGTAGAGACCTACTCCGACCACCGGTACATCCGGTTTGATGTCTCCACCCAGCCCTCGAGCGCGCCAGTCCAACAGGCCCCGAGTGGTCCGCGTTGGGCGCTGAAGCAGCTGGACCGGGAGCTCCTCCTGGAAGCCTCGATCGTGCAGGCCTGGGTGTCATCACCGGACAGGCCTGCCGACGTCAATGATGACGCAGGGTGGTTCGAGGAGGCCATGTCCGAGATATGCGACGTGGCAATGCCCCGCGTCCGGCCAGGAAGCGCCCGGCGTCAGGTGTATTGGTGGTCGCGTGAGCAAACGTCTCTGCGCGAGGCGTGTGTCGCCGCGCGGCACCTGTACGCCAGGCATCGCAGGCTCCGCATTCGTCCACCGAATGCGGCAGCCATTGAGGCAGAGCTGTACGAGGGATACAGAGCAGCGAAGACCGCCCTCCGGGAGGCTGTCCTGCGGGCCCGGGATCGGGCCCGTGAGGAGATGCTGGAGACTCTCAACAGAGATCCGTGGGGGCGCCCCTACAAGATGGTGCGGGATAAACTCCGCACCTGGGCCCCCCGCTGACGCAAAGTCTCCGGCCCCAGCTCATGGAGGACGTGGTGAGCGCTCTGTTCCCTACGCGAGGGGAACATCCGCTCCCGCCTATGGCTCCGCCACCTGCGGTGCCGGAAGCGGACCACCAGGACGACGACGACGACATCCCGGAGGGGCCCGGGGTAGACCTGAGAGTGGCGGTACGTAGGCTCAAGGCCAGGAATACCGCCCCAGGACCCGATGGCTTGCCTGGTAAGGTAAGGCCCAGTTTTTAGTCAGTAAAAGTCTGACACTCCCTTACGCTCCACCCAGAGCGAAAGGGGTCATTAGATGATTTTCCATCCGCAAAAAAAAAAGGGGGCATTATCCATCACCACCACGGAATTAGGTTTTCGTTTGGGCAAAACCTCACTGAACCACTTCTCAAAATACTCAACATTCATATCTTGATGGTAATATTCTTTTCCTTTTTTAGCCTCAAACACAAGTAAGCTATCTTCTACAAATCCTTCTTCCCCGCCTATATGGCCTTTTCCTGAAGGTCCTTTTAAGCCGGTGGTAAACCCTTCTAAGAATGTCTGCCGGGACGATTGTACAATCTGTTCAATCCATTGCTTCTTCGGTGTATGATCTTCGAAAAAATGAAAAATATCAATTAATCATTAAATCACCTTCGTCATACAATAATATAATACCTACACTGTAATAGATAAATAAAAGAGAAAAATTTAATTACCTTTGTCGATCCAGGTTTCATCTTGGGAATATCCCAGCGATAGTCTTTAATTTCTTGAAAGTATCGCTGGCGCCACAAAACAATATCGCGTCTATCTGTTAGCATGCTTTTCCTTGATTTTGTGGCATATTTGAAATTTAAGTCTTTTAAAATTTTCCTCAAGGTACTCCAAGAGAAGTTCAGTAAATCTGGGTCATCAATAACAACCTTAAGAATTTGTAATTTAAACAGATAATGGGTAAAAAAATCTACGCAATAGAAAAAAGTAAAATAGAACATAAAAAAAACACCTCACGCACACAGTAAGCGTGTAAATATGCAGCTTTGATTTGTGTGATAGTGACGCAACAGTCGTCGTCACGCGCACTGTATCTATAACAAGATTTACGCGCACATAGCGCCGCGCGAAAATATGTAATAAACCTCATTTGCATAAAAAATTGGTGTACTTTTCGTCTTATAGCCGCTAAGGTGAAATCGTCTAATTTATTCTTGAAACTACGTTTCGGTCCAAGTTTTTCAGGAGACTTAAATTGCTCATTTTGTTTGTATTCTTATAACACACTGAACCCTGTGGTTATACCGATTCCCAAAATTTCAGCTGTCTTAGAAACACATTTTTTTCCGGTATTTCAGTAGGTAATACCGAAGCAGTTTCCTGCTCAAATACGTATTTGTAGACATTGCGTACCATAAGCTTTTCGGTAACGCTAAGAGAAGCCCGTGTTCTTTTCTTTCTGGGGAAAAAGAGATTTTACTCGACGTGCTTGGTTGAGGTTCTATATCGTTTGTACGAAACAATATCAAAACACAATAACTCAAGAATAACAAACAACAAAAACACAACGTAACAAAAAAATAACAAGAAACTCTAAAAAAGTAGCAGGAGAACAGCGCGCAGAGAAAATATTCGATCAGACTAGAGATTAGAAGCCGAATGAATGATTATTATACTAGAGTATACAAACTAACTGACTGAACGCATCACTATTAAAATTTACCTGGCATCATTATTTAACAAAGCGACATAAGCATCTGCCATAAAGATTCGTTTAATTAAAAATACTATTTTAGCTGAGATATCATCATATGTTACAGTTTGCTCAAACACAAAGACTAATATGTTGTTACGCATTTTAAACGTGTTCAAATATGAAAAAGATGTGTCATAATTTCCCAAACGCTGCGCAGCCAATTTAAAACTGTCTATTGACCTGTCGGCCGAGATCTGACTTACCTAGTCGGACTATTTGTCTCAGATTAACGTACCCGTTAACAAATTCGAACCTAACCTGTTTCTTTTGGATATTTATATGTTCCCCTCCACCTTCTACTAACATGTGCTGACAAAAATATATAATATACTGTTACGAGCTTGAGGTTCGTGACAATAAAAATTGCCGATAAGATTACCTAAATTAACACTTTAATTTTCTTTACACAAATTAAAGCTTAAAACACCAATAATTAAGCACACTAATTCACTTTATTCCGCTCCGAAGCTTCGCTTATCTCGCCAAATTCAATACTTCCCCGATCGCACCTTGCAGCGCCTATAAATACACATTAGTACCGAATCATCCAGAACATTCAAGTAAATACGCGAACCAATCGACAAAGCGCCAAAAGTTCGAGAGTCAGCTTCCAGAAGCTTAGTTCTTCGTTTCGACAACAGATGGCACTGTCGGTTGAAAGATTAGTGATGTCATTTTCTGGAAAGTTCTACTCTCGCTCCTTTACCCGACACTAGATGGTGCTAGTGCCAGATGTCAACTTAGCCGCGCAACACTGCCCCCTCCTAAGACATGCTCGTCCCGAGCATTATCGGCCCCATAATAACGCGCCAGGCGATCCACATGGACGATCTTAGGAGTCCCTCTTGCGCCTTTCTGTATTCGGTAGGTTACATCGTTGATCCTGGTCACAATCCGGTACGGGCCATCCCATTTAGCTTGAAGCTTAGGAGATTTCCCTTTGCTGCGGATCGGATTGTGCAACCACACTAGTGAACCTTCGTCGAACCCTTTGTTGTTCATTTTGCGGTCATACCGGGTTTTCATCTTTTCGGACATTTGCTGGCCCGATTGTCTGACGTGTTCATAAATGTCATTCATTTTGTTTTGTTCCGCAAGTCATTTGCATAATCGATTATACTGCATGGGGCATCAGGTGGTATCCCGGAGATCAGGTATGCAGGCAGCCGTAATTCTCTTCCAAAGTTTGCGAAAGCTGATGTGATGATTTCCAATGTCTGATTAAATCGTTCTACCATTCCATCAGATTGCGGGTGATAAGAAGTCGTTCTTGTTTTATGAGTATCCATAACTCGGCAAGTTTCCTGGAATATTTGAGACTCAAAATTCCTTCCTTGATCGCCGTGAATCTCTATAGGTACTCCAAAACGACAGAAGACTTCATGAACTAGTTTATCTGCAACTGTTGAAGCTTCTTGATTTGGAATGGCTAAGACTTCTGGCCACTTAGTGAAGTAATCCATCACAACCATGAAATACTTGTTACCGCTTTCACTCTCCGGAAACGGCCCCGCCACGTCAATGGCTATTCTTTCCCATGGTGCACCAACATTACAACTTCAATGCACCTCTACTACGAGTCTGATGTCCCTTTACAGCCGCACAACTTGTATATTTGCGACACCAATCCTCGACATCGTTTTGACAGTGGACCCAGTAAAACCGTTCTCGGATCTTCAGTAGAGTTCGTTTAACTCCCAGATGACCTCCTGAATAATCATTATGGTACAGCTGTAGAACATCAATTACTTTAGCTTTAGGGACAACCATTTGCAAATGACAGCTGTCTCCCCGTATATTTTCCCATTTACGGCACAGAATTCCATCCTGAAGCAGCAAGCTGTCCCACTGGGCTCAATAGCTTTTAGTGGTCGAACTCATCGCTGAGACGTTGCTCCACTTGGGCTTGAGAACACTGGCATTCATCCATTCCAGAATTGGCTTGATGTCCGGATCTTCCTGCTGTGCACGTTGTAAGCTGTCCTTCCACTCGTTGCTGAGGTGGTCTGCCCTAAGCACCCTCACGGTTACCACTTCCTTACTCTTTTGCCTAGTACAATGTTTGCAATCTTCAGGACAAGGTCTTCTTGACAATGCATCTGCGTTGCCATGAGATTTCCCGCTGCGATGTTCGATCTCAAAGTCGTATTCCTGCAGTAGTTCAATCCACCTCGCAACTTGTCCCTCTGGATTTTTAAACTGTAATAGCCATTTTAGTGCAGCATGGTCAGTTCGTATGTGAAATTTTCGCCCCAGAAGATATTTGCTAAAATGCTGCAACGAGTTTACCACAGCTAGCAATTCGCGTCTTGTGACACAAGACTTGAATTGCTGAAGTACGCTATCACAATCTCTCGATCACCGTTCCGTTGAGATAACATACCGCCGAGCCCTGTATCACTTGCGTCTGTGTCAACTATAAATTCTTTGCTTGCATCAGGGTATCCCAAAATAGGTGTTTTGCACAGACGTTCCTTGAGCTCCTGGAATTTGAGCTCCTGATATTGCAACTTTCATCCCAACAGAAATGTCGCCACTCCTCTGTTAGCTTATGCAGAGGTTTGCCTATATCTGCAAATTTCTTCAGAAATCGCCGGTAGTAAGAGCACAAACCCAAAAATGCTCTAACCTGCGTCTTGTCTTTTGGAACCGGCCAATCTTTGACAGCGGCGATTTTCTCTGGATCCAACAAACATTTCTTCGGACTCAACTTGAGGTTGGCACTCTGAATCTTCATGGGCACGCGTTCCAGGTTTTGAAGGTGTTCCTCAAACGTACGGCCTACGATGATGATGTCATCCAAGTAGACCAGAAAGGCATCGCCAATTAGCCCGGCAAGTACAAGTTCCATCAGCCTTTCAAACGTTGCTGGAGCATTGCACAACCCAAACGGCATTACTTTAAATTGCCACAGACCCTTTCCCGTCGAGAACGCAGTTTTCTCCTTGTCCTTGGGGTCAATTTCAACTTTCCAGTAGCCACTTTTTAGATCCAGCGTGCTAAACCACTTTACTACTGTAAGCATGTCCAGCGTGTGATCAATTATTGGCAAGGGATAGCTGTCCTTCTACGTAACGTCGTTCAGACGGCAGTAGTCAACACAAAACCGCATGCTGCCATCGTTCTTCTTTACCTGAACCACTGGTGAACACCATGGACTAGAGGAAGGTTCAATTACCCTTCCTTCAATCATGGTTTCCACTTCCTTTTCACGTTCTATGTTCTTGACCGCTGACGGATAGGCAATTCTTCTCCTGTGTTTATTTTGTGTTGAACTAAGCCAGTCTTTCTTATGTCAGCACCGTTTGATGAGAATACATCGGCATATTTGAGTAACAACTTCTTCGCCTTGACCATTTCGGTCGGGGAGAGAACGCTGCGACAGTCTTCCAAAAGTGAGGTCACACTCGTTTGTGCGTCCTTGCTGGGGGTCTCACTCGATAGATATTGGCATCGACGTAACAAATCAACTTCCTCACAAGTACCAACCAGCGTGTCTTTTTCTATAATCTGTTCCCGGTCACAAAGGTTCAGCACACGTACTCCTGAGATGCCAGTGGTTCTGACCAAGTTTCGAGCTACTTTCCATGAAAGGTATTGTTTACCCTTTCCACAAGTACACAACGGTGAGCTTGCCCAGCGTTTCGAGGAAGACTAACCGGAACAATCGTTTCCGATCTCGGCGGAAGAATAATCTTCTTAATGCTGTACACGTTCCCTGGTAACGCACCTTCCATAAAAAGTTCCTCCTGTCCACATTTCAAAACACCTTGCTTAACGTCGATCTCACAACAATTATTCCTCATAATGTCTAGGCCTAGGATGCAGTCGTCCATTACGTTGCCTAGCTTCAACTCCATCTCCTTCTCTCCACGGACGGGTATACGCTGACCGGTGGCTTTTACAAAACTAATGCGTTCTCGGTTGTATACGGAGTCCCCAAGGAACTGACTTATAAGTTGGGAACTAACAACCGTACGAGAGGCTCCAGTGTCTATTGTCAGTTTACACGGCATTCCGTTGATCTCGCCCTTGATGATTAGACTGTTCCCATCGTGGGTTTGTGAGATCGCGATCCTTGGGGCTCTTTTAACATCAGCCAGCACCCGCCCCGCAGTTCTGGCTTTTACTCGTTTCCCTGCTGCTGGGCGATGCTGTTGGCCGCACTACCCTCCTGAGATCGTTCAACTTCCCTTTCTAGGGTTTGCTTAGGGCAGCTGGATCGAAGATGGCCCTTTTCCCCACAGCCATAGCACCTACGGCTGTATTCCTTGTTGCGGTCGCGAACTGTAGCTGCTGCAACCTCCCTGACGCGATGAGAACGATGATCCTGCCGCACGGCTTCCACCTCCAATGCATGGTCCAAGGCGTCCTTAAGCGTCTCGTGGTGCCCGAGCCTCACAGCAGCTCTGACTTCCAGGTCGCGGATGCCGTCGATGAATGTCTGCACCAGGTTCCCTTCAATGAGCGCAGGTACAGACCGGTATGCTTTTCGCACCAGCTTCTCCACCTCTAGAGCCCACTGCTGCAAGTTTTGCGTTGATGCTCTGCACGCGATCTTTAAGCTGCGCACGAAAGACGTGTTCCAGGTGAGCGTCGCCATATCTCGCCTCCAATGCCTCAAGGAGTTGCTCATAAGTCACTTCCTCACCGAGAGCTTCCAGAACTGTTAAGGCCTGGTCGCGCAGGCCTAGTCTGAGAGCAGTCATGACCTGACTTTTATTCCAGCCGTTCGCTTTCATAACAGCCTCGAACTAGATTTTGTAGGCTGACCAGGAAGAAGTCCCGTCGAACGGTGGCACCTTGAACCCACGTAGCGAAGGTGTAGTAGCTACTACGGGAGCTGTAGATCCATCCCCAAGTTTGAGTTCGTCCAGTGATTTCTTCATGTCAGCCATTACATTGTCAACCCAATTGTTCACTTGGTCGATTCGGGTTTCAGCTTTCTCGATTCGGGTTTCAGCTTTCGCGATTTGGGTTTCAGCTTCTGACAGGCGGTTGTCATGCTGAGAAACCCTATCCTTCACCTCCTTGATCTCCTTCCCGAAGGTAGCGTGAAGGTCCTTCATGAGGAGCATCTGCTCTTCCAACCGACGGGCCTGTTCCTCTTGTCCGTCCCGCAGCTGCTCTTCCAAACGACGGACCTGTTCCTCTTGTCCGCCCCGCAGCTGCTCTTCCAACCGACGGGCCTGTTTCTCCTGTCGGCTAGCCTGCTCCTCCTGTCGGCGAGCCTGCTCCTGCAGCATCACCATCAGAGCACCTAAATCAGGTGCTGCAGATGTAGGAGCTACTGACGGGCCTGCAGCCGGCAGCTGGCCCTCCAACGTCTGCGTCGTTGCACCACCAAATCTCCTTTGGTCAGTGAGTGAAAAAGAAATATTTTAAATCTTAATACAAATTTATTTGTAAGTAGTGTAGTAGTATTTTTTTCTCAATGTAAATAAAAAAATTGAACACGTTCAAATACCTACTATTTGTCGCAGGTAAACAAACTCGTCAACAACTTTGAGCTTAGTGCTCCCAACAACTACTGTTAAGGTGTGACATGGACGTTACACATGATCTTTGTTACGTCCATGTTTATCTTAAGATCTATCCGTTAAGAGGCACTATTGAGGTCATTGAGCATAGTGCTAAGATCCTCCAAAGATTCTGCCATAAAGACTATATCGTCGGTAAATTGAAGATGAGTAATGTACTCGCCATTGATGTTAATATTCTATCCTTTCCAGTCAAGTAGCTTGAAAACGTCTTCCAATGCATCAGTGAATAATTTCGGGGATATAACGTCACCCTGTCTACCTCTCTGTAATTAGATAGGTTTCGTACTCTAATTCTGTACTCAAATGGCCATCGCAGTCCTACTGTACAAACATTTCAGCACTTCAATATACCGACAGTCAAATTAAAACGCTGAAGGGACTGAGCACCACCCAAATTTTGAGGGATTCAAAAGCTTTCTCATAGTCCGCTTACGCAAGACAAACTGGCAGATTGTACTCTTTAGTTTTCTTTACAATTTGCCGAAGGCTTTGTTTGTGGTTTATGTTAACCTGTTCGACATTGGTACAAATGTGACTAACGCAACGCCCTCCGCCCGCTCGACAAGGATACACATTAGTACCTCTCATAATTTATGAGGGCGAACCCGACAAAAAAGGTTTGTCATTAAAAATTATAACAATTTTATACTGAAATGTATAAAGCAGACATAGACAAAGACATACTCTTTAATTTGGTACCATAATCTGTCAATTTCGATTCCAAAAATAGACATAAAAATCATTCTGACGTAATGGCTTTTTACAACAGTAGTGCGTGGTAGTGCATGAGTTATTTCTGAGTGATTTCTCCGTTTTTCTGTGTGTTTTTGGAATAAAAAGGTGATTTTTAAACCTTTGTGTATTCCTTGTAATAAAACAAATACGTAGATATATAATTTGTGGCATAAAAAGTGAAAAGTAAGTGCCAAATATACTTCGAAATCGGGAATGCCCATTTTAGCGGTTGGGTCAAAAATGTGTTATTTTTACAATGCTAATTAATTTTTAGTGTAAAATGTAACTAAATAATAGTTTTATAACATATTTCAAATAACTTTACGTTGTATTTATTTCAAGTTCACCCAAAAAAATATTTGAAATATTATTCGGAAATCTCATACAGATAAAAATTAATTTCGTTTTTTTTTATATTTTGGTATGAGTAACGAATAGAAACACATAAAACATAAAAATATATATATTTCCAAACATTTTCATATAGTTTTAGTAATTTTAGACTAAAAGTGAAGTATCTACTACTACTATGTTATAAAGGGTAATTTATGAATTTTATTACAATTTCTAGCAACTAAAAATAGTTTTATTCGATAGTTTATATATTCAACAAGAATCCCTGTAAGTTTTATCCATAAATATTGTCTCAAAGTGAAAATATTGCAAAATTTGCAATGAAAATTTGCAATTCCCGCCATTTTACGTCGCGAGCTAACCGGCGAATCGAATAAAGTCGCCTTACGAGCATACAGACATAAAGCCCACATAAAGACTTTTCGGAAACACGAAACTTAAGGCCTCCAAAACACAAGCGTATCTTCTCACCACAAAAAGGAGCCCACTCATCCTGGCTACTACTTAGTGGAATGTATCCTTGGAGTACACTGACCGCCTTTATTTTTCGGGGGTTGACTTTTTTCCGAACCTCAACTATGGGCGATTCATAGAGACAAAGTAGCGGCAAGAAAACTTGGTGCTCTTGCAAGGGTGCGGCAGCACTTCATGCCTGGGCAGCTTTTTACCTTATATAAAGCGCAAGTCCGGTGGTGAATGGAGTACTGCTGTTACATATGGGCTGGTGCTGCAAAATACTACCTGACAGCGTTGGACTGTCGCTCGCGTCCGTAGGCTTCGACCACCAAACCTTAGGCCCACGCTACACGTGTCCCCCGGGTGGTGCTAAACGAGCGACCAAGCCGAAAAATAGACTCGGCTTCCCGCCGTGTGGTAGCAGCGTAAAATCTACCACCACACCTTGTTCGCACCATGAGTCAGGAGATAAAAGAAACGGCCCCGAGTTCCCGGCGCCTCTTTAATGGGGCAGGAGTGCGAAGAATCTCCGGGAGAAAAACCGGCGACGAGGTTCGCCACCCGTCACGTTCTGTCTCCCGGAGGGGCGAAAAGTGGATTACGGAAGCCCGTCTAGCTACGCTGAATGTATGTGGAGCAATAAATGATAAGATGGATGAAGTATGCGAAATTATGAATGACAGAGGAATAGATGTGTTATGTGTAAATGAGACGAAACGAAAGGGAAAGGATGCCACTGCACATGGCACGTATACCGCGTATTGGTCTGGTGTAGACGAGACCGAACGGGCATGCCAGGGAGTCGGTTTCATCCTTTCAGAAAGAATGGGTCAATGTGTGAAAGATTATAAATGTGTAAGCTCGAAGCTGCTATGGATACGAATGAAAGTGGGCTTAAAGAAGCTGTTCTTGCTAAGGGTGTACGCCCCAGACATGTCTAAGCCCACTTACATCCGAGAGCAGTTTTGGGACATGGTAAGGATGGTGTTGACAAAATGTAAGGAAAATGAAAATATTATTATGTTAGGAGACTTTAATGGAAGGGTTGGGGTGAAGAGGTCTGGTTATGAAAGGATATTGGGAACGTTTGGTGATGAAAGTATAAATGAGAATGGTGAAGACCTCCTCACCGTATGTGTTGAAAAGAATCTCTTTGTGACAATACTTTTTTTCGTCATAAGAAGATTCACATGTATACATGGGAAAGAGGTGATGATAGAAGCATGATAAATTTCATAATTGTGGATGAAAAAATGAGGAGCGCAGTCGTAGATACAAGGGTTTACCGGGGGTCCAACGTAGGGACGGATCATTAATTGGTCTTATGTCGAATTAATGGTATTTTCAAGCGTTGGCGGCATCGGACATCTGTGTCTACCACTGCGTTACAGCGTATAAGAATAGAGAAGTTACAAGATGAAGATGTGAAAGAGAAGTATAAATGCAGACTGAGAGAAAATATTAGGTGTTTGAATGAGTTGTGTATGAATGATTTAGACTTGAATACTGTGTGGGATAATATTAAGAAAGGTTTGGTGGATGCAGCCTCCGAAGTATGTGGTGTAAGTAAGAGAACAAATGAAAGGAAAAGGAATACGTTTTGGTGGGATGATGAGGTACGGGTGGAAGTTGAATCAAAGAAGAAAGCATGGTTAGATTTACTAGCAACTAAAGCTGGTAATTCTGGTGGTATGAATGATGAGATTGAAAGAAAAAAGGCAGAATTTAGACGTCTAAATAAGAGAGTAAAAGAAGTAGTTGAAAGGAAAAAGAAAGAAAGAACGGATAAGAATGATAGAAGGATATTTGATAATTTCCAGGCTAATATAAAAATGTTCTGGAAACTCGTAAGAAATGCCATGGGAAATACAAAAGAGCCTATAATTAATGCTATAAGAGACGAGAATGGATGTATTCTGAATGATGAAGTTTCGAATTTAAACAGATGGAAGGAATAATTTGAAAGCATGTTTATGAGTGAAGAGTCGTCTGAATAAAATGAACAAGAAATTCCGAAAGAAGTGGAAAGGGGTATGGAGATAAGTGTTGATGAAATAATGAAAGCAATGAAAAGCATGAAAGCAGGTAAGGCAGCTGGATATGATAGAGTATCACTCGAGATGCTAAGGGCTGGAGAGGGAGTGGTGGCAGGCCTGCTGTACACCTTGTTTAATTTATGTTGGGAATTAAAACGGGTACCGGATGACTGGTGTAAAGCAGTTATAGTACCAATATATAAAGGAAAAGGGTCACAGCAGGACTGCAAAAACTACCGTGGTATCAGCTTTCTTAGTATTGTGGGTAAACTGTATGCTAAGGTGTTAATTGAAAGAGTTATGAAAGAAACTGATGGAAAAATTTGGGATGTGCAAGCGGGTTTTCGAAAGGGTATGGGGTGTACAGATCAAGTCTTTTCCATGCGCATGATTGCGGAGAAGTTTTTGGCTAAAAACCAGAAAGTTTTTTGTGCGTTCATGGACTTGGAAAAGGCTTATGACAGAGTGGACAGGAATGTGTTATGGCAAACACTGAACTCATATGGGTTGAGCGCTGGTTTGATACAGTCATTGAGGTCTCTTTATAGGGATTCTAGTGCTTATGTCAGGATCAATGGGGTCTACTCGGACTGGTTTGGCATCCGAAAAGGTGTCAGATAGGGCTGTGTGGCTTCCCCTTGGCTGTTCAACCTATTTATGGACACGTGTTTGCAAACTTTGAAAGATGAAGAATGTGGGTTAAGAATGGGCGAGTTAACCGTCAAATACCTTTTATATGCCGATGATCAAGTCATATTTGTGTCGTCGGCGGCGGAGTTGCAAATGATGGTTACATTAATGAACTGGGCATTAAAAGAAAGGGGAATGAAAGTGAACGCAAGTAAGGCGAAAATGATGGCTTTTGAAAGAGAGGAAAGCAAAACGGTATGTGAAATAAGAATAGAAGGAGAGTTAATTGAGCAAGTGGATGAGTTTGTGTATTTGGGATGTGTATTTAGCAGGGATGGTAGATATGATAAGGATATAGAACGACGAGTAAATGCAGGGAATAGAGTGAATGGGGCACTACACTCGATTGTGAAGAACCAGAATGTATCAAAAAAGCACGTATGATAATTCTTAATGCTGTGTTAGTCCCTACTTTAATGTTTGGTAGTGAAAGCTGGGTGTGGCAGAAGAAGCACGAAAGTAGAATAAATGCTGTAGAAATGAGGTCTTTAAGGAGTATGTTAGGGTTGAATCTGAATGACAGGGTGAGAAATTGCGTGATAAGAGTTAAATGTGGTGTGCAAGATGATGTTGTGACCAGGATTAAGAAAGGAATGCTTCGGTGGTTTGGTCACGTAGAAGGAATGAATGAGAAAAGAGTGACAAAGCAAATTTATATGGCAGATGTGAACAACAGAGTCGAGAAGGGACGCCCTAGAAAAAAGTTTATCGACCAAATTCGCGATATTTTGAAAATGGGTTAAAAGTTACAAGTACCCTTAACCGACGAGCATGCATGCGTAGATATATGGATGTAAAGGAGGCGAAAGAGGTATGTCAGGATCGTGTCAAATGGAAGTCCGTAGTCTCTGCCTACTCCTCTGGGTGACAGGCGTGAGTGTTTATGATATGATATGATATGATGATAATTTCTCCTTCTCCCTTCTATAATTGGACGACCGGGCGGTCGGTGGGTCTTCACCCCTTTGTTGTCGATATTCCATGCATTAGAAGCAAATGGTTTGTCTCAACTTTTTTAATGCGTACAGAAAACAAGTGAAATAATTTGCCAGCGTCTATATTTCCGTCTGAATATAATCTGAGCGTCTTCAAGGCAAGAGTGACTAGGCTTTTGTTACGCCAGGACAGTGCGGTTTACTATCTCAGGCTGTATCACCACTTACCACCAGGTGGGATTGTGGTCAGGCACTGGCTAATAATAAGTTAAAAAAAGAGGTAACTCATGATCAGGCAGTTAATAATGGAGAGAGATAAGGCGCAGGACCATCGGCTTTACGTGCTTTCCGAGGCACGGTGGTGAGACACTGCCAGCTTCATGACTCTGGGCAGCTACTGAGATTTCTTGACGGAAACAGTCATTAACTGATTTTTGGCCGCTCTTTTTTTTTATCGTGGAGAAATCCTCACGGATACCTTCTGCTGCGGAGGCAACAAAAAGATTACGCCGGACTTGTACCGGCCAAAACCCCACGGGTCACCATCAGCGTATATATGAGGGGTCCTGGAATCTCCATTCGGAACGCAACCGAGGCCCTTCTCTCGCTTTGCTATATTGGAAGCACGTCTCGAGGGCAGTTTTTTCTGACCCCAGCATCCTTGCAGTGTTATTAAGATGTCTTGAGATCACTTTTGAGATATCGTCCTCCTCGAGGGTAACATCTCTAGGCATTCAGGGCCCCTGCCCCGAGCGTCTGCAACTTCAGAGGCCCCGTTTCTGGTAGGGGAACACCGTTTATAGGAGGAGAGCCATCAGGAACGCCTTGGTGACGTTGCCTCAGAGCAGGATCCACCTTCTACCAATCCCACTCAGCAGCCTCCTTTTAGACCATAGAGGATTCACAGAAGATCGCTACAGCCCTCCACGTCGAGTGGTTCTGATCGATCCGACTCACCAGGACCGTTTGCTCCCACTTCTATGCTGGACATGTTGCCAGGTCTTGGTTCTGTCCAATGCAGCGGAAACAGTTCACCGTCGCTTCGCGTCTGACCTTACACAAATAATCACCGAAGCACCCGTGCCCGGTTATTATCTGTGAAAGTCAGTGGGTGAGTCTTCCTGCTCGTCGATGCATCCGGGCTTCGTAGTGCGGCAAGATTGCTTCAAAACACGTTTGCACGCATAGCGCTCTTCACAGAGATAAGCGCGCCACGTAACGCCGTTACTGCCACTTAACTCTTTCGAACAACTTATCTGGTTCACTCCCACCGCTCTGGGAGAGGACACGCGTCCGTTCATACACTCTTGCATCCGTCACTATGTCAAGATGCACAAGTCGGGTCGTTCCCTGCCAAGTCATAATTTATGGAGCCATAGGGCCTCGATCTTGTGAGGAGCTATTTCTAATCCCAACTTGTTGATTTTGGCGACAACGACTTCAACCCAAAACTCGGCGAGCTCCTTCGTTGGTCCTCTCAAAGGTGACTCCGCTAACATCCACCAACGTGTCGTCGGCGTAGCAAACGATGTCTACGCCAGCGGGAAGTTCAACTCGCAGAACCGCATTGTAGGCAAGGTTCCACAGTAGTGGCCCCAGCACCGAGCCTTGCAGAACCCCACGTCTGATCTCTCTCCGGACGTGTACCAAACACTATACCAACGAGACTAATAATGTCGGGTTCATGGACGTCTAGAGCTATATCTGAAGTAATGTATATTTAGTTTACTAAGAATGTTTATAGAAAAGGCCTGGCCACTGAAATCACACTGTTAACAAAATAAAGAGGGCCAATGCGCCGTTGCGTTTTTTGCACATTCTAATAAGTATGACTTCCATTATGTATGATACTCCGTGGATAAAATACTTCAGAAAGCTTTAATAGATGAGCTCATAGATCTCCGAGCTAATATATGCCCAGTAACATAGAATAAACAAATTAATAGAAGTTTTGAATTAAAAATAAAATCGGTAATTTATATTATTTGAATTGTATGTTAAAAATACATTAGATGGTAACTAACATAAAATATGGGTCATGGTCCGGAATAATAGAATGTTGTTATTGAGACTTTTGGAAATTTTTATTAATTGCTTAGATTTAATAATGATAATTCAACTACACAACGTCCCTAATTATTAACCACTTTCTACCATTTGTCTATTAGCTTTTAAATATCATTCCAATAGAGCATTTTTTCTTTTGACGCTAAAAACTCTTCAACCACCGCTAAAATTAAATAACCTCCGTTATTATTTTTATTTTTTCCATTTGCAATAAATACTTTGCGTACGATACAGGTAAAAATGTGACTGGGCAATATCTGGAGAGTAAGGAGGATGAGCAGGGACTTCCCACCCTGAGACCTAAAAATTTGATGTTGTTTTTAATTACTTCGTTTAATATATTTACCCTCGTTGTGTAGTGACAGATTAAGAAAATCTACTGTCGACAATATTGAACAATTAAATGGGAAGTTTGAATGCTGTTAATAAAAGTATGAAATTTTTTTCCCTTTTCTTTCTAAATCTAATTAAACTTACCGTTACTGCTAAAGTCCATTAAAGTTCACTGCTAAGCACAGGCCTTCCCATAGATTACCTCATACGGTGATTTTTTTATTTTTTATCGTTATAAGGTAGACTATGTTGCTCGCCTTCTGATTTGTCTACCAGTAATAGCCCAAATAGTATAATAGATAATAAATAGTTCTTATTGAAAGTCCATTTTTTTAATTTATCACAGGTTCGGAAAAAACCTGCATCCTGGGAAGAACCAGCAAGAAACCCAGCAGGAATTAAATTTAAAAATATCTATTTCATATCTTAAATAGATTGCTGTTTATTACCACGACGTGAAGAATTCACTACGTCATCCTTTCCGTGGGTGAACTAAGAAGCGACAATGTAAAATAAAACAGGAGATATTATGCAGCAGCATCTTTGTGATAATAACTGAAAAAAAATTATGATTATGTTGAAACCAATTAGTTTCAAGTTGTAAGTATTTGAACTAATCAAATCATTCTCGGCACCAAATAACGAAACTTAGTCGAATCTTAGTGATCTATTTGATGCCAAGTTTTTAAGCCACACTGAAGTAGTCGAGATTTTGGATAAGTGAGTCATATCAGTCAGTGAGTGATAAAAATGTCTGTTTTCAGTCCAAAATAAATAAGTTAAGAAGTACAGGACATCAAGATTTTATTTAAAAATATGTAGTTTTAAATGTAAACTCTGAGAAAAATATAGGATTCATACAAGAGTCGAGTGCGAGTCACTAGTGGGCACTTTTTTTAAAAATAATATTATTTTAGGCTTAGTCAAAAACTACGATTATATCTTATTCAAGTATGAATGAGATAATTTTATTCATTATTTAACAGTATAGCAGATCATGTAACGTAGCTTAAGAAGATTTTTTAAATTAATCACCTTGGAATTTTATTTCCTTTAAATTATAGAAGATGCGTAAATATGTATCACATTTCTAATACGAAATAAGGATTTTATTGCATGATCAAAATAAAGTAGTATTTTTATTTTCTTGACACGCATAAAAACATAATAACAATCTTGCATTCCGGCTATATCTAAAATAAAATTTCACTGAAGAAATTTTTACGGAGAAATAACTCAAGGTAGTCCTTGCTATTGTAACTTTACGAGTCCAATTTTTAAAAGACTTTCATGTAAGATTTGTGTTCTTAAATTCAGAACACACTCGGATATTATAAATTCAGAATTTTATTATTCCTTTTTCTTTTATTTAATATCATTTATTACAATTAAATGTAGATATAATCCCCCCTATAAGTCTCCCTTATTTGGAAAATTTACCGTATTTATCATATTTGAGAATCGATTTCGTGATTTGAATAATTTTTATAGTTTTGTGTTAAGCATTAACCTATGCAGAAATTCATCTTGGCTATCAATCAACGTCCTTTAGTTTAAAATATCCTAGAGCCTTATTTTATGTTTTAGAATAGAAGATTCACGCAGCACAAATTTCGATTATATACATTTTTAAATATCTTTGAAAAAGATATACAATTTTATATATTTTCGATGTTCTTCAATGAAAACGAGTACTATAGCGAAACAACAGTGGTTGTCACAAGTAGTGGTCTTGAGGCTGGTATATGAGGGTCTGAAAAAATTTTTTAATTGAAGTTGGTTGCATATTTCCATTGACTTTAGCCACTTATTAATGAACTTTTAGCACGTTTCTAATTCTAATATTGTCTGAAAAGGCGAGTCGCGTTCTTGATCTCACGCCGTAACAGTGATCAACTGTTACGGCGTACGGCGCAGTGATTAACTGCCCCGTGGAAATGTGATACTGAAATTTCACTATTTTGACTTTACTTTTCCTAATTTTGATTTCTTTCTTGATTAAAAGTTCTATACTGTAGCTGGTTCTGAAATGTCCGGAACGAATTGAAAATTGAGCAACTTACTAAGGTTATTCACGAGCTTAACTGTACGGAGACCCAGATGTGAAAAATGAATCCATGAACCGATAATGTTCACTTTCACATTTCCATATATTGTATCATAACTTTATTTCCTATAATAATAAAGCAAAACATCTGTATTTCACAAAGAGTACAAAACATCATGAAACAATTAATAATTCACATTTCATAAGGCATTAATACAGATAGGCATTAAAAATAAATTAAGGCATACCTTATCCCTATATCATATCACTATTCTATATAAACAATTTACTATGGCCATAAACCTTAAAATGCTAATACAGTCTTTACAAAACATTTTTCATCAATACTTTCACCAATCTTATACAATACAACATTTTAATGCAAGAATTACAACAGATCTTTAAGCAAAACTTTAAGTAGAATTAAATATTTAATGTAGTATTAATTTTTTCCATTACATTTTTTTTAACTTTATTGACATTTATATTATAATATTCTAATACAAAATTTTGCCAAAACGAAACGGTCGAAATTTCCAGAACGAAAGCTGGCAAACCAATATCAGTTGGTGCGTTCGTTTGTAGTATTGGTTTCGTAAACATGGTTGATATTGCGTGCCGCTTGTGTCACGATGATGCCACGACGGTACACATATTCCGTAATTGCTCGAAATTTTAACGTATCCATGATGATGAAAAAGATTCAAATACGATGAAAACATAACGCTATACTATAAACAATTAACTGATTTTGAAAAGAGGATTCCATATTTAAAAATAAATTTATTTGAAATTAGAAATCTGAGCCAAAAAAATAAAATATTTAAATTTGAAATGGCATGTACTGCAGAACGGCAATTTCATAGATAATTTTAACATAATAATAAAGAAAGTGAAACGGTAATTTTTGCCGCGAAGTAGTTTAAAATTTGACGTATTATTGATTCGCTATAAATAATACAAGTGTATGGTCAGATATAACTCTACAGGGTGTCGTTACTTTTTTCGCTTCTATAGACTGCTGAAAATATTTCTCTAGTATTTTATCGCCCTCTTGAGAATTATTCTGTTTGAAATAAGAAGCCGCATCTGCAGTTCAGTTTTAATAAAAAGTGTGTTCTTGAAGTTATTATCCAATAGAAAATGTATTCCATAGTTTAAATTAAAAATGGATCGACATTACAACGAATTAAAGTGATAGACCTAATCAATACTAAAAAAAACGTGAATAAATTAATATCCTAAATAAAGCAAATTGCTTAGCATTTATACCTAAGCTTCTAAATCATTACCTAAAAATATACAAAGCTATGGAAACTAAAAATTATACAATAAAGAAGTGTATAGCCCATTTCAATCCAATTTTCAACGAATGTAAACAATATCCAAGTGCTATTATTTAAGCTAAGAACTGTAATAGTTCAACAACCCACCCGGGTTCGATACCCACTGGCACCAAAGAAATTATTAAATGCAATTTGAAGTACTAGCTTACCACGTGCTCTGTGGTTAAAGAAAGCATCGTGAGAAAACCTGCATGTCTTAGAAATTTAATAAATACTAGCTTGTCAGGCAGACGTTGTTCTGCCCTTTTCGATGACCCTTTGTCATTTTCTATCAAAAATTCTCAAATTCGCAAAAAAAAATGTGAGTCACTCATGGGCAAAAAAACTATCCTATCTCTTAAGTTGGACCCAACTGCATACCTTGTGCAAATTTGATTAAAATTGGTTAAGTAGTTTAGGAGTCCATCGCGGACAATCAACGTGACACGTAATTTATATATATTAAGATGTTAAGTCTGCCACGACGCGTTTGGGGAGTGTGGCGAGGAAACGCCCTAAATGCCTCTCAGATATCCGTCTCACAGCTGGACATGTAGCCAGGTGTGAGGCGAATATAAGCTATAACTTTACTTTGTTACTTTATGCTATATATTGTTACGAGCTTAGGGTTCGTGACAATAAAAACTGCCGATTGAATTACCAAAATTAACACTTTAATTACTGAACACCAATTAAAACTTAAATCATACTAATAATTATTCACACTTAACATTTTAGTTCACTTTATTTCGCTCCGAAAGCCCCAATGGCGAGCTACAACGCCTTTATATACGCCTTTTTCACCGATACTTCCAGAATATTCCATTAATTACCGACCCCCGACCGACCGCGATCAGAAAGTTCGAGTGTGGAGCTTTCCAGAAAGCTTAGTTCTTCTATTCGTTACTAGATGGCACTGTTGGGAAAGGTTCAGAAAGATCTTGACATTTATATTGCTGATACTTGATACCAGATGGCGCTAGTGTCATCAACTGAGGCGCGTAACAATATTATACTGTATTTCGATATAAAATTTACTAAAGGACATTGTTCGGTGTCCATACATTGTTGGCCTGAAAACCAAAAGGGGGGTGAATTCACTTTTTGTGTTTTGTGTTATGTAATTTATATATTTGATTAAACTTAAACTACAGGCACTTCTGAGAATTATAAAAAAGTCAAAACACTTTCAGATTATAAGGTTATAATTAGGTAAATAGCGGTCAATAGAAATACACTGTAAAAAAGGCCTATGAATCAACACGCATGGAACGTTTATAATAATTACTCTTTTTTAACAATTTGCATTACAATTATTTCAATAGATCGGACACTTCATAATTTCGAAATCATTTTAAAAGGTAATTCACTTCCGTGGTTTAAATTGAGGTTTTTAATAGGCGAAGGTTTTGTAGATCATATAGCCAAGACTTTGTGACAGCGCACTTATTAAGAATTTGATACAGACAAGGGTTACGAAACCTATTTTTCTCAGTGTTTGATCTATGAATAAGTAAAATATCGTAATCATCATTAACATCCTTCATTATAACGTACAACCTATACACATCCCATAGGTGGGCATAGAGTGGAAAAGGATATTTATTAATTCTATATAAATTACATATATGTAATTCTTATTAAAAGTAGTTTTATACTTTACCACTTGTTCGGAAAAATAGCTGTGTTCTGGGAAGAACCAGCATTAATCCTAGTGAAACTTTGTATTGAAAGTAAAAAAGATAGTACACAATTTATAATATTGTTATGAAAACTAACTATTTACAAACTTTATTTTAGAAAGCGACTACCTCATTCCCACGGATTATAATTAATTGCTGCTTGCTGCATGCTTCATTTATATTATAATAGGCCTTTTTATTCAGTTTTGTTTCATAAAATATTTAAATTTGTAGTTGAAAAACCTTGTATATTTTCTTTATATATTTTCTTTTATAAAAGCATAAGCGGCAGAGCTTAATCTGCTTGCTAGTATGGATATATGGGGGCCCCACTGAAGCTTTCCATCAGGAGTGATGCCAAGGAAAACAGTGGATTTAAAGGGACTCAATTTTTCCTCTTTTAAAAACTGAATATACCAACAGATTTGACCATTTGGTGTTTATGCATATAGATTTATTACTGTCTAAATGTAGAATATTAACGTAAAACTAATGCACTAATTTTGATATAGTATTATTCTCTTTGTCATTTAAATAATTGACGTTTAAGTTCATAGATCAAGGAAATATAACCAGCAAATAGTATTATATCATGATTATCCCGTATAAGGGAAGGTAAGTCATTAATATACACTAGAAATAGGAATGGACCTTGAAGAAGACCCATTAGTACATGTGTCCCGGAAGAACTTTTACCATTGATAATGACTTTCTGCGTTCTATTACTTAAATATGAAATAATAAGATAAAATGCTGTGTTCTTGACAACATAGTACTCTAGTTTTCTTAATAATGTACCAGTCGAAAGCATTGGGTAGGTCACAAAATATACCCAAAGCATCCTCTGAATTCTTCCATGTACAAAAAATATATTTAATAAGCTCAACTCCGGTATCAGTTGTCAAGCGACCAACGCCACGATTGTAGCTATGCGCTCCCACGGTCCTTCGATGAATTAAAAGAAAAATTTACATAAAATTATATAAAAAATTATTTTTTTATTAATATCGCTTAAGGATATTAAAACTTATGTCTATTGAATATAAAAAAAAATCTTTTATATTTTATTATTTTTATTTTTATTTTAGAGTCAAAGGTAAGTATTTTCGAGTTTACTCTTTAACATTTAAAAATTTTATATTATATATTAAATAACACCGAAAATATTCACTTTATCGTAAAAAGTCATAGGACATTTTTTATATTTATTTTATTATAGAATTTTTTTCTTTATAAATTTTTCATTCGGCAAAAATTAGTAAAATGCATAAATCTGAAAATATTAATTTTATTGTAATAGGTCTTAGAAACTTTTTATTCGTATTTTATCAAAAATATAGAAAACATATTTTATATTAAATTCCTTTTCTTTATGTCTTTAAATGGGTTTAAAGTATCCGAATGTGGGATTCTTCACTTTAAATTCATAACTCTAATAATCCTATACCTATAGACGAGCAATTCTTGTATATATATAATCGGGATCTCGGAAACGGCTCCAACGATTTTCATAAAATTTAGTGTCCAGGGTGTTTCGGGGGCAATAAATCGATCTAGCTAGGATTTATTTTTAGAAATTGTCCTTTTGTCCGTGTTTTCAGGCAATAAAAAAAACTGCTACAATATAAGAAGGTAAATTTTGACAGGTTACCAACGATCGTAATAGCTCAGATGGGATGTTGTTCGGGCGTGATATCGGAGTTCCGTGGTTTGCGTCCCGTCTTGGTTCCGCCTTTTTTTTCAAGTTCCCTTCTTTTGTGAGAAAATCTATTATTTCGAGCTCTTTTTTTTAGTATTTTTTAAAAATACGAAAATTTTAATTAAACTAATTGCACTCATGATTTTTTATTCAAATAACCAGTTCAGTTTTTTCTATTATGTCAATAAGATCAAAAACTATTCTACTACTAACTACCTATTCATACTATACTAACTATAACTATTCATGTAAATTGTATATAAATGTAACTTAAAAAAACCTACTGTTAATTTATTCGTAATAGGTCTGAAGATTTTTTTATCTCATATTACATCAAAAAATATAAAAAATGTCTCGTTTTAAAATAACGATTCCTTGCAAAAAAATCGGTTTCAATAATATGTCACCGGTTTGCCCATGGCAACACGCATTTATATCATCAGTAGGACAATTTGAAGAGAATCGCGTAAAAAAAATTGTAGTGGTATCTATAGTTTCTGGTACTCATGTGCCTCTTCCTTCTGGACTATAAGTATCGACTTTCTTAAATATTCCATACAAAGCGGCAGTAATTAATAATTGTAACAGTGAGTTGGTTGTTATGAATGTTACAATATTTAAATTATTAAAAGTATTCGGCACCAATTTCTTTTTATAAATTATCACAAAAAAAGAAAAAAAAGGCCTTTCCTCATTTCTGGGAGTTTATATTGCAATTATTCTGCTGCACTGCTCCTATGAGCTTTGGCTGACTTCAAGAAATCTTCCAGAAATACTATATTAATCCAACAAGCATCGCGATGTTTTGAATGCTAAAAAAACTCCTTCAACCTCCGTTATGAGTGTTTATTTACATGGTAACAGTAAATGCTTGCATGCGTGCGTGATTTTACAAAACTTCAATTATATTTATTTATTATTGTTCGTTATTACAATAGATTTCTATCCATTTCAACTTCGTTACACCTATTAATATTTTTATAGCTCTTTGTTCGTACCTACACTATGACAGTATTCATTATCACCATCATTTCAATCTTCATATTTCGAAATACAGACAGAGTTTTTTTTTCTTTTCAAAAAACACATTAATTAGCAAGCATTTTAGTATATACTTGTCGGTACTTATCATTCCAGTCCGGCATTGAGTAAAGTATTGATACTTTCTCACTAGTAATGATGCAATCATTGATTAATGTATGAGTTAAAATCGCCGAATAACAATTATTGAAAGAATTTTTGATCACATAGCATGGCTTATCAATCAAGAAATTTCACCTTATGCAGATGGAAATATCTTATTTGGAGAAAAGTTTAACATAACATCTACTATAGAAAATTACTTTTTTAACGTCCGTGGTAACAAAATTATTTAAATACATCCAAACGTTACTGACCTTGCATTATATCAGAAAGTATACTCACGCCAAGTTGAGTTGAGATAAAGGAGTACTATTCACGATGGAAATTGAATTTCAAAGGCTCAAAATATTCTAGAATCAAAAATAAATTCCTTTGTGCTTTGTCAATATATGCTGATTCATATTTGAAATAGAAAATGGCAACGCTAGAGTTGTTGAGTTTGTAGTGACTAAATGTTTATATATTACATTTTGAAATATACTATATACTCACAAACATCCCCCCATGAGGAACGACACAAAAAATGGCCTCTAGTCCCCGGCAGCCCTGCTATTCCTGACTACGGTGGCGACCATAGTAACGGTGGGGTGGGGGGTGCTAAGAATCTCCGGTGGAGGTTCGGTTGCCTACGACGAATTGACCTGGCAACATATAACGCACGCACCCTGAGGACTGACGAGAAGATACTGGGGCTGGAAGAAGCTCTATCACCGGGAAGGCGACTATCTGTCCTAAGAAGGTGTCAGGATTTATCAACCACAAGTCGCTCGTCAACAACTTGTAAAGATTGAGAGTGAGCACACTGAACCCAAACGTTAAGTTGGAGACGTCTCGTCTACTGAAATCTGCGCTCCGTCCCCCTCGTGTTCTAATCCAAAGTCTCGAAATCTTTCAGCTCGTGTTACAAAACCGTTTTCAGTGCCTTCTAGGCAATTTTCTGACAAGCTCGTGGAAACTGTCCATACGGACAGAGCTAAGTTCTGCAAGACCCGCTGCAGAAGAACACAAAAACTCTCCGATCACACTCTTAACCTCTCAACCTCCTAGCGGTCTCAAGAGACCGCGGCAATATTCCGTCAAATCCCTAGCGGTGTCATGAGGTCGCACCCACTCCCAGCATATAACCCATAAAAACTTATATATAGAGACTACTTTTCTATGAAAAAGTTTGACATCATATAATCAATATAAAGTACTCTATCCTCTAGTGCAATAAAAAACTGCTATCCTATAACTATTTATTTATAATCTACGTTCATTTTGTACGGCATTTTCGCGTGAATGTTATTGTGTTAATTTTTGGATTTTCTAGTGTTTTATTAGTGTTTTAGTGTAGTGTTTTATTATAGAATTGTAATGAAAGTTTTTGTGTAAATATAATTTATCTTTATACGTAAATAATTTCTATATTGAAATAATTGTGATTTTCACGCTGCTGACATTCGCTTGGTATGTTTTTTTTTTTTTTTTTTTATCAAAATACAATAAAATCTTTTTGTAGTTGAGTAAATTCTGACTTTTGTTTAGACCACAAGATAGAGAATTTTGTATAAATAATAGAATTTTTGTATAAAGAAATAGAATTTTGTATGTATAAATAATTATAATGCTAATTTTCTTCATAGAAAAGTAGTATCTAAATATAAGTTTTAATGGTTTTAATTGATGTGGGTGGGTGCGGTCGCATGCGACCGCTCGGGATTTGCCAGGCGTATGCGACTGCATTGGATTTTTATGGTACTTGAAGGGTTAATATTATGGCTGTTAGACGGGAAATAAAGCTTCAGTCTTCAGCAGATTTGGCAGCATACGGGCAACTGAACAGAGAGATCTCCAAATACATGCGGCAGGGCTTATTCAACTTCAGTACAGCTGGCATTGAAGAAGAGATCCAACGGAACCAAGGCTCCAAAGTCTTTGCCAGGGATCTGTCTGTCAGAAAGAGTCAACTGTCGAAGCTAAAGACCGAGTGTAGCAGCATCGTTCCCGGGACACCTGAGATTTTGAGTGAATTTGAGAGGGTCTATGGACAGCTGTACACGTCATCATCGGAGTCACACGAAAGTGTGAGTAGCAATCCAAGAGCAAGACTCTCTGAGCGAGATAAGAATGGCTCTCCAGCACCTTGAAAACGGCAAGTCCCTGGGTGAGGATGTAATTACAGAGGAGCTTCCGAAAGCGGATGGGAAACCAGTACTTGAAGTCTTTCAGAAGCTCTTTAATTCAATCCTCCATGACGACAATATTCCCGAGGCGTGGATCAGAACTGTGGTGGTCTTGCTCTTCAAGAGAGATGACAACGCTCTCTTGCAGAACTACAGACTGATATCCCTTCTGAGCAGCGCCTACGTGCTGTTCTTGAGAGTCATTACGAATCGTCTCGCACACAGATTCAACGACTTCCAGCCTCCCAAACAAGCCAGTGTCCGAAAAGCCTTTAGCACTACAGACCACACACATACCCTTCGGCAAATTGTACAGAAATCCGAAGAGTACAATCTGCCACTCTGCCTGCTCTGACTATCCGAAGTACAGAGCCAGAGTACGAAACCTATCCAACTGCAGAGAAGTGTAAGACAGGGTGACGTTATATCCCCAAAACTCTTCACTGCTGCGTTGGAAGATGTTGTCAAGCTACTGGAATAGAAAGGATACGGTATTAACATCAGTGACGAGTACATCACTCACCTTCGATTTGCCGACGATATAGTCCTTATGGCAGAATCGCTGGAAGACCTAAGCACTATTTTCAATGACGTCAATAGTGTCTCCCAACGGATAGGTCTTAAGATGAATATGGACAGAGCAAAGATCATGTTTAATGTCCATTTCACACCTCCCACCAAGGGGGAGGGTTGGGGGCCGGTGTTTTTGGGGGCTGGGACCGGGTGGGTTCCAAAAAATGCCGGTAGTTGTTGGGAGCACCATGGTCGAAATTTTTGACGAGTACGTTTACCTGGGACAAATAGTCCGACTAGGTATGTCCAACTTCGTCCGAGATGTCAATCAACGGATTTAACTGGGCTGGGCAGCGTTCGGGAAATTACGACGCATCTTCTCGTCAGCTATACCTCAAAACCTGATAACGAGACTACATAACCAGTGCGTGTTGCCAATGACAACCTATGGAACTGAGACGTGGTCCTTCACTGTTTGCTGTATGAGGAAGCTCAAAGTCACTCAACGAGCTATCGAGAGGGCTATGCTGGGGCTTTCTCTGCGTGATAAACTTAGAAATCAGGATATCCGCAGTAGAACCAGAGTGACCGATATAGTCCAACAGATTAGTAAGCTGCAGTGGTAATAGGCCGGCCATACAGCTCGAAGAACCGACAACCGTTGGGGAAAAAAGATTATGGTGTGTTAGCCTCGTTCTGGTAGTCGAAGTATAGGGCTACCCCCTACTAGATGGAGTGACGACCAGGTAAGACATGCAGCAAGTCGATACATGCAGGTGGCTCAGGACCGTGCTTTGTGGTATACCTTGGGGGAGGCTTATTTTCAACAGTGCACTTATGAAGGGCTGTAATGATGATGGTGATGATGACTGATGACAATTTATAACGGTTTTATTCATAAATAGATTATAAATATACCGTCTGAAAGCTTTAAAATAGCCTCATTAACTACAATAGCAATATTGATTATTATACCTAGTCAACCAAATCGAAGAAATACCTTTTGACGTTTCACATTAATCATTCCGCAATAACTTTGCACTAGCGTACTCACACGATTTAAAATAACCTTTTACGTAAATCTGAAGAATTATGAAGTTATCTTTATTTCATTACAACGTGTATAGTTTTTTATCACTTATTTAAAATTTAAATTTTTCAAACAAAACAAAATATAAAAAATAACCAGTATTAACTTTTTTTACTTGACGTCGTTTCAATGACATGTCGCTCTGTATATTACCGTAGTGTTTGGATGATTAAAATTCATTATTTTGTGAATAAGCGGAAAACTATTCAAATAATCGGTAAAAATATTCTAATAATCGAATAATTAATTTCTTTAACGTATTATTTGTTTAATATTTATTTTAAAATTCTTTAAATTACCTACACGAATCATGAATAAAATAAGCATATTTTTTTACTTTGTCAAAGTGTATTTTTGTAGGAAAAAATCTCATATACAAGGCCGTGCTAAAATAACCACCACATAATTTCTATATCCCGCCATTTCGGTACCAGTTATTCGACTCCAAAGAATCAGTAATTCATTTTTGAGGCGATGTATACGCTTTTATAACAAAATGCCAGAAAATATACAAAATTTGACGTAAGTACACAAAGTTCAAAAACTTTACTAAACTGTGAATAAAAAAGGTTATTTTAATATTAAGGAATTTATGGGTGATAATAACCCCTGGGAAGAGTGATCGCTACCAAGCTATTTCTAATTTGTTTTGTGTTGATAATTGTAACACCCATGGATGTAAGCTCTTATTTTTTTAAACTAGTCCCGTTGGGTTTCTTGCTGGTTCTTCTCAGGACAGAGGTTTTTTTTTTGCGAACCAGTGGTAAATGAAAAAAGTGTCTTTCAATAAGTATTATTCATAATCTATATTGAATAAAAAATTATCTGTTTCTGTTTTTGTTTCGAGAGCTTACTGTGCGTAATTTTGTGTTTGTCTTCTTATTTTGTAACTCGGCTTTAACTTTTCAGACTTTTAGTAGAGAACCGGAGACCCTTTTTACTGGAATCGAGGCAATCCATCTTAGTCCTTAGGGGTGACAACGCATTTGCAATTTGATTCTTAATTGAGGATAAATGTGTACGTCTATGGGCCATAGTATCCACTTACCATCAGGTGGACTATGTGCTCGTTTGTCACCCAATGCTATAAAAATATTCTTTGAAGCGTGTGCCCATGTCACAAAGGATGATTGGGTAAAAGTGGTAGAAAAAACAAAAAATGATTATGGATGACTTTAAAAGAGACACTAATTTTGACTGCATTATTGAAAATCAAATAATAATTAATATAAACAACGACATCCCTACTAGTTGTACTGAAAGTGATTGAATAAATTTATTTTTAATGTAGTTACAATCTTAAATTTTTATAACTGTGCCTCTAGAAATAAGCAGTAACAACAAATACGAAGAAACTGATAAATCTTGTGTTTTAAATTATCCGTTTTTAATATATTCTGGTATTATTCAAACCAAACTGTAAATGATTACCAACTCTAAATAATCGATATCGATTTTTTTAAGAATCGAATATTGTACGTTCTCATTTTTTGGTTGGCATGCTTGGTGCAATAAGTCTGACAGCTGTCAAATTCAAAATTGAAAACTATTACATGAACTATGCGCATAAATGTCATTTTTATCATTATCAATCACCATTCCAAATGCAATTAATGTCGTGTGGTGGCGTTGTAAGAATATCTACTACTCCATTTCATTATATGGGTGTTATAAGAGGCGACAAAGGGAAACAAGTAAAACAGCAGGAGATGGGCAGCAGCGTCTCACTATATATAACATAAGGGACAAATTAATCTTTTTGTGAGACAATTTATAAACTGTTAGCATTAAACAAGGATAGATACGACTACTCTAATTGCTGGACTATTTTACAGGGATCAGGAAAATCGATTTACACATTAATATTATTAGATGTATTTCACCATTATAATTTTATTAATTTTTATTTAGGTTTTTTTTAATAAAGGCTCGTTCCGGTATTAAAATAGATTTAAATTTGATATTATGCTGTCAATATCTTAAGTTACTCGTGGAACTACCTCTATCAAATAAATTTGTATAATATTATTTAAAATACACACTACAATATTCTTTAACTTAAATTGCGTCTATACGAGTAAATTAATTCATGACATTAATATTTACTTCTATATTTATGAATAATAAAATTTCTTATGATAATAGTTGTAAAAGCCGTGCTTGCAAACTGTTATATAATACTGAAGAACGAGACATATTTGGATAGAACGTTAAAATGGCTATTCCGCTTTTGCGTGCAATATGGTAATACACATTTATACATTTAATTGCTAGAGAGAATCTCTACGGAATAGATAAAATCTGTACACACGAAAATTACTTCATAATAAATAATCACTAAAGAAAATGTAGTATCTAATAATCGTAAATATCAACCACCGAATTTCTGATGTTGAAATTTTTTGCCGTCTTGATGTCTATTATTTTATTCCGATAATTAAATGTGCATGTAAACATATATAGTTACGTGGGCCACTAAGAAAGATTTTAAAAATTGCAAAAAATGTGTCACGATACTTACTGAATATGAGTGTGTTATGCGATAGAAAATAACCCTAACTGATCGGACAGGGTTGTTTTAGTTGCAGAATCTTTCAATATTTATAATGAATAAGAAATAAATTCATGGCCTACATAAAAAAGAAAATGTAATTGAATGAGGAAACTTAATGTAATGCGGCATGGTATGCTTTACGTGATGTCTGGCAGTAAGATTCTCGAATGGCCGCCTCGTGTGTAAGCGAAGTGTAGGTCTATGATGTAGAGGAGGTTGATTGATGCAGGTGGCTCAGATGTCATTAATGGGCATTAGTTCTCAACGTTTAATTACATTTAATTATTATAAATATGTGCCATTTCGTTCGATAACTTGTTGATATCTTATACAATCCCGTTGCTGTACAAATTATGATCAAAAATGCGACGGTAGTTTTGACAGACCTATCTTAATGTTAACCTAACACTTCCCAAAGAATTTTTAAGAAACCGGAACTGATAAAAATCTAAGGAAGCAAGGTCGGGACTATGGTTGATGCATTAAAACTTCCCAACCAAGCTCTCTCAATTTTTGCTGAGTAGCCAAAAATGTGGTGTGGTCTGGCATTGTCACGATGAAAGACCACTCCTTTTCTGTTGATCAATTCGGCCGTTTTTTCTCAATTTCTTACTGGATCCTCATTACTTGTTAGCAGTAGAGATCCAAGTCGATGATTTTCTCCGGCAGTAAAAGCTCATTATAAGCGATGGCCTTCCAATCCCACCATACACACAGCATCACCTTATTGAGTGTTAATACGAGTTTCTCTACAGTCTGTGGAGCTTAACTACACTTTGATCATGATCTTTTTCGCACGTTCTTGTCGTATATGATCTACTTTTTATCAAAAATGATGAATTGTTTCAAAAATGGTTAGGTTTCATAACGTTTAAATAGAGAATCGCAAATGAGTACACGTTTCATTAAGTTTCTTTCACTGAACTCGCGTGGTATATCGAGCTTATTTGTCATGGTTATGTCGTAACCACTAATATGTCCATCTTGCTCCACTTTGTCAAAAATGGCATCGACTTTATCCTTATGAGGGCGACCAGAACGAGCTGCATGTTTAACATCGAAATTATCGGACTGAAAATGCTTGATCCAACCTTGTGCTGCTCTTAGTGACACTGCATTAGGTCAACGTCACGTCACGCGACATCACTTCCACGTCACAAATTGTTTTCGCGGATTAAGTCAAATTTTTCCCGATTTTGTTATAAAACTTGACAATTTATCGAATTTCTTCGTTAGATTCAGTCACTTTGGAGGACAAAAAACAAATAAAAAATGGCGGGAAATTGTTCTTTAATTTTATTTTTCTTTTTATTAATCTCCTATACGTTTTGATATTAAAACCAGCCATATACAAATAGTACAACCAAAGAGATTTTACCTCAATTTTATACAAACAAAATACGAATAAACCTATTCCCGACATATTATAAAGAGAGGAGAAGAGGAGTGGTTACGCTTTTTTATTCTGCAGATCTTCCGCGGCCGAAACGTGGTCTATCGCTGGGGATGGAAAAACCAGTACTCGTTTGAATAACGGAATTAGTACGGTGCAATCAGTGGAGTGATAAAACGGTAAAGGGTTTTAGGCTTCAGATTTTTTTAAAGAAGAATGAGTAAACGAGCATTCGGCTTACCTGATGGTAAGTGACTACCGCCGACCATGAACAACCGCCACATCAGGGGAACTGCAGATGCGTTGACGGCCTATTAAAAAGGAGTAAGCTCTTTTTTTGAAGATCCCTAAGTCATCGTTCCGGAAAAATTGCCGGTGGTAAACAATTCCACAAATAAACTGTACGAGGAAGAAAACTCCTAGTAAAACTCACAGTGGTGACCGCCAAGCATCCAGATGGTGAGGATGGTGCGTTCGTGAAATTTGGCTAATGGAATTTATCCGATATTACGTCGTGCCAAGAATTTACTTTTGTTATTTTAAGTCGATTTGTGTTTGTATAAGTGCTCAGACAATTTCAATTTTATAGCATTTGAATATGTTGTGATACTTCAGTTTCTTATTTTTTTTGATAATTCCTTTGTTCCTTACATGGAATTATTCTGAACGTGATAATTTACTGCTTAAGACTCTAGAGTTCACAATAATTATATAGCTGGACATGGACTCTGCATATTAGAGAAGACGACTTAAGTAAAAAAAGACCATCAATATTACTATTTATTTACAAAATTACGTACTTTTTACTTTTATGCTTTTGTCAGTTTTACAGAGACCACATCAGACACACACAGCAGACGACGAGAGTTTGTCAGATAGGCATATTTAGAAGCCTAAAACTACGGAGGTAACAGCTGTTATTGTGCACATGATGGAATGATGAAACTAAAAGTAAGTTTATTAATGTGTTCCTGATTCCTTATATTTACGCGAATACTACACATTGAAATAATACTAGTTTTTACGGAATTTATCGCGTATATTTAACTTTTTATATTACACATTTTTATATTACAATTATGCTATAACTCCACGCAGATTACCGTACGAAGAAATTATCTGTAGTGTCGAGGACTGTTTATTTAAAAACAAAATGCGGAAAGGAGATTTGGAGGCGATACGTCAAGACATTTCGTCTATATTACGTCGATGTTCAGTGCCTAAACCGAATCTTCCCAAAGACGAATTTATTGCGTGGTTCTGTAAAGAACCTACGCAATAAAGCAGAACTTACGATTCTCCGCGCAGATAAGGGAAATGCCACGGTAGTCATGGATACGTCAGATTATAATTCTAAAATACAAGAACTTTTGTCGGATGTAAGTACTTATAAAAAAGGTTAAAAACGACCCAACAAATAGCACACTAAAAACAACTAGTGACCTCATAAAGAAACACTCGGAAAAATTAAATCTGGATGTAAAATGGATAATACCTACGTGCGCCAAATCACCAAAGTTGTATGGGTTACCAAAAATACACAAGCCCTCATTACGTCCCATAGTGAGCCAAATCGATTCCCCAACTTACAGATTGGCTCAACACTTAGCGAAAATACTCTCACCGCTCAGGGGACACACAAGAGCACACATAAAGGATTCCTACCATTTTGTTGTGAAGCTGAAAGATTAAAGACCTACGTCTGGCAGACAATGAAACTATGGTCAGTTTTGATGTGCAGTCATTGTTTACATGCTTACCTGTTGATGACTGCATCTCAATTGTAACTAAAAGGCTGGAAGAAAACAACATGCCCGTAGAATATGCAGTATTACTCAGACATCATCAGCCTTACATCTGGCTACCTATTGTGGAAGGTGTAGTTCTACAAGCAAGTAGATGGTGTGGCGATGGGCTCACCTGTATCTCCCATTGTCGCCGACATATTTATGTAACACTTTGAGGAGAAAGCCCTGCTTACTTCTCCCATAAATCCAAGATTCTACAAGCGGTACGTAGACGACACTTTCACAATTCTACCTTTAGATAAAGTAACTGCATTTTTAGACCATAAATTCTAAAATTCAGTTCACAATGAAGTTAGAGGCAAACAATTCCTTAGCTTTTCTAGATGTGTTAGTAATTCGGAATCCTGATAACACCTTGAGCCATACTGTGTATAGAAAAAAGACCCATACAGATAGATATTTAAACGGTGATTCTCACCACCATCCTTCACAGTTAGCTACCGTGGGTATATCTTTGTTTCAGAGAGCACGAGGGATCTGTAACAGTAAACTTCTGGCTGCCGAGCTCCAACAAGTCAAGCAAGTTTTGCATGACAACAAGCTTCGGGTCCCGCGCCTACGTCACAGAGAACGAGTGAAGCCGGCCACAGTCGAGCGTGTACCTGCTGTACTGCCATATGTTATAGGAGTCACTGACAAGGTTGGCTACATCTTGAAGCGAGCTTCCATCAAAACATACTTCAAGCCGCCGAAGAAGATTGGTCAGTTTTTACCATCAGTCAAGTGTAACGTCCCTCTGCAAGATGCAGGAGTGTACAAGCTTGATTGTGAATGTGGTCTCTCTTACATAGGACAAACTAAAAGATCAATTAAAACCCGCGTTAAAGAACATATAGCTGATGTGAAGAATCGACGCTCCGGGAAGTCTGCAGTCTGTGAACACGTACAGGATCGCCCCCGTCACTACATCAGATTTGATAGACCATAAATCCTCGCTAAAGAACGCCGATTCCTTCCAAGGATGATTCGCGAGGCTATTGAAATCAAAAAACATTCTAATTTCAATAGAGAAGATGACTGGGTGCTACCATCTGCTTGGGATCCTATAATAAATAAAATTAAATCCCAACCCAAGCATACAACTGCATTTTCATGATACCATAAGTTCATACTGTGTAGATCGGAACAAAAGTTAAATTTTAATCTATGGTAACCGCGGTTGACTATGACATCTGGACGTTGAACATCTCAGTCCTTCCCGTGACCATGGGTGCTGTAAAGCTCTCAAAACGTCGGGTATTTAAAAAGTTAAATATACGCGATAAATTCCGTAAAAACTAGTATTATTTCATTTTTTTTAAAATAGCAAACCATGAGATTGAAAATCACAATAGCGAGAATTTTCGTCTGAAATCAGATTTACAGAAATATTTGAAGATCGTAGAAATCTACAAAAGCTTAAACCTTACAGTGAATAAAGAACTTACACCGCGATCTGGACGAAAATGCAAACAAACTCGAAATATCACTGTAACACCTGTAACAAAAAGCATACAGGTAATGGCGCCTTCAGCACGAATTATGAATAATGAAGCGACAGTTAAATCAGCCGAAAATATACCTGAGGCCGAAAAGATTCCAGAGCCAGTAAACGAAGATTGTTCGACACAGAATCCGAAGACACAGCCGCAAACATCTAAACTGAATATGCCACTAAATGACACAAAATTGACTCCACTGAAAAAAACCTCAACACCAGAGAAGGAAATCGCACCTTCGATGAAAGTTACTACAACGGATGTTCGTAAAGATATCAAACATAGAAAATTGTACGTACTAAGCAACAGCACTCGAAGAAGCATACTACAGGCTATTGAAGACAATTTTGCAAGTGACTTTATATACTGTAATTACTCTTCACCAAATTGTAATATAAAATAACTTTTAGCTGGTATAAAATCAAAATTAAGATATTTTAATATGAACGATTACTGTATAATTTTATAAGGACAATTATATTAATTTAGTAAAAGAAATTAACGATAGTTTAACACAGGTGACCCATACAAATATAATAGTATGCACACCCACGTATATACGGGGGGCACCCATACATAACTTTAAGGTTGAAATGTTTAATAGTCTGCTCTGTATGGACCTACAATACCATAAATATGCATACTATTTTGATTCCAACTATGACCTTACACTTGACATGTTTTCATACAAATCAGACAGAATAAATAGAGCAGGAATTCAATGCATATTTAAAAATATAATGAAAAGAATTAAAATTGACTTAGAATTATTCCCTGACCTACCCAGTGACACAAGCGGACAAAGCTCACAGTTTTTTCTTTTTATAATAATATTTTAATTTTACACCAAAATATAGCAGGTCTTATAAATAAATCTGACACTCTGATGGTACATTTAGAAGAATTGGCACAAAATAACAAAGTTGTAGACGTAATATGTTTAACCGAACATTTTATGACACCCGACCAAGAGAGCATATTTGATATACCCAACTTCCGCCTAGCAACAAGTTTCTCAAGAGACATAAAGAGAGGAGGTGTCTGTATATTAACTAGAATTGGTCATCAGTATAAAGTATTAAAAACTAATTGTAAAGTTAAAGGCGTAATAGAATGTAGCGCTATAGAACTAAGTGATCATGGACTGATAATAGTTTGTATAAACAGGGTGCCTAATTCTTGTATAAACGTATTTTTCAATAATTTTGACATGTTATTACGCGAAATATGTTATAATATTAATAATAAAATTATTTTTTGCGGCGACTTTAATATAAATATACTGAAAAAAAAACCGGCGAGTGCTAGATTTAAGTCACAATTTAAAACTAGAAATTAAAGAGCCTACTAGAATTAGTAGTAACACATGTCTTGATAACTTTGCTCACAGTATTCATAAATGTAAAAGTGAAGTTAATGAATTTGGACTATCAGATCACACAGTTCAAATTTTACAATGTCCAGTCAAAAAAACATGCGTGATAAAATCTCGGCGTATTAGAAGACGTGATTGTAGTAAGGAAAATCTCATAAAATTCAAAAATTGTATGAACAACTTAACTTTTTCTAATATTTATTACACAAATGACCCTATCGAAGCTTATAATCGTTTTCTAGACCTCTTTCTGTGTTTTTATCATCTATGTTTTCCATACAAAATAATAACTAGAACGTTACATAAAAAGTCAAAATGGATATCAAAAGGTATCAAAATTTGTAGTAAAATGAAAAGAAAATTATTATGGCAGTATAGGACAAGATCAAATAAACACAAATTCAAGCAATACGCTTCTAAGTTTAAAAAAATTATATCACAAACGCAAAAGTCACAAAATAACTACAACATAAGTACATCACAAAATAAATCAAAAGCAACGTGGTCAGTTATAAACAAGACTAAATTTAACTTTCCCAAAGAGCCTATTACGGAAATATTTAACGACGATATCAAAATTAGAGATCCTATATCTATTGCGAATCATTTTAACGACTTTTTATTAACCAAATAAAAGAATGGGAGCATAAAAATAAATCAAAAAATAACGACCTAACACACTCAAATCCGAAAATTAATACTAACGTAAATTCAGTTTTTCTTGTAGCTACAATGCCTATGGAGGTGGATAGAGAAATAAAACAACTGAAAAATACTCAAAGTATGGGTTACGATAGTGTTTGCACTAAAGTTATAAAGTATGTGTCCTTGTTAATCGCTGCCCACTTATGCTACATAATAAATTTATGCATTTCTAACGGAATATACCCCGAAAAACTTAAAACTTCTATTGTTATTCTACTCCTCAAAAAAGATGACAAAAAATATGGGAAACTATAAACCGATAACATTGGTATCTATTTTTTCAAAATTATTTGAAAATGTAATATATAATCGACTATACAATTATTTAGAAAAATATAATATTTTGGTAAACGAACAAAAAGGATTTCGCAAGGGTAAATCTATAAATATAGCTATTTATGACTTAATTAAAACGATTTTAATCAGTGTGGATAAAAGAAATCCGATATGTGCTGTCATTATGGATATGAGCAAGGCTTTTGACCGTGTTGACCATAAGATACTTATTCAGAAACTTAGCTGGTATGGCATAAGAGGTAGTGCGCTAGACCTCATTTATTCTTATATGTTCAATAGAAAATAAATAACAGAAATTACACAAATATGCCAGAAAACACGAAATGAAATCAAATATAGATCTAACACTAGAACCATAAAATTCGTAATCCCACAAGGTAGTGTCCTAGGTCCCTTACTATTTCTGGTATATATAAATTATCTACCTAGACATATTGAACATCCAATGGTACTTTTTGCAGATGATAGCACAGTAATGATAAAATGTGATAGGTAAGACAATTACAAAAATGAAATCAATAAAACATTAAATACAATAATTCAATGGTTCCTAGAAAACAATATTAAAATAAATATGGAGAAAACAAAAATAATGCACTTTTATCAATGAACACAACCCATAACTAAACATGTTAGTTACCAAGGCAATACAGTACATCCAGTGACAAATACAAAATTTCTAGGAATTAATATTGACTATTACCTATCATGGAAAACACATCTAGATAATGTCTGCAAAAAAGTTAATCAATCCTCGTTTGCTCTTTACAAACTCTCCAAGATTGTCAATAAAGAAGCCGTTTTATTAGCCTATCACGGACTTGTTGCACCTATCCTAAGATATGGTGTAATATTTTGGGGCAACTCGGTAAATAAAGAATCTGCATTCAAAGCTCAAAAGAAATGCATCAGAGCAATGTGCCATCTGGATAATACTACAAGCTGTCAACCATACTTAAAAACACTTAAAAATTCTGACATTGCCTTCGATGTATATCTACGAAATAAATCTATTTGTGAAATCAAATCCAAATTTTTACAAGACTGCTTTTAAAAGCTACTATAGACAGTTACGCGACAAAAAAAGATTAGACATAGAAATACCGTATGGAGATACAGCACTACTCAATAAAAGTGTTCTTTGTATGGCATCACTGATTCACAACAAACTGCCAGATGATGTCAGAACAACTTTCTGACATCATCTGGCAGTTTGTCTATCTCACGCCTATCTCACGATTTAAGACGATATTACACAAATTTCTGATTAATAAATGTTATTATAATGTCAAAGAGTACTTAAAGGATAAAAGTATTATAATTTAGTAGCAATAGTTTTAATTTAATTGTAACTTAATAATAATAATTTGAATTTAATTATAACTGAATAATAGTAATTTATACATTTACCTAATATATGTGACACATTGTAATAATTTAATAAGATTAGTATATTAAATTATAATTTAACTTAAATTTTGTATGACAACATTGTGGATTTGATTATTCGTATTATCAAAAATATTTAATTTCGAGTTTATATAACATCAAGGTATTTAATATGACAACAATTAGCACTGTAGACTCAACTATTGACAATATTTTTTTTTATTCTTAATTTTATTTCAAAGCACCATTATTGAATTAGTAATGCGTAGACTATATTGTAAAGTATTTGCACACCTCATAAGGTAATAATACAGTGTACATATTCTATTTTTTTTTGTAACAACTCTTATACCTGTATTATGCAAATAAATGAATTTGATTTGATTTGATTTGATTTGATTAATGTGTTCCTGATTCGTTTCGACGAAGTGCAAGTTAAATTTTTTTTTTAAGTTAAACTGATTGAGATATTTTTTGCAACCGATACATTGCGATTACAATTTCAAAAATAAGTTTAATAAACATTTTATTAAGTTTTTTTAGGAATCGGCAACGTCCACCTGATGGTGTGGTGCTGTGGCCAAAAGTTATGAAAGCTTGTAAAAATAAATAAAACCAGATACATAGTGACATGCTGAAAGCTAAGGCGGACACCGCAGCATGAATTATTCACATGGAAAATTGTTCGATGTGGTCCGTGTATATTCAATAGTCAGCATACCGTAAGCGCGTGCTTGGAATTATTCAAATATTAGTATCAAAAATTTATCTTTTATCATCAATTAGTTTTGCTACTATACTTTTACAGTAATCAACTAGATGTTTAGTTTCAGAACTACATATATAAATACAATATTGTATTGAGTCTGAATCATTTCAAATGAAGTAAAAGAACTTAATGAAATTATTTGTATCGCACTTAATTTGCAACTCAAACTTAAAATTCACTAGAGATTTTTTTCATCATGAAACGTTTACATCACTTTAAGAATTCATTAAATTAAAATCGTTTATTGAGAAACAGATAATTACACGGGGAGAAATAATATATACTTTTTGGCAAACTTTTTCCTGAGACGTCAAGGACTGTCACTAAAACTTCTCGCTATGAATTTTCTGTCAATCCAATAAAATGCCGAGCTATTTTAGTCGGTTACCAAAGGTTGCTCACTAAGATAATCATGCGACTTTACCTCATATATCAAGGGTTGAGTGATAAAACCCCCATATGTAACAAAAATTGACTATCGATCAATTCAATGTTGAAAGTTACATTGCAGTTAAATGAGTGTAGACAAATAAGTTATATTGAAATTAAATTTTTTTTCAACGAGGAATAAAGTTTAAAAGCTCTATATTTTTTTATAAATAGACTAATAAATAAGAATAATTAAAAGATGTGTAGAAAATCCTCAATTTTTAGGTTTGAATGAGTCACCTTTTTACATTTTGCTTCTGTTTTTGCGTTGGACCTATCAATCCAAACACAAACAGTCGCGTATATCACTTCATTCCGTTTGTTTACCAGTATTGATCGGGATGAAATAAGAAAGACTTTTCTGGCAACTAAATCTAAAGCCGGCAATTGAAGTGTTGTTAGCAGGGGCATGATTGCCAATATATTAGAAAATCTTCTACCTACTCTCACGCAAATTGTCAACTTTGCTAATTTTATACTTTCGCGGTCCCTTCGTTTTCCGGCTCAAGAAAATCGAAAAATCATCCCATTTAGATGTTTTTTTAATCTTCCTTTTTATGGCGCATTTATGAAAAATATTTGAAAAATATCTCACCTGAGAATTTCATATAGTTTTACGACTTTAAATGTGATCATAAACGCATTTATTCGAATATAATCGCTCATAATTTTTTGCAAAGCATTAAACGAAGTTTATATTTTTTTTTTTTGGTAATCTACACAAAAAAACGAACATTTAAAAAATATCATTGAAAAGTGTTTGTTTGTTAATTTTTTATCTTACTCAAAGTTTTTATATGGTTTTCTGATTTTAAATGTTATCATAAACGCTCTAGAAAATCGAAATAACTGTAATAGTTAATATTTTGGTGTTTTTTTTTTGAGTGTAAAATCCAACAAAGCGAGCTTAGGGCATCCCGACTCGGACAGTGTATCAAATTCGCTCGCTTCGCCCGCTCACACGACTTCGCCATCTCCTTCTAACCTAACCTGTCCGAGTCGGGATGCCCTAAGTCCCGAGTTCACTTCCCTCGATACATAATTCATAATTATTTATTTGCATAGAATTTAGGTAGATATTACAAGAGAATTATTAAAAGTTACTATACATTCTGCATTATCCAGGCATACAAATTTTGGCTAAATAGATATAACACATAATTTTTCAATTATGGATGAATTTAACTTATTAATGTAATTTAAAAATGTCCAATCGATAATAAAATAAATGTGAAAAGATTAACTATACTAAAAACAATGTCACGCAATCACTGACCTCTATATATACAAGTACGCTGGACTGGCTATACCATACAAAATGACTGTGCCAATTTAAGGCGCCGCTAAAGGATGTCTTGAAAAATAAAATTGACATAATATGCCAAAGTATATTGTCTTATTCATATTGTCATATTTAATAATTCTGTATTTTGAAATTTTAAACTAAAAAACGAAAGTATTTAATGTTGTTTCGTTGTGTATAATATTAGTTACATAATGAGAATTATTTTTATCAATAATGAGAGGGTGCGTAATCTGTAAAACTCGTTACCAAAAGGGAAGTGTTATAAAATTTCACAAGTAAGTGAATTTGCAGTAAATGTTAAACAAATTGAAACTATTTGATAATATAAGTACTTAGATATTTGTTACTAATCTTAATATCATATATACCAACATGTTTGGCTGTATATTACTGAGTATTTATGAATTTTATTGTTGATAAACAATAAAATTCAATAGGGTTGTCGAGTTCCTTGTCTATTATGTTTCCAACTGTACCTAGACTAAAATTATGGCTTAAAATCATAAATATTGCGAAATGGCGTCTGAAAAAATGATCATATTTGTTCCAAACATTTCGCATACGACTGTTTTATTAAGTATGAGAACTGCGCCACTTTGAAAAAGTTCAGTATACCGACAATATTTTATGGTAGTACCAGTATCAAGCACTACCAACTATCAAGTACTAAGTATTAGATTATTGTTTCGAAAGTTTTTTTATTTCTTCTTTCCTCATTTTCCACCAAACTCAAGGCCCATAGCCAAGTGTCGAAAGGTCGCCTGATGATGTCGAGCCACGTTGGATGTGTGTTAGTGAGTTGCGGCTAGAGGAGATTCCTCTCCCTGTACCGCTGTAGTCGGGGTGGAGTCGTAAGGGAAGAGGAGTGTTACGATTGGCGATGCGCCACTCGACTGTCTTTCGCGACTTTGGTGAGGCGGCACCGCTTGATGCTTCCAAGTGCTCGTTTTTACCTGGCTCCATTCACATATCGGGCTCGGTAATTGATAATTTCAGTTATTTATTTTAATATTGTAATTTTAATTTCGAAAATGACGTTGTAAATAACTGATAACTATGTAATTCAAAGTTTATATTTTTTTATATTATCTTGCTAGCTTGCGCATTGCTGCCGCAGAAGAAGTAATTGTCGTTAAAAAAGGTAATATCGTCAAAAATGTGGAACAGTTATATTGTATAATTAGGAATGATAATACAATCATTGGAATAGAATGATATGTAACTTTCTTTGACTTTCAAAAAAATAGTCAGTATAATACGCACGCTACCTAGTGTCAGTTAATTATACCATGCGTATAACCTTCGCACAAGTGCAACCAATAAGTTGACTAAGTTTTACCGCAATCTGATGAACAGTATGGCATCGTAGAAAGTACGAACAAACATAAATTTTTTATATAGTAGAAAATATTTTACTGTCTATAGACAGACCTGTAGTTGATTAGAATAGGCGTTATTATAGCAGCTGATTTGTTTTTTATAATACTAAAACTAAATGAACGGTTGACAATAAATTATTCTAGAAATTATGTTTTTATTTTTATTTTGTGTACTTAGTTTAATCTTAATAATTTTTTAGTTGAATAGTTAAGGGCTATGACGGCTATCCGAGTACAGAACCAGAGTACAAAACTAATCCAACTATAGAGATGTGTAAGACAGGGTGACATAATATCCCCGAAATACTTTACCGCTGCATTAGAAAACGTTTTCAACCTACTGGACTGGAAACGATACGGTATTAACACCAATGTTGTATACGTCACTCATCTTCGATTTGCCGACAATATAGTCCTTATGGCACAATCGCTGGAGGACCTACGCAATATGTTCAATGACCTCAATAGTGTCTCTCAACGGATAGGTCTGAAGATGAACATGGACAAAACAAATGTCATATATAATGTCCATGTCACAACTATGCCGGTGATTCTTGGGAGCACGTAGCTGAAGTTGTTGATGAGTATTTTTATTGGGACAAATAGTCTGACTAGGTAAGTTCAACTTTGACTGACAGGTCAATCGATGGATTGGCTGGGCAGCGTTCGATTTATTGCAGCGTTAGATTACAACACATCTTCTCGTCAGGAATACCTCAAAACAACATTGTGTAACCGATGCGTGTTGCCAGTGATGATATATGGATCTGAGACGAGGTCTTTCACTGCTGGCCATATGAGGAAGCTCGAAGTAGCTCAGCGAGCTATGAAGAGGGCTATGCTCAGGGTTTCAAACTTAGGAATGAGGATATCCGCAGCAGAACCAGAGTGACCGACATCGCTCAATGGATTAGTAAGCTAAAGTGGCAATTGACCGACCACATAGCTCGAAGAACCGAATACCGATGGGGAAAAAAGGTTCTCGAGTGGCAGCCTCGTACTGGCAGGTGAAGTGTAGGACGTTCCCCCACTAGATGGAGTCAAAACCTGGTAAGACATGCAGGAAGTTGATGGATGTAGGTAGCTTAGGACCGTGCTTTGTGGCATTCCTTGGGTGAGTCCTATGTTCAGCAGTGGATTTGTGAAGGGTTTTAATGATGATGAATGATAATGGCATTATATTAATATGATACATAAAGAGAATGGACGTTACGGGTAGAATCCATCTATCCATGGAGTCCATTCTATTTATTTAGGTATAGGTAGGGTATAGAATTTTTATCGATATAATTTGGTACACTATCTTATACCTAGTATTAATTCCGTGGACGTGCACTTCTGCTGTCAGTGCCAAAATGGCGGAAATCAAATCGCTTCATCATGTCACGGTGTATAGCCAGTCCAGCGTACTTGCATATATAGAGGTCAATGCACTCAATCCTTTACAAATGTCAAAATATAAATGTTCATATGTAAAAACAGTAAAAATAACTAACTAATAAATATACTGTAACTATCGAAGTCCTTTATAAACTCACACCAAAAAATTCAAGCATTTTTAGATAAAGATATTTAAATATGTAATTTGTTTTGATTTTTGTGAATTAAAAATAGCATTCATGAGCTTTTTAACTTGCATTTTTTTGGATTTTAAATAATTAAATTAATTTGCTTACTTCTAGTCTTGTTAAACTGCATTATTTTCGTTTTATTTATATTGACAGTCATATTGTTAGAATTTAACTAATCAATTATATCTTTTAGTGTACTATTGATATCAAATTCAAAAAGCTTTTTGTTCGTACATTTAAGAATGATTGTTGCATCATCAACGAAAAGCATCGTTTAATGAGGAGTTCTTGTTGGTAGCTCATTAATATATATATTAGGAAGAATATAAGACCCACTTCCTTGTGGTACACCATATTTGTTTAACCGATATTCCGACTGAATGTGCACTTTTTTAAGGTTTTTGAGCATTGTTATATCAGTGCATTGTTGTTTATGACCCAAGTAACTTTTAAACCATTCATTTGCTTTCCCACGTATTCCATACCTTTCGAGTTTATTGAGAATTATTCCATGATGAACAAAGTCAAATGCTTTACTCATATCTAAAAAAAGAGCTACCACCGGTACACCGTCATTAACTCATTCTGTAATAAACTTAAACAGTTGGAAGGTCGCTAATGTTGTGGACTTCTTTTTTACAAAACCATTTTGTGCGTTATTAATAATATTAAATTTTTCCATAAAATTGTTAAGTCTCCTAAATATTTCTTTTTCAAAAGCTTATGATAAAATGGGTACTATTGCAAAAATTATTAATATCTTCTATCAGGAGTCGTGGATCGTAAGAATATAGTAGAGTAGTACAGGATTGTTTACACATAAAATTATCATATATAGTTTCGACATATATAGTTTGTCTTTATTTGTCGAATCTATAAAAAAAAACTAAACCCATTTGCAATGTCATATCCTTCTACCAGGGTTCTTCCATTGTGATTTATGGTGTCTATTTCATTTTTAATTATTCTATATATATATATATTATTCTATATATAGTAATATTTGTTCTTAGGACATTCTATATAGCTTTACCTTTATTATTTGTGCCTCATATATATTTTACATTTTGTATTTGTGTGCCTTTAAAATATATTTCTTAAGAATTTTAGCGTAACTAATATATCTAGTGCTTACACCCAATAATACATCAAAATAAAAAATTAATAAACAAACATTTTTCAATGTATTTTTTTAATGTTCGTTTTTTGTGTAGATTATGAAAAAAAATAACATCATTCGATTACTTGTAAAAAAGTTGTCATCAATTATATTTGTAAAAAAGTTGTCATCAATTATAGGTGATGAGTGCATTTTCATGAACATTTAAAGCCCTGAAACCAATATAAGTTTTTTTATTCCTGTAATTTTTTCGCGATTTCGCTGGAAAAAAAGAATATTTAAAAAATATCATCGAAATAAGCCAAAAAACGAGGGGACCGTAATAGTATAAAATTACCTCAACTTTTAACTTGACGCACTTTAGTATCCAACTCGGTGGTAAAAACATTTCGTAAAACTCTTCCAAAAGTATCTCTCTCTAACCACTGCTGTCTTCTTTCAATTTTACCTTCTCTGTCTAAAATTTTGTAAGCCTGTGTTCATAAGCCAATTTCTAAATTCATAATATATTGCTGAGTGTTTATCAGTCTGGGTTTCGTCCAGGTTACAGCATCACTGCTACAATAACCTTAAATAACTAATCATTTATGAAAAGGCATGAAAACAAAAAGGTTAGGATACTGGCACTCGTTGACTTTGTAATACTTTTAAAACCATGATATTTTTCTTGTGGCGTGTAACAATAAAATTTTGTTTTTCCTCTATTGCAAATGATCCATTCACTTCTCTTATGAAAAAGTAATTCAATGGAGATCTCTTCGATCTTCTTCTAATTATAGACTAAATATTTTTCAACATTTCAACGATTTCCATAGTAAATTTTTATCGCTCAGAATGTACTCTAGAACTCCTTGCTTGAAGACTTATGAAAAGTGTTTAATATAACAGCCGTTAAAAGATTGTTACGTGTACTCATAAACAAGCGAGAGTCCACTTGATGGTAAATGTATGTTGTCGCCCATGAACATCTACATCCATTCCCGATTAAGAATCAAAATGCAGATGCGTTATCAGGTTGTCACACCTGAAGACAAAAACGAAATACCTCGTTTCCAGTAAAAAGGTTTTTCGTTTTTCCATACTCACCATACGAAACACAACAGCATTACCACGCATATATGCTGTTGGAGAGTTCTTTGAAAATAATTAACAATATTTTTCCACCGTTAACTGGTTTTTGGCTTTGCAAAATTTGCTGAAAAGCCATTCTTATATAAACAACCAACTAATTTTAAAATCAACATAACGTGATTACACTGATTTGTTAATTATTTTCCTATACGATATTTAACCAAAATTTATTTTCATATACTAATACTTGCCCTAACACAAATGTCAAACAAAATAATATATTGCAAAGATCCTATTCATGTTAATTTAGAATTTACGCCTATTTTACTGCTCTATTGGGAAATTCACTCAATATAATATTCTACCTTAGTCAAAACCATTCCAACTAATTAGTTTATTTAATTTTTTTAGGTTAAAACTAATATTTACATTTAAGTTTTACATGTTTAACCACTCGAATGTCGGGGTAATTTTGGCCAATATGGCGCATCTGTCGAGCACTTTTCGAAGTACTAAGTAAGTATATAACAAGTATACTAAGTATATATATATAATTTTTTATGTTATTTTTTAATAATAGTTATTATTTATTTATTTATTTCAGACAGCGTCCGTAAGTGTTATTAAGAAATTAAATTATAGCTAGGATTAATAAAAATACATTAAAACACTTTTATAACAAGAAACATTTAAAAAATTGTGTTATAAATCCACAAATAACAAATACTTAAACTATTATGCTGCTATGTTTTTCAAAATCTAATAATTAGCATTTTTTATCGACCGACGATTAACAATACTTATTTATATTTCTATTCTTGACCACTGAATTGGGACAAAATTTTATGTTTATAAAACGTCCCATGTTTTTAAATATTACTACTAAATATTAGCACAGAATAAATAATAGATACGACGACCACGAAGATGTTGTTCAATACGTCCACCTCTCACACATAAACAAAGAATATATTATAGATTGATTTATTAAAAATTGTTTAAATATAAGAAACTTCTTAACAATTTTAATGCATAATATTTATGCCCTACTTATTTTTATTGTGATGGTCGCTGGGATTCAAAATTGCTTTTCAATCGAATTACTTTCTAATAACAGAAACTTTGCAATGTATTTGCATGGAAGATTGCTCTACATTGCTAAACAGTACATTTCAATTTAGATATTTTTTTTAAATTTAGTCCAGCCATGAGGACTTTTAAATTATTTTTATTTTTTACTACTCAAAATAACAAAGTTTAAGTAAATTTTCCATTAGAATGTTACAATCCAACTTTTCCATTATTAGTAGGACAGGTTCACACAATCGACGTGCCTGTTTTCTTTTAAATACAAAGAAAATACTTAGAGGAATATACGAATAGTGTCCATATTTTCAAAAGTTACAGTACTCGTACACTGTATTTAAGCAAGTAGATAAGCTTTTCTTAATAAAAATATGTGCAAAAATTTATAATATGCATTAGTACCGCATAATTATTTTTTCCTTTTGTAATTTATATCCACGTTTCATTTTCACAAAAACTCCATTTCCTTTAAATTTGAGAGCCCAAGAAGCTTTTCTTTAAGACTTTAATGTTTCATTGTTGAATGGCACTCCTAAAAAGCCACAGAATGCAATTGCTTTTAAAAATCATTACTAAATTGCAATTGTTATAAAGTATTGTAAATGAAGGAAAGAAATTTAAAATACATTGACGTTTTTTTTTATTTCATGCCTGTTTCTTTTTAAATACAAAGAAAATACTTAGAGGTATATACGAATAATGCCCATATTATCAAAATTTATAATATTCGTACATTGTATTAATTTAGGCAAGTAGACCAGCTTTTCTTAATACTTGAATAATATACAGGATGTCCGGTTTCCGATGTTCGATACTTTAAGGGGTTAAAATATTAAATCGACAAATCAGGGATCAATGATTTTTTTTTCGCCATCAATAAAAAAATGGCAGCACTTTAAAAAAAATTGTTGGCGAAGCATAGATGCTTGTATTAATTTAACAATATCTAACCAAGTAGAAGACTTTCAAAAACAAAAATTATATATTATTATATATTTTGTTCGTGGATATTGAGAGAAACGCGATATGATCCAAACTTTTTAAAAAGAATTATGTGGACAGACGAAGCTACTTTCACGCGATCAGGGTATACGAACTACCGTAACGAACACCTGTGGCTTCAAGAAAATCCACATGCGATCCGCCCAAGTTCTTTTCAACATAAATTTTCTGTCAACGTTTGGGCCGGAATGATTGACGACATTCTAATTGGACCAATCATTTTACCTGAGACAATGAATAGCCCAAGATTCCTAAATTTCCTGGAAACGAATTTTTTGGATGCTTTATTGGAGTTACCATTGGCCTACAGGGCCAGAATGATTCTGCAATTGGATGGTGCTCCGGCACACTTCGCGCTTCTTGTGCGGAATCATTTAAATGCACACTATTCGTCGTGGATCGGACGCGGAGGAACAATTGCTTGGCCACCGCGGTCGCCGGATTTAACACCTCTCGATTTTTTTTGTGGGGCACACTCAAACGAAGAGTGTATGTAAATATGCCAAATACACGAGAGGAGTTAGCAGAAAAAAATAATTCAAGCAGCAAACGAATTGCGAGAAGACAAGGCAATGATCCAGCGCTCTACGCAACACGTTGCACTAAAAGCAACAGCATGTCTGCAGAGACAAGGAGGTCACTTTGAGCAGTTTTTGTAATTATTTTGCCAAATTAAATGCAATTGATATAAATTAGTTTGTTTTATTTCATTTGCTAGTGTATCCGCACTTTTCAAGTAAATATGTTTACACTGTCATAGCTCCTAAACTATCTAACTCAGAGTTAAGATTTAAATGTGCATTTATAGCAAATGTCCTGTATTATAATAAAAATAAGTAAAAAAAATTGGTTAACACGATGGTTTTTTTTAAAGCTAAGAATCTGAAAAACAACATCAATTTGTTGTCTAATTTATTTTTTCAAAAATGTTTTTTACTAATACTGAAAAATTAAAAAATAATATTTTATATCTAGATTTATTGTCTACACTATTAACTAACATTTGAAACCAATTTTGTTTTTGAAAGTCTTCTACTTGGGTAGATATTGTTAAATTAATACAAGCATCTATGCTTCGCCAACAAATTTTTTTAAAGTGCTGCCATTTTTTATTGATGGCGAAAAAAAATCATTGACCCCTGATTTGTCGATAAAATTAATTGTATTTTAACCCCTTAAAGTATCGGACATCGGAAACCGGACACATTGTATATGTGAATATTTACATTATGCGAAAAATTTATGCTAGTGCCGCAAAATTATTTTACGCCAAGAATTATTTATTGAAAGTGTATTTTAAGATGTAAAAACTGCTGAATAATAATAACGAACGTGTTTTATTCATTCCTTTTGTAATTTATATCCACGTTTGGACTTCACAAAAACTCCATTTTTTTAAATTTGAGAGCCCAAGAAGCTTTTCTTTAAGACTTTAATGTTTAATTGCTGAATGGCACTCTTGAAAAGCTACAGAATGCAATTGCTTTTAAAAATCATTACTAAATTGTAATTGTTATAAAGTAGTGTAAATGAAAGAAATTAATTTAAAAAACGTTAAAGGTTTTTTATTTCCTCTACTTCACGATTTATCAGTTTGTAATTGTCTATAACCTGTTAGCTCGCGAGGCCATGCGTTCGGTCGCGACCGTAATGGCGGGAAAATTTGCAAATTAGCAAATTTTTTGCTATATTGCAAATTTTGCTATATTTTCACTTTGAGACAATATTTATGGATAAAACCTACAGGAATTCTTGTTGAATGTATAAACTATTGAATAAAATTATTTTGGTTACTAGAAATTATAATAAAATTCATAAATCACACTTTATAGCGTAGTAGTAGTATATACTTCACTTTTAGTGCCAAAATTACTACTAATTTGAATTCTACACTTTTGTTTTTGGAGAAATTTATATGAAAATGTTTGGAAATATGTATATTTTTATGTTTTATGTGTTTCTATTCGTTACTCATACCAAAATATTAAAATATTAAAAAATAAAAAAATAATAATAATATTTATCTGTATGACATTTCGAACAATATTTCAAAAATATTTTTTGTGTGAATTTGAAATAAATACAACGTCAAGTTATTTGAAATATGTAAGAAAACTATTTTTACTTACATTTTACACTAAAAATAAATGAGAATTGGAAAAATAACACATTTATGACCCAACCGCCAAAATGGGCGTTCCGTATTTCGAAGTACTTTTGGTAATTTACTTTTCACTTTTTATACCACAAATTATATATCTACGTGTTTACTATATTACAAGGAATATAAAAAAGTATAATGCTTTCGTTTTTAGTCCAGACACAAATATAAAATTCTATAAAAAAAGACGGAGCACGTTCATCAATGCGACACGTGGAACGCAGAAAGTTCAGAGTGATTTCTTTTTTTTTTTTTTTTTTCTAAGAAACATTGCCAGGTTATGGTTTAAAATAAAAGAACATATCTTCTGTCTTTGATCTATTGCATAGTGTACTTTGGTTTTGTTTTAATTAAAAAAAGTATATTTAAAATCTTGTTTCAAATAATGGAGCAGAAGTCATCTTTGTGCATGCATTGATTTTTATTTTATTTATATAGAAGAGGTACGGTTCACCTGACGTTAAGTAACTACCGCCGCCCATGAACAACCGCAACACCAGGGAAATTGCAGGAAAGGAGAGCTCGTTTCTTGAAGGTCCCTAGGTCGTATCTGCCCGGAAAAATCGTCGATTGTAAACTATTCCACAGAGAGACCGTACGTGGAAGAATACTCCTACTGAAATGTACAGTGGAAGGCCGCTAAGCATCCAGACGGTGTAGATGGTATAGGAAGGTTTGCCGTGTAGTGTTTTTACGAAATTTGACGGCTGGAATTAATTCGAACAATATCTCAGAGCACTCCTCGTGCGAAATATGCGAAAGAAATAGCGATTCACTGGCGCTGCGAAGAGATGCAACATCTCTTCGCAGCGCCAGTGAATCGAGCCGATCGGAAAGCACTCGGTCGTCGAGAATTCGAGCCGCTCTGCACTAGATGCGGTTAAGTGGAAGGAGCTGGCACTGGGGAGCCCCAGCCCAGAGATGGAACAGTATTCCATGTGCGGCTGAACCCGCGTCTTGTAAAGTTGAAGGCGGCTTGCAGGCATGAAATACTGTCCCGCTCTGCTGAGCACGCCCAGCTTTTTAGAGGCCAATTTGGCCTTCTCTTCCAAGTGACTACGAAACTTCACGTCACTCGATAGGTCGACACCGCGAATCCCGATACTAGCTGAGTCAACAAGGGGAGTGCCTTGAAACTGAGGAGATACGATAAAGGGGTTTTTTAGCGGTTAACGCGCAAACATGTGTCTTCTGATGGTTAAACTTGACTAGATTTAGTCGCCCAAAATCCGAGGCTTTGTTCAACCAAGACTTGACTACAGACACAAGTTTGTCCTGGCACTCGGAGACGTTTTCCCGAGAAACATTGGCACGGCCGGTGTACAGATCATCACCAGTGCTGTCATCTGCATATCAATGAATGTTTCCGGTTTTCAACATATTATTGTGCTCTTAATACTTATAGAATCAGCATGCCGAGATACAAGTTAATTAAAATTGCATCATCTTTTTGACCAATTGCAACTAAAAGACTATTTCCGTAAAACATCGAATAATAAATTGAGACCATATTTGATATATAATATGTACTTTCATAAATTTGTAAAAAGAGTATTTATTAGGGAAGTATGACGTACTGACAAGTTAACAATCACAATAGTTATTAAGAATTTAAAAAAAGTCCCTATGTTCTTATGGCGTCGACGACTACTACATAGCAACATAATGGCTTTATGTTTCCTTGTACACTTTACGTTAATATACAAGGTACTAACAATTTCCAATTCCTAATATTCTGCAGTTTCGTACTGGCAAATGCAATGTTTGGCGATCCTGATAAAGTGACAACCTGATGAAACACGCCGACAGTCGATGAATGCAGGTGAATCAGGTCCGTTTTTGTGGCAATCTATGGAGGAGGCCTATGTTCAGCACTGGACTTGTGATGGGTTGTATTATTAGTAGTATAAATAGTACTAGTAGTACTATTCGAAAGTTTTACCATGCCTGACGGTGAATCAAACAGGAAAATGTAATAAAATATGAAAAAATGCAAAATATATAGAAGAATAAGTTGTAAGGCCTAATTATACGTATGGGGTGACATGGACTGTACGATTTTTCGTGATAATAAAATCCACCAATAGGATAACTTTACTTTCCTAGTCTCACTCAGCGATGGTCTGGTGGAATAAATCTTAGTGAAGCGAGCGGCGAACGAAGGAAACGTGTAAGGGATGTATGTAATGTATGCGAGGGATGTGTGCGAGGTGGTATGACTAAGCGTGCTAAGTGATTACCAGTCGATAAACCTCCTCGAACATCCAGCATTTTTATGAAATGGCTTCGCTATAAATCCTCGCACCGCTTAGCTTGTTAGTACATCTCCGGAGGAAACGCAGTCTTGACGGGATGTAATGAGTTAAGGATAAAGTACCCGTATACATATTTTTATAAAAAAGCATATTGCCCTTATTGCGTGGTTGCGTTATTCCGTGATTTCAAAAACTGGCAGTACTAATATATCAATCTACGAATAATGTTTGAATGTATTTTCCTTCATTATAAGCATCGGAGTTATCTCTAAAAAAAGTATTTATTGTACGATAGTTTTTTTTAGTGATAAATACACAGTTCGTTTATCGTGAAATGTTTCTGTATATCATCACTATTTGATATTCTAGCGACGTAAAAATACTATTCATTTGGAAAGTCTCCGTTATTATCTTTACGCGTAATCCGACGTGAGTAAATTAGATGGGCGGGTTTTGAGAGTAAAGTTATAGTTATGTTGGTCACATATTGTATATTTAGATTCAAAATTAAAGCAAAATATTTGTAGATAAAAATTGATCATGTATGTATCATAATATTATAATGGATCGGGGAAAGGTTTATTCGTATTTTATTTGTATAAAATTGAAGAAAAATCTCTTCGGTTGTTCTGTTTGTATTTGGCTGGTTTTAATATCAATGCGTATAGGACATTAATAAAAATTAAAATAAAAAAACACTTTCCGCCATCTTTAAATCCTGTCCGCCAAAATGAGTGAATCTAACGAAGAAATTCGATACATTGTAAAGTTTTATAACAAAAATGGGAAAAATGAGACTCAAACCGCAGAAAAATTGTTACGTTTATGGAACTAATACAGTGTCAGTAAGAGTAGCGCAAAATTGGTTCAAGCGGTTTTAGTCCAGGAATTTTGATGTCAAAAATGTAGCTCGCTCTAGTCGCACTTATAAGATAAATCGACGCCATTTTTTTTTTTTGAAAAAATGGAGCAAGATCGGCATATTAGTAGTAACAACATAGCCGAAAAGTTGAGAATTGACTACAAAATAGTTTTGACCTATTTCAAAAAGTCTTGTTATACAAAATAGCTCGATATATATGTCCCACACGAGCTCACTGAATGAAACGTAATGAATCGCTTACTAATTTGCGATTCTCTATTGAAATGTAATGAAACAAAACCATTTTTTTTAAAGATTGATCTATGTACACAATTACAAAAAGTACATTCTGTAAATATTAGGAACAAGCACGACTTAGTTATATCAATTACTCGACTCCAAAGAGTCAGTAATTCCTTCATAGGGTAGTGTGTACGTTTATTTAACAAAGTCCCAGAAAATGTGCAGATTTTATCCATCAAAAGTTTTAAAATATTTAAGCAAAATTGTTTTGTAAGGGTTATTATACTACTGAAGAGTACATGATTGATAATAACCCCTGGAAATGTGATGATCGCTATCATGATGTTTCTACATGTTTTCGTAACACTTGTTTAAAATATCATATTCTAAGTAGTGCTTTTAAAACTAAAGTACCGCTGTGTTTCTTGCTGGTTCTCCCCCAAGACAGGTCTTTTCCGAACCAGTAGTAAAAGTAAAAAACGACTTGCAATAAGTACTACATGTAATCTATATTGAATAAAATGATTGTATTCTATTTTATTCTATTCATTTATCGATATAAAATATTAACTGTCAAATAATAGCCGTGCATTAACAGGTGAAGAGACAGAAAAATCATCCAAAATCGTAAATATCGCTGATTAGCGATAAGTAACAACATTACGATGCGATGATATCAGTTCTGCGCAGTTCGCGCTCACCAAGCCTCTTCCCCCCGGACCTCTGAGGTGTTCAGACGTGTACAAAAAGTATTACCGTATTACTATTATTTTAAATAAAGATTAATTAAAGTTATCTGCCAAAATTCGCGACATAAAAATAGGAGTACAGGAAATTGAAGAGCTATCAGTGACCGGCCGCTCCTAGTCCTCCGCTGCAGTGACACCTCTCGCAGCCCTAACGGCTACTCGTTGCCGCGAATCACCGCCCATCGCCGCCTATGCACTAACTACGAGGGCAGTGCGACGTACGGTGAATAAGCTGTGCATGCTTTGGTCACCCTACGATACGTCTTCGTGGGAGATATGTAGCAGTACTCCTAGTACATTACCTTAACAAGCAATCGGTGTAACTTCACAGCTACATACTCACTTAAAGTGATGGTTCGTGTTCTCCTGGTATTTTGCTATACGAACATTCATATTGACCTATTGTTATTTAATAATATTTTAATAAAATGCCTTTGAAACGCACCCCACCACAAAACGTACATGCATCGGAGACTGATTCAGAGAGCGTAGGTGGAAGTGTATCTGACCTACAAAAAGCAGAAAGCAACATCAATGTAAGCGTTGATCGCATGAAGAGAAAAAGGGAAAATGAATTACATAGTTTTATGCAAGAGGTGCGTAGTATGGTTTCCAAGTTTGTCTTCGATCAAACAAATAAATTACAAGTCTTAGAGTCATCATTAAGTGAAATAAAATCGCAAAACAGTACATTACAGTTATGATTGGAAACATTATCTTACAAATATGATGAATTTCAAAAAGAAATAGAAAATTTAAGGAAAGAAAGGAAGGAGCACATCTCTTATATAAAACAGCTCGAAATTTAATTGAAAATCTAGAAAGACACACTCGTTCAACAAAGCTTGAGATTAGAAATGTACCAAAATTGCTAAATGAAAACAAATAGGAACTTACAAATGCAGTTAAAACATTGGAAATATATTAAATTTGCAAATACAGACCGGGGATATAAAAGATATATATCGAGCCTCTGCAAAACCCAATGCCTTAAAACCAATAGTAGTCGACTTTAACACCGTACTGATGAAGGAAAATATTATAAAAACCCTTAAAAAACTTACACTAAAAGAGAAGAATGAAAAATTAAATACAAAAATATTTGGTTTAGATAGTTCTCCTAAACAAATATATATCTTGGAGGCTCTTACTCCAAAACTCCAAAAGGAAGGCGACTATTTCTCTTGGAGAGGGACTTCGCAAAAACAAATGAATTTTCTTACTGTTGGACATCTTACGGTAAAATTTATTTACGGAAGACTGCCATCAATTCGTATCGAAGAAGAAGGAGACTTCACAAAAATAAAAGAGAAAACTGCCTTGTGACTACCTACTAGATTTTATTATTTATTTTAATTAATTATTTCAAACGTTTTAAATACTATATAAATCATATCTGCATGCTCCTTTATGATCCATTACTCCATATTTTATTTAGGCATAGTGTATCAAATTTTCGAATAATTAATCATAATCATGTAAACACTTCACACAAAACTCTTTATACTTCAGAAATTCAAAACTTTACTCATATATTACTATATTTTTATGAACTATTTTATTATGAGATTTTATGTATCCTGTTTGTATCAGTTATACCCAATTTACACTTGTCACTTAAACTCTATGATAACATAATTTATTACATAACACACACAATCAATTATAATCATGGTTTCACTAGTAATCTACGAGCACTCTTTTGAATGAAAGCGAAAACCTACAATGCCATATGCCAAAAATTTACAATTTATGTAGATGGTTAACTTACCTGAAGTACTGTTGTTACATATATATTAGATTAAATTATTTTATCACGTGTATCATCGAACACCACGTGCAATACTTACAAATATAAACAATACACTTTTCTTTGGTATTAATTTTAGTAAATTAATTGTAATAGAGAATTTTTATTATGAGTTGTACCTGTTTTTGATGAACAAAAGACGATACTCTTCAATAACTTATTGTTGCGTTTACATACATGGGTCTTATTTTATAAATGTATGTTGTCGCATAATAATTAAAAAAGCAATTACATCTTCTGAAATACTAATACTTATAAGAAGGAACGTTAAAGTAATATTCTGTAATAATATAGAGCCGTGGTAGCTCAGATGGTTAACGCTCGCTGTAAATATAACATAACGCGAGTAACCCGGGTTCGAACCCCGCCGGCACCAATGAAATTGTTAATTGCAATTTTAAGTACTGATTTACCACGTGCTCGGCGATGAAGGAAAACATCGTGAGGAAACCTGCATGTCTGAGGAATAAGAAAAAAAATATTTCGAAGACATGTGAAGTTCGCCAACACGCATTGGGGCAGCGCGGCGGACACTTCCTTGCCCTAAAACCCCCTCAGAAATGAGGGGAGGCCTGTGCCCAGCAGTGGGACGTATATAGGCTGTAACTTTACTTTACTTTAACTTTACTGTAATAATATATGTCTATAGCGGTTACTTTATTAAAAGATAATATTCTGCAAGTACTAGACCAAACTGGAATAATAAATTGTTATAGATCTGATAATCCGTCGAAATGCTTAGAAACACTGTCCGTTGCTTGTCCAGAACAAAACAAACGGTCCATATGTATTGTTTCCATCAGCATACGCAGACTGTAAATTGTAACTTGGAGATGTTTGCATTATACCTAAGCCAATTTGATATAAATATAGATTAACAGAATGCTGGTCTCACCAGGACTATGAGCCTCCAACACTGGCCGGGTACAATGTTGTAGTACTTGTAATACGGCAATTTCTCGACGGAGTTCGGCCTCCTGGTGAAGAATTCTGGCTACTAGGTTGTGTCTATGCAAGTACTCAGAGTAAGAAAGCGCCGAACAACCGGATATAACATGCCTAAGTGACTCACCGGGATGGCGACAAGCTCGACAGATCTCGACGGTGCCATCCTTTAGGATGTATCTCCGATAGTTGTTGGTCTTAATATCCTGATTTTGTATTGCACAGACAAAACCCTCGGTTTCCCCGAAGAGGTCTTGCCATTGCTCGTTGGCTAAGGATAGAGGGGTAAGTCCCTTATCACAAGAAATGACGTCCTTATAGAATGGATCATCCGATCTCGCCAGGAAGTAATCGCGGAGGCTGCACACTTCGCGATTATGTATGGTGAGCGCGCTCAGGAAGCCACGCCCACCATGCTTTCGCGGCAAGTACAGCCTCATTACCGACGATCTCGGATGATGCATCCTATGGGACGTCGTGGTAGTGCGGACTTTTCTATCCAGGGCGTTAAGTTCAGTCTGAGTTCACCTGAGTATGCCAAAGGTATACACGAGGACAGGCATGACCCAGCCGTTATAAGCGTGTGCCTTATTCACACCGGACAAAAGGCTGATAAGCACTTTGGTCAAGCGTGCATAAAACATGTCGCAAACGGACTGTTTCATACCAGGCTCATCGATACCGATGTTCTGTGACATACCCAGGCATCCGTATGTTTCAGCCTCGGAAAGGGTTCTTAAGTTGACGGGCATAGATAAGTCTATGCCCTCAGAGTTAGCAACCCTTCCCTTTTCAACGTAGAGGACCGCACACTTATCCGTCCCCAGCTCCATTCCAATGGAATTGCTAAATTCACAAGTGATATTTAACAATTCCATAAGATGGGATCGACTGGAGACGAATAACTTGAGGTCATCCATATAGAAAAGGTGGGTCACTTTTGTCCCTCCTTTCCGTAGCTGAAATCCCCTCCCGGAGCCCTCTAGTAAGGTACTGAGAGGGATCAGAGAGAGGCAGAACCAGATTGGACTCAGACAATCGCACTGGAAGATAGCCCTTCTTATCCTTATTTGGTTATCCGCAGCCATCATCCGCTCGCCCAGATGACAAAGGATCGTACTCCACTGCCCCATACACTGCTCGAGGAAGTCTCTAACTGTACAGTCTATCTTGTACAGCTCAAGGACTCTCTTTAGCCATGTAGGGGCACCGAGTCGAATGCCTTTCTGTAGTTTATCCAGGCGGCGGAGAAGTTGCGACGGTTGCGTTTCACCACTTTGCCAATGACCGTGTCAATGAGGAGTGGTTCCTTGGTTCTACGACCACCGCCCCGACATCCATTTTGAGTGCGCGACATCACCTGATTTGAATCCAAGTGACCAGTGATTCTCGCGCTCAAAATGGATATTAGTGTCTTATATATGGTCGTTAGACACGTGATGGGGCAGTATTTGCTCGGGTCTGTGGTACCCTGGTCTTTAGGAACCAAATGGGTGATCCCAGTAGTGAAGAGGCTCGGGAGCGACTTCTGGTTGAGAGCCTCTTGAAACTGTCGGGCGAGCACAGTGTGACACACCACGAACCCCTTCAGCCAGTAGTGATGCAGCCCGTCAAGCCCCGGACTTTTCCAGTTCGGGGCCCTACGGACCGCCTCAGCTACGTCATCCGGTGTTATGATGACGGGGTCCATAGGCGTTATACTCGCACACTGACTCGCCACAACTTCCGTCCAAGGGCCCTTGCTGTGGTTTACGGGCTCTGACCACAGGCCGCGCCAGAATGCTCCAGTGTCGGCCGGATTCGGTGCTGAGCCCTTTCCACTTACCATTAGTCGCTCCAAAAATTCATACAGTCTCTTCAGATCACTTTGGAAGAGACGATTCTGGTTGAACCGTGTCAACATCTCGGTATATCGCCGAATCAGCTTTCCCCATGCAGCGATTCTCTGCTTCAGATCATCTATGCGCTCCGTCAGTTTTTGCGTTATATCCGGCTGAGACAAACTGACATTTGTCCCAGCAAACGCCATCCTGACGGTGCGCACAATTCTTGGCCTATTATTGCCTGATCTGAAGCATATCAGTCTGCCGATGAGAGCTCTAGCCTTTGCGATACGTTCTTCAATTCTTCTTCTCCATGCTAGGATAGCGCTAACTTGGCTAGTAGCGCGTCCAACCGTGGAAACCCTGGCGCCTATGATTCGGCAGACTGCCAGCGCGGCGCAAAAAGAATTGAGTCCGTCCGGTGTTCAGCATTGGATTCAGAGCCCTCACGACAGCCCGATTCCGCTTGCTTAGGGCTATGCGGGGAAGTCTCGGTCGATTTTCGAGAGGCGAAGTGCGCGTTTCCACGATTGCCTCTTCCAATGTACTCCTCATATGCTCTAATTTCAGTTCCAAGGCGACTGTTCCATCATCGTTTGAACCAACCACAACTGGGGTATTCACGGAGGCATCCACGTTTGCGGGTTGCTCTACCATTTGTGGCGCTGCATCCTCAGCCGTACCATTTTCATCCGATGAGGGAACAGCCTCACGTCGTAGCCGTTCGAGTTCGGCGACATCAAATATATTCGAGCGTAAGATATACCGGACTCGGTCTGCCAGGTTTTGCTCTGTGATGATTAAAGATGGCTCCAGCTCAGCAAAAAGACGATGCATCCTAACCCGATGCGCCAAACATACAGTTTCTTCCCCTCTTGCCCTAAAGTACGCCCGCAGTGCGTTTGCATTCATTGTTTGTGACCAACGCATGCGACGTGCTCCACCAGTGTCGGGTGCCGCTTGCTGAGTCCGAGACGGCCTAGCCGACACCAAGCCTTCTGGTAAGGATGATGGATGCGGAGGGCTGCTAGGTGACCGTGCAGCTCCTCGCGCTTGGCTGGCGGCCCGCATGCTGCCGCGTCCGGCGCCAGCTCCAGACGCGCCCTGGCGACCCCCAAGTAGCGGCCCTATGCGCGTGCCATCATCCATTTTATGGGCGCCAAATAACGGGAGACGCCCAAGCCCGGCACCGTTTCGCGGTTCGGTCATATGCACAAACGGACCTTTGCACCCACAATTTTGCCTAGGCACGGCCTCTTGGCGGGCTGCTAACTGACTGCGCCGAAGTAGCAGTTTTGTCACATAACTGTTACGTCCGCGGACGATGGGTTCATCACTTCCCTACGCCTTAAGGCGTAAGCCTTAATTTTTGCTTAATTAATAATAATAATAATAATTATTATTATTATTTTTATTAAGCAAAAATTGTTTTGTAAGGGTTATTATACTACTGAAGAGTACATGATTGATAATAACCCCTGGAAATGTGATGATCGCTACCGTGCTGTTTCTAAATGTTTTCATAACACTTGTTTAAAATATCATATTGTAAGTAGTGTTTTCAAAACTAAAGTACCGTTGTGTTTCTTTCTGGTTCTCCCCAAGACAGGTCTTTTCCGAACCAGTGGTAAAAGTAAAAAAGGACTTGCAATAAGTACTACACGTAATCTATATTGAATAAACTGATTATATTCTATTTTATTCTATTCATATATATCAATATAAAATATTAACTGTCAAATAATAGCAGTGCATTAAAAGGTGAAGAGACAGAAAAATCATCCAAAATCCTAAATATGGCTTAATGGAGTACTTTTATCTACCGGCAAATGTACGTTATAGAGCGGAATAAAATTTTATCTACTCTCCCTCTCCTCCTCCGGGTAGACGTCACCCTTCATACGTCAGAAAGTGTTGAAAGTAAAAAAAGCAAAGTACAACCTATACGTTGAATAAACTAAATTTCGGATTTTATGGTTTATTTCACTACTTTTACACTCTTTAATCCCGACGTTTCGGACGTGTTACAGCAACCATGGTCACGGAGTGGGGCTTAAAAGTAATGTGAAAATTGAAAATAAATGCGATACAAATCCGTAAATTTAGGTTTTATTCATTATGTGTAGTGTTCGCGTAAATTTAAGAAATCATTATGTGAACCTATATACGTCTCACTGCTGGGCACAGGCCTCCCCCTCATTACTAAGAGGGTTTTGGGGCAAGGAACTGTCCGCCATGCTGCCCTAATGCATATTGGCGAACTTCACATGTCCTAGAGTTATTTTTTTTCTTATTCCTCAGACATACAAGTTTCCTCACAATGTTTTCCGTCACCGCCTAGCGCGTGATAAATCAACACTTAAAATTGCAATTAACAATTTCATTGGTGCCGGCGGGTATTGAACCCGGGTTACTCGCGTTCTTTTATATTTACAGCGAGTGTTAACCATCTGAGCTACCACGGCTCTGATCCGAAAAGTCCTGAAGGGCGATTTTTTTTTTAGTTTTAACGAAAACCTTACACGATGCATGAAGTTTGCTGGTACGAAATGATTCTTGATAAATTTACTATCAACCTATTTTGATTATTTATGATTATTATGCTTTTATTAAGATTCGGCCAATCAGCAAAATATAGCAAAAAAAAATAGATAAATGATACTTATGTTCATATTTCGTGGCAGATTGCGCGGCAACTATAAATTATATCGCTTTTGTATGTGTAAGAGGGTGATAGCAAATTTATTAAAGATTATTTTGCACCTACCCACTTTTCAAGTGTCGTTTACTGTTTGATAACTCGAAAATACCTGATTCTGGCGCGTGGGGGTGACGCTTACTCGGAAAGGGGAGAGCGAGTGGATAAAATGTGCAGTTATATTTTATCCACACGCCCTCTCTTTAAACGTACATATGCCGATATATAAAATTATTCTATTAATTTTGCCAGTTCTTAAGCTAAAATGATTGAACTAACCTCGATCATAGAAGCGTTCATTGATGGTTTCTCTCGATTCTCATCGAGCGGCTTGAGTTCATGCGTCGCGTCGTTCGTGCGCCGAGCTGAGTGTTGGATTATTTTAAATTTTCATTATCCCTTAAAGTATGCGTCCAAATAACATGCAATAAACCGCAAAGTTTATCATCCTAAAAATGTCTTAATAACGTAGTAACTTTCGTTCGTAGGGATTAATATGCCATGCCTAATAATAACGCTTATAAATCACATTTTAATTTTCAATAATTTTTGTCACAAAATACCTTATTGAGGCTTATGTATAAAAAGAAGGCATATGGTATTTCGGACTTTTTCAAATGAAATAACGATCTGTATTTTTGTAGAATATTGTATTTACGTATCACTAACTATTACGCCAGCGCATGTGGTTAAACCATTTCGGAAGCGCTCTATGTTCTGACTTGCTTAACAAAAACCAATATTTTAGGATAGCTAATGTTAGATAGTCTGTATTGTTCCTCATGAACTGGCTATAATATACAAAATAATTTTTCGAATTAGACTGGTAGTTCCATAGATTAGCGACAAACAAAAAAAGCAAAAAAACTTTTCCGCTTTATTATATTAGTATAGATATTGTTTTTAAAACCTTATAGTAAATGACTACCGTAGCTCATGGATAATTATTGCAAATAACATAAAACAGAAACGAATGAAGTAAAGATGTAACATATCATACGCAGACAAACAAACAAAGTTTAAAAAAATGGTTAGTTATGTCTTAATAGCGTGCAAACAAATCGTTGAGCTTAACAGAATTCATTTATTTCGATATTAAATACTGATATGACTATTTTATTTATACGTATAAAGATTAACACTTAATAACTAATGACACTTATTAATTTAGGAATTGAAATTCATAAGTCTAAATCAAAATTATTTCGCTAAAAGCTGTAGTCAAGTAAGTAGTTTGGCGTAATGCTTTGTGGCAATATTATGTTCGGGCGTCCTGTAACCAGCAGTGGACTTGTTAGTTTGAATCACAACAACTTTCGCTGCTATATATTATGTCGTACAATTTTTTATTTGAGCAAATCTGCGAATTAAAAATGACACTTGCTTCCAACATTTCATTATTGTTTAATCAGCCCATTGTGCGTGAGTCGTAAAACGGAAAAGTCATGCAGTTACTATTCTTTGTCTTTTATGTTGACTGTACGAATACGAATGCCGCAATTTAGCTGTATTGTTAGGTTGTAGCGTAACTAGCCGTACTTATCTAAGCATTCGGTACAGTAAACTTTGAATAAAGGAAAAGTCACGGTCGAAATAATTTATTTTATCAACTTGTAATTATTAAAAAAGCACCAGTTACTTGAATCCACCGTGTCGTTAATACATTCTTGGAGTTATGTATACTTTTTTAAACTTCCGTATCATATTATTTAAAATTTGACCTGCACAAAGTTCAATGACTTTATTAAACTAAGTTTGTATAATTTTTGATTCCCCTGAGAAAGGTAATCGCTACCAAGCTATCTCTGTTTGTGTTTTGAATTATAACATACATGATCGTAAGCTGTTTTTTTTTAAGTCCTGCTGGGTTTCTGGCTGGTTCTTCGCAGGACATAGGTTTTTTCCGAACCAGTGGTAAATTAAGAAAAGTGACTTTCAATAAGTATTATTTATAATCTATTTTGAAACAGTTTAACTGTTTCTGTTTCTTTACTTTTCTATACTTTTAAAATTGTAACCAGTATATATTTCTTTCTTTGGAAAACTTAATCAGTAATGAAGGCATGAAGGCTGGATTATGTTATGTCCTACTGTCAAAACTTATATATCTATGTCTTAGTAGCTTATGATAAAAGAAAGTAAATTCAAACATAATGTATAGACACATAAAGCCAACATATTCGTTTGGTTTTTTTGTTTAAATTCAAAGCATATATTTAAAATAAATAATCTTCTGTGAGTATCAATATATTCTGTACGTTATGATTTCTTATATTTACGCGAACACTACACACCACTCAGTCACCCGAAACGTCGGGAATTAAAAATAAAAATAATTAAAATAATAAATCGCGATAAAATCCGTAAAAGTACTTTTAATCAATATTTTGTACGTTGTTCAAAACATTGACGTAAGTGGTTTCATTAATTAATTTATTAAACACCTGGGAAGATTTTTCACTTAAGACTAACTCGTACGTAACGTGATTTTGCACACTTATTATTTATGCCATAACCCGCTAGCTCAGAAAGAACAGCAAACAGTTAAAACATTTTGTTGGGTCTGAAAATGGGAGTTGTCCAATGAGGAATATCCAGCAAATATGCATTCCATGTGTCCATTCTAGGTGATTCAAAACATCCCATCCAATCTCTAAAATGTAGGCAGTAAAGATATACATACTCGTATAATGAACATTCTTCATGATCGGACAGGCTTCCCGATTGAGGTGCATTATCAAGAGAAATATTCCTGTTTTAAATTTCGTAAACGACTTTTGACACGTAGTTAATGCACCATCGCAATTATACATCACATTTCATTGATTGAGTGTGTATGTTCTCGTTTGGGTTTAGCGCTGAGCCAACATAGGTACTTAAATCTCGTTGAAAGGTAAAAAAATTATGTTGCAGAAATAAATAGTAGCGTCGGCAAGTGTTGCCCTAGACGTTGATCGTCCAAATTGACAAAATGTTGAAGATGGACCACATTGAGAGCATCCTTAATTGACGAACATGTATGCTTGAAAGTGAAAGTCCATAGTGCCTTATGATTAACAGGCGTGAATATTTATGTTTATATGTATGTAGAATTCCGTAATTGGGATATGTAAAAAGAATAAAGGAGGAAAGTGTGACAAAGCAAATGTATGCTGCATGAGTGAACGACTTAGTTGGTAAGGCACACCTTTTACGGAAGGTTAAAGAACAAATTGGCAATATATTGAAAATGACCCCAATTAAGAGTACCTTTAGTGGACGAGCATGTGTGTATATATCGGGCCGTATATAGCATTTTTATTAAAATATTGGTAAATAGTATCGATGTATTTATAAATGACTGTTAAGGACTCGTTGTAGCTCTGTGCTTTTAATATGACACTCCTTACAACTCCCGCGGAATAAAACAGAGCAAATATAAATAACCTAATATATTTTGCGTGCAAACAGGTAAAGCTAAAGCGAAAATTCCCTTATTATAATATAATGATAATAAGAATATATAAAATGAATATTAGTCATAGGGCGCAATAATGGCGCTTCTTGGGTGAAAGAGAAAACGATTTCTGTTTCGTAAATTGTGATTGTGAAGAAAGTTCGGTCTTTAAATTTGCTTCGTGAAAAGTTGATAATTTCCGGAAATAGCAGTTATAATTTGATTTTGTACCACATAGGCATGAAAACTTTTGAGCGCCTGATATAAAAATGCAGAAAAACCGCTTATTGTAAGCTTTATCGATAAAATTTCCCGCAGATGAAAATCTACCATTTCATGATTGCGGTTTTAAGTGAGGCTTTCAGTCAGAAATAATGGATTTTAATTTTGTGAAAGCTTACCATTTATCTGTTTATTATATAGATTAGGCAGGAATTTTCTAAAACGTGCGTTAAAACAAAGCTTTCGTCTTTACTACTTCACACATTTTTATATTTTATACGGGAATTATATGAGGCAGCTCCAATCACATAATCATAATTAGAGCACATCACAAGTCCACTGCTAACACACTTAGCGCCGCCCTACACTTCGCTTACCGATACGAGGCTTCCACTCGAGAACCTTTCTTCCTCCATGAAAATTAAAATACGCTACCAATATTTTATGAAACAAAACCCAACTTTTCTACTTTAAGTCTAAAATAAACATAAAAATCATTGCTAAACCGAATGCTACTTGGTTTATCACCCGATTACCCAAAAAGGAAAGTAATGTCAGGCAGGTATAAAATTTTTTGAATGTTCGTTTAATGTTTATTTGATGTTAAAGTACGAGTTATCTTTAGATACATCTTTATCTCTGAAGTATCATAGGCAACAATTTATGGCAATCATGCCGTATTGTGTTTTGAAACGCAGTCCGAAAAGCGTGTCAATAATCATCATCGTATCATCATTACAGCCCTTTACAAGTCCACTGCTGAACATAGGCCTCCCCCAAGGTATGCCACAAAGTACGGTCCTGAGCCATCTGCATCCATCGACTTCCTGCATGTCTTATCAGGTCGTCACTCCATCTAGTGGGGGGTCGCCCTACACTTCGTCTACCGGTACGAGGCTGCCACTCGAGAACCTTTTTTCCCCAACGGTTGTCGGTTCTTCGAGCTATATTGCCGGCCCATTGCCACTTCAGCTTACTAATCCGTTGGGCTATGTCGGTCACTCTGGTTCTACTGCGGATATCCTCATTTCTACGTTTATCACGCGGAGAAACTCCGAGCATAGCCCTCTCCATAGCTCGCTGAGCGACTTTGAGCGTCCTCATACGGCCAGCAGTGAAGGACCAAGTCTCAGTTCCATATGTTATCACTGGCAACACGCACTGGTTGTACAACTTAGTTTACAGGTTTTGAGGTATAACGAGATTTTAATTTCCCGAAGTAGAAGTTGAATCCGTCGATTGACCTCTCGGTCGAAGTTGGACTTACCTAGCCGGACTATTTGTCCCAGGTAATCGTACTCGTCAACAACTTCGAGCTTAGTGCTACCAACAACTACCGGCATAGGTGTGACATGGACATTAAACATGATCTTTGTTTTTTCCATGTTCATCTTAAGACCTATCCGTTGGGAGGCACTATTGAGGTCATTGAGCATAGTGCTTAAGTCCTCCAGCGATTCTGCCATAAGGACTATATCGTCGGCAAATTGAATGTGATTGATGTACTCGCCATTGACGTTAATACAGTATCCTTTCCAGTCCAGTAGCTTGAAAACGTCTTCCAATGCAGCGGTGAAGAGTTACGGGGAAATAACGTCACCCTGTCTTACACCTCTCTGCAGTTGGATAGGTTTCGTACTCTGGTTCTGCACTCGGATAGCCATCGTAGCCCTACCAAACACTTCAGCACTTCGATATACCGACAGTCAACTTGGCATCGCTGAAGAGACTGTAGCACTGCCCAAATTTCGACGGAATCAAGGGGTAGGTTGCTCCTTTGGGGTCCCTTATTACTAATATTTTTAATAATTAAATTCGCTCATAGTCCACATACGCCAGGCAAAGTGGCAGATTGTACTCTTCAGACTTCTGTACAATTTGCCGAAGGGTATGTATGTGGTCTATGGTGCTAAAGCCTTTTCGGAAACCGGATTGTTCGGAAGGCTGGAAGTCGTCGAGTTTGCGTTCGAGACGATTCGTAATGACTCTCGAAAACAGCACGTAGATGCGGCTCAGAAGGGATATCGGTCTGTAGTTCTTCAAGAGGGCGTTGTCACCTTTCTTGAATAACAAGACCACCGCACTTCTGCTCCACGCCTCCGGAGTAGTGCCACCATGGAGGACGGAATTAAAGAGCCTCTGAAGGACTTCAAGTTCCGGTTTTCCACCCGCTTTCAGAAGCTCCGCTGTAATTCCATCCTCGCCCCGGGACTTGCCGTTTTTAAGGTGCTGGAGAGCCATTCTAATCTCGCTCAGACTGACGTCCGAGATATCATCGGAATAGTGTCGGATAAGACCCGCTCTTAGATCGTTACTCAAAATTGCGTGTGGCTCCAACGATGATGTGTACAGCTGCCCATAGAACCTCTCAATCTCACTGAGAATCTCAGGTGTCCCGGAAACGATGCTGCCACACTCAGTCTTCAGCTTTGACAGTTGGCTCTTACTGGCAGACAGATCTCTGGCAAAGACTTTGGAGCCCTGGTTCCGCTTAATCGCTTCTTCAATACGAGCAGTATTAAATTTGCGTAAGTCTCGTCGCATGCATTTGGAGATCTGTCTGTTCAGTTGCCTGTATGCTGTCAAATCTGTTGACGATTGCAGCCTCATCTCCCGTCTAACAGCCATGAGATTAAGAGTGTGATCGGAGAGCTTTTGTGTTCTTCTGCGGCCGGTCTTGCAGAACTTAGCTCCGACCGCATGGACAGTTTCCACGAGCTTGTCACTCATATCGTCCACTGCATTGCAATTTTCTAGGTACTGAAAGCGGTTACGTAACTCGAGCTGAAAGGTTTCGGGATTCTGGATTAGAGCACGAGGGGGACGGAGCGTTGACTTCATTAGACGAGACCTCTCCAACTTAACGTTTAGGTTCAGTGTGCCTCTAACCGTTCGGTGATCGCTGCCAGTTTTCACCCTTGCGATCACTGAGACATCACTGAACAGTTGGCGTCTGGTCGTCATAATGAAGTCAATCTCATTTTTTGTCGAACCGTCGGGGCTCGACCAGGTCCACTTCCTGTGGGGCCGCTTCTGGAAGAAAGAGTTCATCATAAAGAGTCCCTCTTTCTCCATAAAGTCGGCCAGCTGCTGGCCCCTATGGTTCCGTTGCCCTACTCGAAATTTCCCTATCTTCAGCTCACCGCTTTCTCTTGTGCCTAGTTTTGCGTTGAAGTCTCCCATCAACACCCTGTAGTGGGTTTTGAAGGAATGCATGGCTCTGGAAATATCCTCATACATTTCCTCCACCTCCTCATCGGGATGTGCCGAGGTTGGTGCGTAAGCCTGTATGACCTTCAGCGAATACCGTTTGGTGATTCTGAGTATCAGGTACGCGACCCTCGTCGACACACTCCCAATCTTTACAACGTTGTTTACGAGAGACTTGTGGACGATAAATCCGACACCTCCTTGGGACAGATGGTCGCCCTCCCGGTGATAGAACAAGTTGCCGGACTCGAGGGTTACCGTGTCCTCCCCCTCTCTTCGGACCTCGGATAACCCAATAATATGCCAGCGCAACTTGTCTACCTCTTCTTCCAACTCCAGTATCTTCTCGTCAGTCCTCAGGGTGCGTGCGTTATATGTTGCCAGGTCGAGTCGTCGTAGGTGGCAACTGAACCTCCACCGGAGATTCTTAGCACCCCCTGCCCCGCCGTTACCATGGTCGCCACCGTAGCCAGGAATAGCGGGGCCGCCGGGGACTGGGGGCCGTTTGTTTGCGTCGTTACTCATGGGGGGATATTTGCCATAGTTGCCACGCTTGGCGAGCGGGTTGGCAACCGCAGTTTTTTATTATATCATTGCTGTTATCAGGAAGATGCTGCTGCCCATCTCCTGCCTGTCTCCGCCTGTCGCCTCTTACGACACCCACGGGAAGATATGGGGTAGTGGATATTCTCAACCGCCACTACACGGTGTCAATAAATGAAGAAAGAATTCGTTTGTGAAAACGTCATATTAAAAGATTAAGAAACGTACTAGCAAAGTAAAAGAGAATATTGCAGTGGGTTGTTTTTCTGTTCGACTATACTGCAGATGCATTAACTGCATATAGCAGTATGACTTAAATATACACATCGAGCACATTTTACTTTATCGAGTACGTACGTCAATAATAGTGCAGTATAGTTATGAACCGAAATACCATAATATTTGAATAATCAATTCAACAAGATCATAATTTTTTATCATAATGGTCTCCCAAATGTTGCCCAGCCGAAATTTATTGTTGATATTTATGTCTACATATTATATGCAAATGGTTTCTCGGAAACGCCTGTAGTAATTTGAAATTTTTGCATTTAGGTAATGTTACACTTACCAAGTTTATCTACATAGATATCCCCTTTTTTTCTAACCGAGAGCAAGCTAATTCATCAAGCAAGATATTGAAATCTCGAACAACAAAATTCGGTATAACAAATAAAAGTTTTGTATGTCAAACAACATTATTAAAATATAATATCGATATTGAAGCAGATTTCTCTGTCCGTAAAATAAATTGTGAAAGAAACTCTGCAAGTATCCTCTTTTTAACAACCTTCAAAAAGTTTTCTTTTTAACTATGCAACACACTATATCTTAGGTAACGTAGAACAATGATGCATAATGCAGTCATTGCCCTCCTCGGACATTCTAAAGGACATTTGTCACATTACTGCTTCAATTACATGATAGTATTGATTAATTAATTTCGTTTTTTATTCTTAAAAATTAAAAATCTAACGCACTCAAATGGTTGAATATCTCACAGCGAAGGTACCTTAGAGTTCTTTGCACGTTTTTCAGAGTTCTTAATTCAAATTCAAATTCATTTATTTGCCAGAATTTCTCTGATATGTCTGAAATTGAATCATTTTAGTCTTTTCCATATTAATCTGTAAATTATTACAATAAAGCCAGTCTATTATGTTTTTGATTGCTTTATTTATCTCTATTTCGTATGTATCTGCATTTTCGCATTTCACGATAAGGATTGTGTCATCAGCAAACAAGATTGTGTTATATCGAGTAATATAAGGGAGATCATTAATATACATGAGGAATAAAAATGGTCCCAATACACTGCCCTGTGGCACGCCAAAGTCATATCTTATTGTCATTTCTGTATAACACTTTTTTGTCTTTATTGAGTTTAGATATTTCCACACATTGTTGTGTCTCACATAAATAGTTTCTCAACCAGTCGTTAGCTTTACCTCTAATCCCATATTTTTCCAATTTGTGTAAGAGCAATTTATGGTCCACGAAATCGAACGCCTTGCTCATGTCCAGGAAGATTGCCGCAACTGGAAAGCCATCATTTATCGCCTGGGTAACTATTTTAATCAAATTAAAACATGCTAACGAGGTTGTACTATTCTGTTTAAATTCATATTGCTCCTCTTTAAGTAAACGATGACTTGTCGCAAATTCTTGAAGCCTTCTCAGCATAATCTTCTCGAATATTTTTAACAATATGGGTATTCGCGTCACTGGCCTATAGTTATTCATTTCGTATTTTTCGCCTTTCTTAAAAAGTGGCTTAACGATTGATTTTTTCAATATATTTGGGAAGGTACCTTCTTCAAAAGACATATTAATTAAATAACATAGCGGTTGACATATGTATCGTGCGGATAATTTAATTGCAGTGATTGTTATGTTATCAAATCCTCCTGCGTTCGTATTATTAAGACTTTTAATGATCCGAAATATTACCATAGCATCAGTAAGTTTAAGGAATATTGTATGTATATTATTAGTCGTGATAGTTTTGTTTATTTCGTCAACATTATATTTAATTTTAAATATAATGTTGACGAAATAAACTAAAAATATTGTTATTTGTCTAGTTTATATAAAAGTGATTAAATATGTCACTTATTTTCTTTGGGTCGTCATATATCCGATTATTTTTTTATTATTCTGTCAATTTGTGTTTTCATATTTTGGTCGTCAATATGTTCATTAATTACCGCCCATGTGGCTTTACATTTATTTTTATTATTGTCAATATATTTCTTACTTTGTATCTGTCTCGATTTATATATGCACTTTTTAAGTATGGAACTATATGATTTATATTTTTATTGAGTATTTTTCCGTTTTTTTTATTGTATTGTTGACTAAGGTAGAGATGTCTTTTCCTTATACAGAATTTTCTAATGCCCTTCGTCAACTATTTATGGTTCTCTTTTTTATTTGCCCTTTTTATTGTATTTATTGGGAAGCAAAGATCAAAAAATAGTTTAAATAAATCATGAAATTCAACAAACGCCTCTTGTGAGTTATTTTTTTCGTATACAGTTGAGAAAGTAAGAGACGATATGCAGCTACAGAACTTGTCCATGTTTTCTTTACTATAATCCCTGACATCCTCATACCAACTGCATATTTCATACGATTTAGTCGTTTTAACAACATAAGGCCAGGTGATGTACCTCGGCTTTAACTTGCTTGATGTTGCTTGCTAATTGATCTATTGATGACATGACAATTGTCTCGTTGGTGTTTTAATGTGCAACTCAATGTTAAATTTTTTTAATATACTTTGTAACTCCTCGCAACTCTTATTTGGTTTTGTTGGTTTTGGTGGTCCAAGTTTCAGTCACCGCAAAGAATATTTTTTACGCTTTTTAGTAAGTCTTGTTAGTAACTGTTTTAGCTTTTCAAGAAATATTTGTGTATTGCTACTAGGAGTTCTATATAAACAGATAATCGTAATCTTATTTACTTCTACGCCACAACATTCAAAATTAAATTTACATGTCAAATCATTGATATTAGTTACGTTTTTATATTTCAAATTGTTATTTAACATTATACATACCCCTCCACGTTTACTGTCCCGTGAATATGATGCAACTAGTTTGTAACCAGGTATTTTAAAAAGCATTTCTATACCTTTTTTTGGGAGAAAGTTTCTGTCAAACACACCATATCTATCTTTGAACCTTTTTGTGACAACTCTCGGATTGCAAATGTTAGTTCCTCAGTTTTATTTATAGCGCCTGCAATGTTCTAGTGAAATATTCTAAAATTTAATTCCAATTTAGGGTCGAAAAAATTTATTTGTTTCTAAAGGCAACTGTGTGTCAGTTTGTCCATTTAAACACTATATTGATTTTTTGAAATAATAGGGTATTGTTCCCTTCTTATAAGCTTCGGTATTTACAGTTTACTTTTTGTTCAAAGAGGCAGTAGCAGAGTTCAATTCCTGGCAATTATGACCTGACTGTACGTTTTTAGAAGACTTAAAGTAGAAAGGAATTGTACCCTTCTCTGGAATAGTTTTGCATTCTGTTTTAGCCTTTTTCATTAATAATAACATATTTTTGGCACATAAAAAATTATTTTTATAATAGTTTGAGTCAATCTTAAAATTATTTTTTTTACATACCTCTAATAAGTAGTAATATTTATTATACGGATAGGCATATTCTGTATTAATAAATGAGCAATTTTTAAAGTTGTTACATATAATTTTTAAATTGTTATCCATTTAAATATCTGTTAACTACTAATATTTTAGTTTTTTTTAAGTATTTCAGTATTGTTACTAATTCTATTATTATTTTGTTAGGGTTAGTATCATTTTCTCCTATACGTATAATTAGATAATTATCTTCCGAATCGTCCAGTTTATAAATAAGTTTAAGAATTTCCTCCGTAGTTGCATAGGGTTTTGTAGTTGAAAAGATCTGGTAATTTTTGTACGGAGTATTATTTCTTGATTTTATAAGTAGTTTAGCCAACCCTGTGATTTGTTGTCCTCCGATTATAATTAATTGAGATTTTGGCTTCTTTTCAATGGATTTAGCAAGTTGCTTATTACTGTTTACTTTTTTTACTTTATGCAGATTTAATAAAGCGCCATCTGTTGTGTAATGATCGCAGTTTTTAAAATTAAGTTTGTGCACTTTTGATGACAGGTTACTTATGGTGTTGCAAGTAGCTAATTTAGTTGTGTTTCCTTCACAAGTTTTTGTCTCAAGATCGGTGAAAGTCATATCCAGTTTCTTTCTCTCAATAATATTAAGATTTTTAACCTTACAGCTTTGTTTGCCTGGTTTTTGTACTTGGTGTTTCGCTACAATTTTTTTTTAATTTTTAATGGTATTTTGTTGTTCAGCTGTTTGTTTCTTCAAAGTGATGTTTTCCTTGTGGATCTATTGGCCTGGGTTCTTCTCATGATAGTAATTTTTGATCTCATGACAATCTGGTACTGCAAATTCCTTTTTCAAAAACCTTCCCTATCATAGTTGTACAACTCAGGAAGGAATGTTGGATAATAAAAAACGAACGTCAAACGCTGTCAAAGTCAAAGTCCTAAAATCTTATATAAATATTTTATCAAATTAATATAAAAATATAATTGTGGGTTAATTTAGTCGATTTACTAACATTTTAAATATGCAGATTTTGTAGAATATTTTTAGCGTTATAAATGTGTTTTTTGTAATAATGACAAGTAAAACTGTGAAGTGCTCGAACTGTAACATCGTTATTAATGAAGTTTTAGCTTTTAGTTTTCAATTTTTTTTATTTTTTTTTTTTTTAATGTATTTTTGTTTTATATTGGGAGGTTGGGAGGGGTGGGGGGTGAGATTTTTTTTCTAATTTGTTTAACCTCAAAAATAAAAATAATTTAATAAAAAATTGGGGATAAAAAATATAAAAAAATATTTAAAGTGATAGGTGTTTGGGGATTTATATTAGAAAAATTTATGAATATAAAAAATTTATCTTAAATAAAAAAAAAAAACTCCAAAACAAAAAATATTTGTAGTGTGTGGGGAAAAAAAAATAAAATTTTATTATATGATAAGGGAAGTAAATTAAGTATTCAAAACAAAGCAGATGATATGGACGAGGAGAGCTTATCTGCTATATGCCGAAGCTCGTTCTTTGAGGATGAATTATTATATGCGAAAAAGTTTTTGTTCGACTCCGGTACAAGTAAGACCCAGAAAAATATGACAAGAAAAGGAGCTGGCAAATCAAAGCGTGACATAGATGACATTATCGGTTTTATTAAGCAGGTGGATCCAGAAAAGGTTCCAGTTTTAGTGGCTCGTGAACTTCATAAGTTACCACCGATTTCCTTCGATCATATCGACGCGACAAACTTACTGAAAAAGCTATTAATTTTAGAAAGTGATTTGTTAAAAATTAAAGAAAATTACATCGATATAAATCATTATAATGAACTGAAACGAGAGGTTGCAGATAAGAGAAATACATCTATTGTTAATAATTTTGAATAACCAACATTAACTCGAAACGGGATGCTTATTTATTAGATTCACACTGTGATAGTGGTACCATTGGCTTACCACACATTATCCCCGTAAATAGCGTCAAGTTAGATTTGTGCGATATTAACAGTCAGCTGAGTCGGGTACCTCAACAACAAAGCTCACTTACTCCACCTCAAGAGCAAAGCGGACACGTGGAGGCCAATACTGCAGTTTCGCACACTCCTACTATTGCGCGTCACCTGCTGCTTGCCAGCAGCAACGCCGGCACAGCAGATAGCAGCCTTCGCACTGCGGTTTCGAACTTAGTGACGTATGTTAATGAGCCTGCTAGAGACCCGATCACTTTGACATCTACTAATGTAAACAAGCTATCTTATGTTGATACGTTTAAAAAAAGTAAACGGAAGATATTGAAACCAGACGAGGAATTGACACTTGTGCAAAGAAGAAGATTGTAGAATAGGTTTATAAGGATGAAAGGAAAATCAAGTACAGAGACTACAGATAATTTTAAAGCAGCCGACATTAAAATCCCATTATTTATCAATAATGTTGACAAAAAAACATCAGCGGATGATATAATAAACTATATATTTAAGACAACAAAAGTTAAAGTATTTTTTGAAGAGATTGAAATGAAGTATGAGCGTGAATATAATGCTTTTAAGGTTTTTGTGCCAAGATATAAAATTGTTATATTTCTTGATAGTAGTCTATGGCCTGAGGGAATATCATTTCGCAAATATATTAACTTCAGAAACTGTACAGCAGTAATTATTTTGTATCACCTAAATAATGGATAGAAAATACTTGAAAATTATATCCTTCAATTTAAATCAGTCACAAGATCAGTCGAGGGCATTCGAGAGCTATGTAAATCTGCGAATATCATAGCATTGCAGGAGACATGGCTGTTACCGTATGATGCAGCCTACATTGCGGGAAACCATCCAGAATTTGACTGTTGCAGTAAGTCTCCGGTTAACACCGGTGACGGATTGTTTAGAGGTCGACCGTACGGTGTTGTTGCCGTTATGTGGCGTAAATCTTTGTTTAAATCAGTGTCAATTGTGCAGTGTAACTCATTGCGTTTGGCCGTGATTAAAACTGTTGTGGACGACAGGACTACGTACGAATCTCGGAAACGGCTCCAACGATTTTCATAAAATTTAGTGTCCAGTGAGTTTTGAGGGCAATAAATCGATCTAGCTAGGATTTATTTTAAGAAAATGTCTTTTTGTCCGTGTTTTCGGGCAATGAAAAACTGCTATTAAGAAGGTAAATTTTGACACTTTGTATGATCGTAATAGCTCAAGTGGATATCGTGAAATCGTAATGCCTTGGGTCGCGTCCCGTCTTGGGTCCGACTTTTTTTCCTTTTTTTTTTCAAGTTCCCTTCTTTTGTGAGAAAATCTATTATTTCGAGCCCTTTTTTAGTATTTTTTAATAATACGAAAATTTTAATGAAACTAATTGCACTCATGATTTTACAAACTAGTTCAGCTTTTTCTATTATGTCAATAATATCAAAAATATTATTCATGTAATTTGTATCTAAATGTAACTTAAAAAAACCGAACAAAGCTCGGTCATCCGGGTACTATGGGTATTATATCGAAAACCTAAAATAGGAATTTATTATGAAAAAATGAAAGAAAGTAGAAAACTGTTTAAATCAATCAAAATAAAATGGTGTCAGAATAACGAACAAAAAATAAAAATGCAAATTTTGGCTACACATATTAAAACCAAAAACATTTCTAAATTTTGGAAACAAAGCAACAAAATGAATCCAAGGCTGATTGTCCATGCGAGTATAGATGGTGAAAGTGATGCGAGCAAGGTGGCAAATATTTTTAAAAATCACTTTAAGTGTACCAATCAAAAATCATCGCAGAATTTCGATACAGGTATCCGGGATGGAGATGAAACCACGTGCTTTACAGCTAAACATGTTAAAGACGTAATTAAAAAAAATTACATGCGGTAAATCTCCAGGTCATGACAGTATCAGTATCGAACACCTGCAATATGCTGGTATATGTAACATGGCCAGGACACGTGGAAGGTGGACACCTTCCACGTGTCCTGACCATGTTATTTACTTTTTGCATAGGACACTCGTACTTACCTTCTGATCTTATGAAAACGATTGTTGTGCTAGTACTGAAAAATAAATCAGGCGATTCGTCAGACAAAAACAATTATAGACCTACCTCCATTTCTACTACTTACGCTATACCGAAAGTGATGGACGGTCTGCTTGAGAGGAAGTTACAGGCATCCATTAATCTGTGTGATGCACAATTTGGTTTTAGACCGCAGTTATTCACAGAAAGTGCTATATTTTGTCTCAAGCACACCGTACGTTACTACATAAATCGTAGGACACCTGTTATAGGCTGTTTTTTGGACCTATCAAAGGCCTTTGATACGATTAAATACGATATATTTTGGAAGAATCTGGCTACTGAAACTAATGACTTTCCTAATGACTTAATAAGTCTGTTTCAGTATTGGTACGACAATCAACAGAATCAGGTGAGTTGGGCAGGCGTGCAATCTGAGGCGTATGGGCTGGAGTACGGAGTAAGGCAGGGTGGACTATCTTCTCCTGCACTTTTTAACCTCTACGTGAACAGTCTGATTGCGAAGTCGGTGGTAATGGAGTCAGCTGCTATATTGATAATATTGCATATAACGACATAAGTTACGCCGACGATATGGTGCTGCTGAGCCCATCAATTAGTGGTCTAAGAAAACTACTCAGTATCTGTTAGAAGTATGCAACGGCTCATGGCCCACGATATAATGTCAAGAAAAGTGAGATCGTATTTTTTAAATCAAAATATAAGAGCTACAATTTTCCCACCGTCGCTCTTGAAGGTGTACCACTGAAAAGAGTGACAAGTTTCAAATACCTGGGACACTGGGTTACTGAAAATATGTCGGATGATATTGACATAGAGAGGGAACGCGGGGCTCTAGCTATGAGAGCAAATATGCTCGCCCGTAGATTTGCAGGGTGTAATATTATAGAAGTTAAAAAACTCTATTCAGAGCCTATTGTCAGTCCTTTTAGACCTGCAGCCTATGGGTTGAGTATACACGGAGGATGCTGACAACCCTGCGCGTTCAATATAATAACGGCTTCAGGATGCTGATGGGGCTGCCTTGGTACTGCAGCGCGTCGCCGGGATAGCTTCAACAGCCTCCTGGCGGCGATAGGGAGTCGCTATTGCTGTCCTATCTTGAGGCACTAGAACAGCGTCCATATCGGCTCGAGACCTGCTCTGGTAAATATAAAGTAGATAGTGTATAGTAATATAGTATGTAAACTTTTTAAAATTTATTTATTTACTAACCCTAGCTTATAAGTTCTTTTTGTAATTACTAACCCACTCTATGGAAATAAAATTTCTGAAATAAAGAATAATAATAATAAATAATAATTAATCGGCGTAGGGATGTGATGACCCCATCGCCCGCTGACGTAAGAGTTAATTGACAAAACTGCTACGTCGGTGCAGTCAATCAGCGCCTTGCCAAGAGGTGTGAGCGCCGTGCCTCGGCAGTACTCAGGGTGCAAAGGCCCGTTTGTACTTACGGCCGCACAATGACTCAATGAAACGGTGCCGGGCCTGGGCGTCTCCCGTTAATTTGCGCCCAAAAATGGATGATGGATTTTAATAGAAAGCGTACAGGGCCGCTGCCTGTGGGTCGCCGGGGCGCGTCTGGAACTGACGCTGGACGCGGCAGCATGTGGGTCGCCAGCCGAGCGTGAGGAGCTGCAAAATCACCTAGCAGCCCTCCGCATCCATCATCCCCACCAGATGGCTCGATGTCGGCAGGGTCCTCTCGAACTCGGTAAGCGGCATCCGCCTCTGGTAGAGTGCGCCGCATGCGTTGGATAAAAAATATGAACGCAAAAGCATTGCGGGCGTACTATGGGGCGAAAGGGGAAGAAACTGCAAGGATAGCGTATCGGGCTTGGATGCATTGCTTTTTTGCTGAGCTGGAGCCGTTTATTCCCGTCACGGAACAAAACCTGGCAGACCGAGTTCGGTACATCATGCGCTCGAAAATATTTGATGATGCCGAGCTCGAACGACTACGACGTGAGGCCATTCCCTCATCGAATGAATTGGCTATGATTGGGGATGCGGCTCCTCAGGCGACAGACCAACATCAACGCGTGGAAGCCGCCATGGGTCTTCCAGTTGTGGTTGATTCGAACGATGATGAAATAGTCTCCTACGAACTAGAGCAAATGAGGATTATATTGGAAGAAGCGATTTTGGAAACGCGCAGCATGCCTCTCGAAAATCGACCGCGACTTACCCGCATACCCCTTAGCAAGCGAAATCGGGCTGTCGTGAGGGCTCTTAATCCAATGCTGGTAACCTATTTGGAACCCAGTCGGGGCCTTTGCGAGACGGACTCAGTTCTTTTTGGCGCCGCAATGGCACCTTGCCGTATTATTAGTGTCAAACTTCCTATGGCTGGACGCACTACTGAACAAAGTAGCGCCATCCCAGCCTGGAGAAAAAGAATTGAGGACCGTATCGCAAAGGCAAGGGCCCTTATCGGCAGACTGACAAGCTTCAGGTCGGGTAATAATAGACCAAGGGTTGTTCGCACCGTTAGAATGGCGTTTACTGGCACAAATATCAGTTTGTCCCAGCCGGATATCATGCAAAAACTAACGGCTCTATAAGTCATTGGAGCGACCAGAGGTATGTGGAGCGGGCCCGGGACCGGATCAGGCTAAAACTGTCGCATTTTGGCGTGGCCTGTGGTCAGAGCCCGTAAACCACAGCGAGGGCCCTTGGGTGGAAGTTGTGGCGAGTCAGAGTGCCTCAATTTTGAGCGCGAGAATCACTCGTCACTTGGAGCCAAATCAGGTGATGTCACGCGCTCAAAATAGATAACGGGGCGGTGGTCGTGGAACCAAGAAACCACTCCTCATTGACGCGGTTATTGGCAAAGTGGTGAAACGCAACCGTCGGAACTTTTCAGCCGCCTGAATAGACTACAGAAAGGCGTTTGACTCGGTGGCTCATACCTGGCTAAAGAGGGTCCTCGAGCTTTACAAGATTGACTGTACAGTTTAAGACCTCCTCGGGCAGTGTATGGGGCAGTGGAGTACGATCCTTTGTCATCTAGGTGAGCGGACGACGGCTACGGAAAGCCGCATAAGGATAAGAAGGGGTATCTTCCAGGGCGACTGTCTGAGTCCAATTTGGTTCTGTCTCTCTTTAAACCCTCTCATTACTTTACTGGAGGGCTCGGGGAGGGGATTTCAGCTTCGGAAAGGAGGTACAAAAGTGACCAACCTTTTCTATATCGATGACCTCAAGTTATTCGCCTGCAGTCGCTCCCATCCTATGGAATTGCTGAACATCACTTGTGAATTTAGCAATTCTATTGGAATGGAGCTGGGGACGGATAAATGTGCGGTCTTCCATGTTGAAACGGGGAAGGGTTGCTAACTCTGAGGGCATAAACTAATCTATGCCCGTCAACTTAAGAACCCTTTCCGAGGCTGAAACATACCGATACCTGGGTATCTCACAGAGCATCGCTATCGATGAGGCTGGCATGAAACAGTCAGTTTGCGACGTGTTTTATGCATGGTTGACCAAAGTGCTTAACAGCCTTTTGTCCGGTGTGAATAAGTCACATGCATATAACGGCTGGGTCATGCCTGTCCTCATGTATACCTTTGGCATTCTCAGGTGGACTCAGACTGAACTTAACGCCCTGGATAGAAAAGTCCGCACTACCGTGATGTCCCATATGATGCATCATCCGAGATCGTCGGTAATGAGGCTGTACTTGCCACGAAAGCATGATGGACATGGCCTCCTGAGCGCGCTCACCATGCATAATCGCGAAGTGTGCAGTCTCCGTCAATACTTCCTGGCGAGATCGAATGATCCATTCTATAATGACGTCATTTCTAGTGATAAAAGGCTTACCCCTCTATTCTTAACCAACGAGCAATGGCAGGATCCAGCAGTGCTTAGCATTTCCAACCGGGAGACCGTATGGAAGGAGAAGGAGCTCCACGGGAGATACTACAGGGCTCTACATGAGCCCTTCGTAGATACAGTCGCCTCCCTCAACTGGCTACGTTTCGGTGACCTCTTCGGGGAAACGGAGGGTTTTGTCTGTGCAATACAGGATCTGGTTATTAAGACCAACCACTATCGAAGATACATCCTAAAAGATGGCACCGTCGACATCTGTCGAGCTTGTCGCCATCCCGGTGATTCGCTTAGGCATGTCATCTCCGGTTGTGCGGCACTTTCTAACTCTCAGTACTTGCACAGGTACAACCTAGTAGCCAGAATTCTACACCAGGAGCTCGCTCTGAAATACGGTGTCGTGGACCGGAAATTGACGTATTACAAGTACTTGCCGGAAGCCGTGCTCGAAAATAACCGCGCCAGGCTCTACTGGGACCGGGCCATCATCACAGACAGGACAATTCTTGCGAATAAGCCTGATATTGTGCTGATGGACCGGGCACAGTCAAGGATATTTTTGGTCGACATTACCATTCCGTATGACGAGAACCTCGTGAAAGCTGAAACAGATAAGCGAACAAAATATCTGGATCTGGCAATCGAGGTGACCGACATGTGGGGTGGTCGGCCGACCGAAATTATTACTATAGTCGTCTCTGAGAATAGGCTAATCCCAGTCAGCCTCTCGTGTCAGCTCCGGGCTCAAATGCAGAAGGCAGTGGTCCTCGATACCGGCCGCATCGTCCGTCGGTTTCTTTCCCTATCCTCCTGACCCTTGGCCATTTGGTCTCCCTTGCCGAAAACTTACATCTGGTTGGATTTTTATTTATTTGTGTATTTTTTGTATTTATTTTATTTTATTGATATTTATGTATATTATATATATAATTACATATTTATATAAACCAACCAGATGAGAAAACTATACAGATACTCCAAAAATAACTCGTGTTAATTCATCAATCAAATATTTCTGTTCTTGACTTGATAGGTTGTGCAGATGTGAAAAAATAAAACTTCTTGGGATGATATGCAGTCAGAGTAAAAACATGTACCACTATCAGATATGACCACCACACTTAATAAATTGGGAAATGTTAAACACTTACCTCACGTGGTGCAAAATCTCATTCTTTAAGAGTTCCTCACGTAGAGAATCGGACCCTAACAATGTGTGATCTCATTCTCAAAAGTGACTTGCCACAGCTGATGCATACATGTCCATGACCAATTATTGGTGCATTTTGCAAGTGGCACACTACACTGTTACTCGAAACTTGTACTTAATAAAGAAGCTATAATTAATATATTTGTATTATTTTATATAAACTTAGTTAAAACATTTCTCAAAGGTAGACATGACACATCGTGACATGTACCAACTATTTACCTGCTGTGGTGGAACCCATTGTTGTAATTTCGCAATTCTGCTATTTGTAACAAAACAAAATAACACGCAAATGAATTCGTTTTTAGCTGTCCGATTTGATGTTGCCATTTAACTGATATAAACTCTATGAAACGATATCGATTTTTATTCGATTAATAATATCATAAAAAATAATAATCTTTGACGCACTTTAAAATCTGCTCGCTTTTAAAAATATATTTTCTTTTATTTATTGAAATTTTACGGCGCAATAAAACCCACTTTGCTGTTAAATAACAGCCTGTAAAATGGCATTCGATCTCTTGAAGAACAGAAATATTTGATTGATGAATTAACACGAGTAAGATAAAATAAAATCGATTACAGATTTAGTTTTATCCACCATTAGCATTCCTGGGTTATACAACTGTGATAGCGAAGGTTTTTGAAAAGGAATTTGCAGTACCAGATTGTCATGATACCAAAAATTACTATCGTGAGAAGAACCCAGGTATTGAAACTTGCGTTTCAAATACCTTAGACCAATGGATCCATAAGAACTCTGAAAAGCGTGCAAAGAACTCTAAGGTACCTTCACTGTGAGATATTCAACAATTTGAGAGTGGCAGATTATTAATTTTTAAGAATAAAAAACAAAATTAATTAATCAATGCCACCATGTAATTGAAGCAGTAGTGTGACAAATTTTCTTTAGAATGTCAATGTTAGAAATAAAGATGTATACTCTGAAAATGTTAGGTAATTTCCTGTTTCATCTTGCAGCGACTTAATATGTATGAATTGTTTGTGGTACAAACCAATTAAAGCAAGCTCTCTCCTCTTATGGTGAGCATATAAGATTTAATGGTTTCTATCGGATAGAACTCTGTAATGACCACAGGAGCAGCATTATGGAAGGAATAACATTTAGCCCTAGCTGCTCTTTACTTAGGGTTAGCATCGCAAGTCGACACATCAGTCGTAAAGTGTATTGTATGTATATTTTAATTAGTGGCAGTGGTTCTGTTAGAATTGCAATTTAAAAGTATTGTTACATTTGTATTGTCGGCCGCCGAATGTCGAATGGCTGTGCCCATTTTTTGACCGTAATTTGGTAAGATTGGACACGGCATCAGACTAATATTTTGCCTCCCGTCCAATTTCTGGATGATGTATTGATGTATAAATTAGAGGCAAATAATTTCTTAGCTTTCCTAGATGTGTTAGTCATCTGAAATCCTAAAAATACCATGGGTGTCCGAAATCCTAACACACTATGTTTAGAATACGATGAATCTTACCATCATCCTTCACAGTTAGCTACCATGCAAAGCAAATATTTGTTACAGAGAGCACAATGAATCTATGACAGCAAACACCTGGTCATCGCGCTTCAGCACGTCAGGCAGGTTCTGCACGACAACAAGCTTCGGGACCCGCGCCTACATCACAGTGACCGAGTGAAGCCGGCCACAGTCAAGCATGTACCTGCTGTACTACCACATATCAGACAAGATAGGCTACATCTTGAACCGATCTTCTATTAGAACATTCTACATGCCTCTGAAGAAGATTAGTTAGTTCTTACCATCCATCAAGTGTCATATTCTTCTTCAAGATGCAGGAGTGTACAAGCTTGATTATGAATGTGGTCTCTCATATATAGGGAAAACGAAAAGAACAATTATTAGAACCTGCGTAAAAGAACGTATAGCCGACGTGAAGCATCAAAGTTCGGGGAAGTTTGCAGTTTTTGATCATATCCTAGACAGCTTCAACCAGATAGACATAAATCAAATTTGATAGACCGCAAATCTACTCGAAGAAACATCAATTCCTATCAAAGATGATACGTGAGACTATTTAAAGGGGAATGCCCACTGTTCATAGACACTTCGGCCATGGGTGCCCACATATAAAAGCGTATGGAAATGATAATATGCAATTAAAAGAATAAAATAGTTAAGGAATTGGTTTAAAAAAAGTCGGGATTTTTATGATATAAAAGTTTTTATTTTCACAAATACAGTTTTTAACGACTACTTTTACCAATTTTATTACTTTTAATTTCTTTAACTTTTAATTCCCGACATTTCAGGTGATTAATAGCACCCATGGTCACGGAGGACTGAGGTGACTGCCATCCTCCGTGATCAACATGGAGTACCTTCAGCTTTTTATTATTATTTTTATGGTCCAATTTACGCAGATTGAACTTACTCTGTCCTTAAATCTTGCAGTGTTTAGGCGAGTTATAATTGATCTTTTTGTTTGCCCTATATATGAGAGACATCATTCACAATTAAGCTGCATCTTGTAGAGGAATATGACACTTGATGGATTTTGAAAACTGACTTATATTCTTCGGCGGCTTGTAGAATATTCTTATAAAAGCTCGCTTAACATGTAGCCAATCTTGTCTGTGATATCCTTGACATACGGTAGTACAGCAGGCACACGCTAGACTGCGGTCGGCTTCACTCGATCACTGTGACGTAGAAGCGGGACCCGAAGCTTGATGTTGTGCAGAACCTACTTGACGTGCTGAAGCTCCGCGGCCAGGTGCTTACTGTCCCAGATCCCACATGCTCTCTGTAACAAAGATTTGCTCACGGTAACTAGCTGTGAAGGATGATGGTGAGATTCACCGTTTAAATATAAGTTTGTATGGGTCTTTTTTCTATACACAGTGTGACTTACGATGTTGTTAGCATTTTGGATGACAAAAACATCTAGGAAAGCTAAGAAATTATTTGCCTCTAATATAATATCATAATTACTGAATGGAATTTGGCACAGAGTGGTAACGATGAATAAAATTCGTAGGAACAACATTATGATTTATTATTTCGCGAACCATATTCATGAGTCTCTCTAATTTGTTTCTTGCCACTAGCAATAATGCCTATATACATTCGTCCACATCTCTTGTTCTTACTTTCATTAAATATACAGCAAGTGCAAAACAATCACTATGTTTGCTTGACATTCTGGGAACTTCAGACAGAATTTGTTTTCTGGAGGAAACTGATTTCTGGAGGTACATAGTAATTGTATTCGCAAAAAGACATACCCGCAATGCTGATGGAACAGTGAGTTGAGTTGGAATTGTCACAACCAGGAAAAAAAATTATTTTGTGTGAGTGGTGCTCTTACAAAATTAGGCAGCAGTATATTATATGATGTATGATCTAAGCTTTGTTGTTCTGAGTGCAATACATTACTCACTTCAGATTGCAACGAGGACGGACTAGATGATTCCGATGGTTAGTTTAACGTGATGCTGGTTTGTCAGTCTTTCGCTAGCAATTATGATGATTATATTTTATAAAATAAAATTAAGACAAAGTGAACAAAATAAAATAGATTTGTTTTCTTTAAACTCAAATATAGGTAAATGTTGCTTAAAACTTAATGCCCTATATTATTTAATAATTAAGGACTGACTGACTACTAGTAGTCCAAAACCAATTAAAAAAGAAACTGTCTTATTTCTTAGTATTTGATAAAAATAGTCATTTTCGTAACTATCTGGTGTTAGCTAGCTAATCTTTCGCCATGTTATAAATAAGCTATTATGTTTGTCAGATATAGCTTGTGCATATGTTGAAAAATAAAACAACTTCTTGAGTTGATATGCAATCAGAGTAAAAATATGTATCACTCAGATATCAGCACTAGACCAATGATTTCAAAAGGAAGGATAGGCCCATCTAAACATTTTACTCATAACTTTTTTTTACAAGAATAAGTAGTGCATCTGTTATAATACAAACGTCATGTCAAAACACGACGTAACCAGGGTCGGATTTCGTAGTATAATTTTATCCAAGTTTTACTATTATTTCATAGTTTGTAGTACATAGTTTCGTAATAATACTAAGCGAAAATTCCATAATTTTACCTAAAGGTCAACTTATATTATTATTGTGTCCTTTTAAATTTTAGTATTACCCCTACGATATCGAGAATTTCTGTAGTGTACCACGTTTTTTTAATAAAACTAGAATTAGCTCAATTTCTGGTCAATTGATGCTCGATCGTTGCATTTATGTTGCATCCTTGATACAACTATGACGACTGCCTACCACGATAAAAACTCTAAGCTCCAGAAGCAATCGGTTTGAAAACAGAATTTCAAAACATTTTAGAAATCGGATTTTCAAATTTTTTTATAAATCAGATTTTCAAATTCAATTAAGCAGATATGGTTTCTTTTGTACTCTTTTCGTTTTACCCCTATTGAATATAAAATATATTAGGTAACAATATTCAAAATTTTACTTACACTAAGTTCCTTAGACAAAAATTAAACAGAAATAAAAATAAAACCGTCAGAAAATGACACGTATAGATAAACTAGACGTGTGATGCCAAAATCCCGGCATATGGGAAAAAGAAACATGTGACGACAAATATTGTTATAATTTTGTTTTAAATAGTATAATTTTATTTTCCATGTACAATATTTTTGAGGGTATGAATCCAACCCTGGCCTAATCTTGGTAAAGAAACTAAACTAACTGTAAAATAAATCTTTAAAAATGCGTTTATATAATAATTTAATTGTAACAAAATTAATATAGGGTTATTTACCGATGATACGATATCTCATGTTTTTTTTTTTAAAAATCTTTGTATCGTAATTTTTGTTTGCTTTAATCACGCAACTAGACATAATTGTGACAGACAAATCTGTCCTGCGCGCGCACCACTGTCAACCGATTCGCTTTGGCCCTAAACTGTAATTTTAGGGCCAGCGCACTGGTCCGTTTTAGTTGTTCGGTCGGTCCGGTCCTTATGCTAGTAATATATAAGTCAATGCACTAGACTTAATAAATTAAAAAGTGTTGAACACTTACCTCATCTGGTACAATGTGATTGGTAATCTCACTCCATATGAGTTCTTGAGAATTTATTTGAAAAATAACAAACAACACAATTGCTACTATTTATTTGTGAATTCTCTAGTACCTATTTACTTGTTGAATTGTAATTTCATTCGCATGTCAGATTTTCTAGCTGTCAGATTTGATGTTGCCATATAACTAACATAAATACGATGAAACGATATCGATTTTATTATTTTTTATTTCGAATTAATAATTTAATAAAAAATAATAATATTTGGGGCGCTTTAAGTTCTACACGCTGTTTAAAATGCATTTCCTTTATTTATTTAAATTTTTTTTTAAATGTATTTTTAAGAACAGTTAAAATGTAATGTAGTTAAAAATCCACTTGTTTAAACATCATAACATGATTCCATTTTAAATGTATTGTTAAGAACAGATAAGAATAACAGTTATACTGTGCAGTAGCGTTTTGTTATACTGTAAAGAGTTTATTGTAAATCAGCTAGTAAATCGCTTATTTAATTATCATAACTACATAATGATTTCTTATATTTACGCGAACACTACACATGATTAAAACTACTTTTACGGATTTTATCGCGTTTATTTTTGCTTTTAATTACTTTTATTTTTTAATTCCCGACGTTTCGACGACGATAATTAAAAAAGCTGTAGGTACTCCGGGTTTAACAATGACATCGGGACGTCAGTCATCTCAGTCCCCCGTGACCATGGGTGCTGGAAAGCGCCCGAAACGTCGGGAATTAAAGATAAAAGTAATTAAAAGCAAAAATAAACGCGATAAAATCCGTAAAAGTAGTTTTAATCATATCATAACTACAGATGTGAAGGTAGTTGTCAACGATTTCAACCAAGCCGATAACAACGGTTGTTTTTGGCTTGAAATTGATAAAAATATTTTTTGTGCAATAAGTTTTTCTCTTTGGTAAGGAATAAACCACAGAAAATCCTATAATGTAGATTAGTCCTTTTTTTTTTGAGCTACAAGTAGCTTATTTTGAAGAACCGCAATTACAATTTTGTCCTTTATACGAACACTAGGAAAAACAAAGTAACTTTTTGCTGGCGATAGTGATAGTGGTATTTTAACTCTATGTAGAATCTATGCCTGTTACTACGGAACTCTTCATAGGCTTGCGAGTCCGATTCACATTGGGCCACTTTTTCCAACTTTTAGTTATATTTTATTAATTATTTTTTTGTTTAAGTGGAGCTTCCTTATTTTAGATTTATTACCTATGTTTAAAACAATCAACGTAAGTAGATAAACCCACATCGGACTCGCAACCCACGACCCCACTATTGTAATGCAAATTCATCATAGAGACCTTCTATAGTATTGCTTTTGTATCATTGAGTTTATTATCATAAGTCCCTAATATAGGACTAGTCATTGTGCTACAGTACTTCAAGCAGTCGGGCTCCCGACCACCCCATATATATGCACAACTGCAGGCATGTATCTCCGGCAGCTCCTCCATACAAGACATCTATACATGAACACCTTCCATAACTTAGGAAAATTTTCTTTTATACATGAACTCCTTCCACAACTTAGGAAAATTTTCTTTTATACATGAACTCCTTCCACAACTTAGGAAAATTTTCTTTTATACATGAACTCCTTCCACAACTTAGACAATTTTTAACAAATTTTCTAATTATCTTATAAACGTTATTTATCTTTACTTTTATAATATTTTCAACTTGTATTTCTATTGTTTATCATGTTTTAAATATTTTTACAAGTTTTTATAATAAATTTATTTATTATGGAAGACAACATTTTTGTCTTTAATTTACTATGTTATTGGTCTAATTTCTGAAATGTATTTCTATTAACTTTATGCCTATTAATGTAATTTTATTGCTATATATATTTAAGACTATTTTTGATGCCCCTTTATATTGAATTTAATTATTAATAATAATATTGGGCCGTCACACTACGTTGAGAGTCATAACAGAATTCTAATGGTGAAAGAATTTTTTAAATCGGTCAATTAGTTTTTCAGTAACATTGCAAAAAGTGATTCTGCTTAGCCACCCACACAGTAAAAACAAAACCATCCATTTTCGTCTGTAGTCGGATAAACAACTGGTTGACTACGGTTGCGTATCGGCTGCTTTGGATATATATCCGTTGTCAACGGATGCTTTACACCTATATCATAACATCATAATAATTATCGAAAAGTTATATTAGCATTGTAATAATGACATCATAAATAATCGATTGAAAAGTCATTTTTTCGAGATTTGTGATTGGCAACATTTTTTATTATATCCACAAACTAATAAATTACGCATTTACCTAATTTTATCATTTCAGTACCTTTTTTGTGCAAAAATATTCCCATCTTTTTAAGATAAATGATAACCGCGATTAATAACCATAAATAAAGATATATTTTTTTAACAAATGCATATTATTGGGCGTTCCATGGCCTAAAATGGGCATTCCCCTTTAATAAAAATCCTTATTTCAATAGAAAAGGAAGCTTAGGACTACCACCTGCTAATTTATTAATTATTATTAAAACTAAACCCAAACATACCACTGCAAGACTTCAAGACACAGTAAATTCATTCTGCTTAAATCGGACCATAAATAATAATTAAAAATCTGAAGGTAGTCCAGATTAACACTGACATTGGGACGTCAGTCACCTCAGTTTCACGTGACCATGGGTGCTATAAAGCACCCGAAACCTCTGGAATTAAAAATCAAAGAAATAAAACGCGATAAAATCGGTAAAGTAGTTGTTAAAAAAAACTATATTTGTGAAACTAAAAACTTTTATATCGTAAGAATCCTTACTTTTTAAACCAATTTATTTACCATTTCATTCTTTTAATTGCATTTTGTCATATCCATGTGTTTTTATACGTTATATGCTATGTGTGTATGTGTCTATGAAGTCTTCCCGAACCTTTATCTTGAACGCATTACGATTGAATGCGTTCCAAAGGAGAATATATTGAATACGGAAAGAAGAATGAGCAAGTTCAGAGCTATGGGAGGGACATCGTAAGGAGGAAGTTGTTCGTAGAGAGAAGGTTTCTCCCGTGACTAGCGCTAAGCAAATGAAAGTAAGGAGATAAGTAGGAAGGGGAAGTTGGAGACACCAGGATAGAATAAAGGGAGTGCGCGCTAACTATGGCGTTGACGAAGAGTTGCGATACTATCTATATGCAGTGCTGCATGCACCAGAAGATTTCTTAAACGTACTATTTCTTTGTGGAATCCACTACAATTATTTAACTTTCTGGGCCGATATAACTAATGAACCCTTAAGAAAAAAACCTACTTTCTATAAAAGGCAAGCAATGTAAATGCTATTCATTCAAATCATTTCATGCAATTCTCCTGGTGTTTCAATTGTTCACGTGTGGCGGTTAATCACTAACCATCAGGTGAGTTGCATGAATATTAGCCCCTACTTCTGTTATAAAAGGTTACTAATAACCTTGACACCAACAGGTTGAAAGGATAGTTACAGACATGTATCGACTGTACATTATATGTGATTGTTGTAACCACTGTTTTCATGGATATCCCCAAGCCGTATCGTTAATCGATTGCTCAAGGAAGTTGTGCGAGGATGTAAATCGCACAGTAGTAGACCGCCAATCATCCAGATGGTATGGTGAAATTGAGTGACTGGAATTAGTCCGATTAATTCTTATGAACAATTCCCGTGATAGATGAGATATAATCTAAGCCGCGGTACCAGTGAGTCAAGCCGATCAGAAAGAGCTTGGTCGCCGATGATTCGAACCGGTCTGTGTAGGATGCGATCAAATGGAAGGAGCTGGCACTGGAAGCTCCAGCCCAGATATAGGACCTATATTCTGTCCCCGATATGACGTTAAACTATTCTTGACATGACGTTAAACTATGTCGTACACATTCTGTTATAAAAGCCAATCAGAACTTAGGTAGAACGAATTAGTTTTTTTAATGGAATAGTTGGCATCAGTACAGGATGCCAAATTAAGACGGCGGCTAAGAAACGTATCACAGGTCAACGGTGAAGTGTGTACCCCAATCTCATGACACTTACAATCAAAAAAATGCACCCAGCGCTCGGCGTCTCCTGCGGAGTAGTCGCTAGTAGTGGTATGCGGAGCCTCCCTGTAGCCATGGGGCTTCAAAATCTCCGGGTGGCGAATGCTAATTCTGTATGGCCAAGGTTAGTCAGAAGGATTTCGATGAATGTTTTAACATTGTATGCACAAAGAAGGTTGGCGAAATCGTACCAGACGACGAAACGATGACGTCCCAATATGCCATATTTATGAAAAATATCCTTATTTCTTAAGGTCTAAAATTATTAAAAAACCACATAAAAGAAACATATCCATTTATTTTTGTTTCCGTAACTGTTTCGAAATTGTTTCAAAAAATAGTTTCAGAACAAACCTAATGACGATAAATTTCATGTATGAAAGGACTTGATATTCAAAGTCTATAGTTATTCACGTTTTTCTGCATATTTGTTAATTTTAATTCAACTCAATTAGTATGTAGACATCAAATCAACTACTATGCTGATTTACACATTGGATTCTTGTCATACAAGTAACTATGATGGTCATAGTAAGCTAAACGTTTTGTTCAATTACGTACAACGGAACGTCATTCGTCATCGCTTAATCTGTGTTCATCGATCCGCGCCATTGATTTGCATTTCACACCTGGCGATCATCCGCTTCATCTTATTCGCTTCACTCGTTGTTGTGGATTGTGATACGTACTGTACTATTTTGGATTTCCTTCTGTTGCTTTGACCTTGATATTGTTTTACGGAATGATAAATAGGGACTGATTTCGGGACACTGATTTTTAATCTTGGATATTTGTTAGAAACATCATGCAGACTACACAACAAGTCTTTGTTGCGTATTTGTTTGCACAACTAGTCGTGCCATTGCGTTGTGTTAATTGTAACATATGCATGTGTATCAACACTTCGCCTCCATCTTGTTTTTTGAGCTTGATACCAGAGTAATTTCTAAGATCTGCGAGGGGAATTCTTCAATAATAGAACGTATTTACATACCAACTCATTTTATTACACCAACATAAAACACCACACACAATCATACATCGTTATGCAACTTTTAGTCTTATTTTAGATCACTGAAAAAGATTACGTATGTAATGCCTGTTAGGGATTGGCAATATAGCATGTCGACTTCGAATTTTATCATTCATCATCATTACAGCCCTTCACAAGTCCACTGCTGAGCATAGGCCTCCCCCAAGTAATGCCACAAAGCACGGTCCTAAGCCACCTGCATCCATCGACTTCCTGCATGTCTTACCAGGTCGTCACTCCATCTAGTGTGGGGTCGCCCTACACTACGCCTACCGGTACGAGGCTGCCACTCGAGAACCTTTCTTCCCCATCGGTTATCGGTTCTTCGAGCTATATGGCCGGCCCATTGCCTCTTCAGCTTACTAATCTGTTGGGCTATGTCGGTCACTCTGGTTCTACTGCGGATATCCTCATTTCTGAGTCTATCACGCAGAGAAATTCCGAGCATAGCCCTCTCCATAGCTCGCTGAGCGACCTTGAGCGTCCTCGTACGGCCAGCGGTGAAGGACCCCGTCTCTGATCCGTAAGTCATTACTGGCAACACGCACTGGTTGTACACTTTAGTTTTCAGAGATTGAGGTATACCTGACGAGAAGATGTGTCGTAATTTCCCGAACAATGCCCAGCCGAGTGGAATCCGTCGATTGACTTCTCGGTCGAAGTTGGACTTACCTAGTCGGACTATTTGTCCCAGGTAAACGTGCTCGTCAACAACTTCGAGCATAGTGCTCCCAACAACTACCGGCATAGGTGTGACATGGACATTGAACATGATCTTTATTTTGTCCATGTTCATCTTAAGACCTATCCGTTGGGAGGCACTATTGAGGTCATTGAGCATAGTGCTTAAGTCCTCCATCGATTCTGCCATAAGGACTATATCGTCGGCAAATCGAAGGTGAGTGATGTACTCGCCATTGATGTTAATACCGTATCCTTTCCAGTTCAGTAGCTTGAAAACGTTTTCCAACGCAGCGGTGAAGATTTCGGGGATATAACGTCACCCTGTCTTACACCTCTCTGTAGTTGGATAGGTTTGGAACTCTGGTTCTGTACTCGGATAGCCATTGTAGCCCTACTGTACAAACACTTCAGCACTTCGATATACCGACAGTCAACTTGGCACCGCTGAAGGGACTGTAGCACCGCCCAAATTTCGACGGAATCAAAGGCTTTCTCATTGTCCACATACGCCAGGCAGAGTGGCAGATTGTACTCTTCGATCCTCTGTATAATCTGCCGCAGAGTATGTATGTGGTCTACGGTACTGAAACCTTTTCGGAAACCGGCTTGTTGGGGAGGCTGGAAGTAGTCGAGTCTGCGTGCGAGACGATTCGTAATGACTCTCGAAAACAGCACGTAGACGCGGCTCAGAAGGGAAATCGGTCTGTAGTTCATCAAGAGGGCGTTGTCGCCTTTTTTAACGAACAAGACCACCGCACTTCTGCTCCACGCCACTGGAGTAGTGCCACCATGGAGGACGGAATTGAAGAGCTTCTGAAGGACTCCAAGTACCAGTGTTCCACCCGCTTTCAGAAGCTCCGTTGTAATTTCATCCTCGCCTGGGGCCTTGCCGTTTTTAAGGTGCTGGAGAGCCATTCTAATCTCGCTCAGACTGACGTCCGGGATATCAACGGAATAGTATCGGGTAAGACTTGCTCTTGGATCGTTACTCACACTTGCGTGTGGCTCCAACGATGATGTGTACAGTTGCCCATAGAACCTCTCAATCTCACTCAAAATCTCAGGTGTCCCGGAAACTATGCTGCCATACTCAGTCTTCAGCTTTGACAGGTGGCTCTTTCTGGCAGACAGATCTCTGACAAAGATTTTGGAGCCCTGGCTCCGCTCGATCGCTTCTTTAATACGAGCAGTATTAAAGTTGCGTAAGTCTCGCCGCATAAAACTGAAACAGAAACAGAAACTTTTTTATTCAATGTAGATTATAAAAATACTTATTGAAAGTCACTTTTTTCATTTACCACTGGTTCGCAAAAAAAACCTCTGTCCTGGGAAGAACCAGCAAGAAACCCAGCGGGACTATTTTTTTCCAATAATAGCTTACAATAATGTTTACAATAAACAACACAAGACAAATTAGAAATAGCTTGGTAGCGATCACCCTTCCCAGGGGTTATTATCATCCATAAATTCCTTAATATTGCATTTGGAGATCTGTCTGTTCAGTTGCCTGTATGCTGTCAAATCTGTTGACGATTGCAGCCTCATCTCCCGTCTAATAGCCACGAGATTAAGAGTGTGATCGGAGAGTTTTTTTGTTCTTCTGCGGCGGGTCTTGCAGAACTTAGCTCCGACCGCATGGACAGTTTCCACGAGCTTGTCATTCATATCGTCCACTGCATTGCAATCTTCTAGGCACTGAAAGCGGTTACGTAACTCGAGCTGAAAAGTCTCGGGATTCTGGATTAGAGCACGAGGGGGACGGAGCGTTGACTTCATTAGACGAGACCTCTCCAACTTAACGTTTAGGTTCAGTGTGCCTCTAACCATACGGTGATCGCTGCCGGTTTTCACCCTTGCGATCACTGAGACATCACTGAACAGTTGGCGTCTGGTCGTCATAATGAAGTCAATCTCATTTTTTGTCGAACCGTCGGGGCTCGACCAGGTCCATTTCCTGTGGGGCCGCTTCTGGAAGAAAGAGTTCATCATAAAGAGTCCCTCTTTCTCCATAAAGTCAGCCAGCTGCTGGCCACTACGGTTCCGTTGCCCTACTCCAAATTTCCCTAACTTCAGCTCACCGCCGTCTCTTGTGCCTAGTTTTGCATTGAAGTCTCCCATCAACACCGTGTAGTGGGTTTTGGAGGAGTGCATGGCCCTAGAAATATCCTCATATATTTCCTCCACCTCCTCATCGGGATATGCCGAGGTTGGTGCGTAGACCTGTATGACCTTCAGCGAATACCGTTTGGTGATTCTGAGTATCAGGTACGCGATCCTCATCGACACACTCCCAATCTTTACAACGTTGCTGACGAGAGACTTGTGGACGATAAATCCGACACCTCCTTGGGACAGATGGTCGCCCTCCCGGTGATAGAACAAGTTGCCGGACTCGAGGATTACCGTGTCCTCCCCCTCTCTTCGGACCACAGATAATCCAATAATATGCCAGCGCAACTTGTCTACCTCTTCTTCCAGCTCCAATATCTTCTCGTCAGTCCTCAGGGTGCGCGCGTTATACGTTGCCAGGTCGAGTCGTCGTAGGTGGCAACCGAACTTCCACCGGAGATTCTTAGCACCCTCTGCCCCGCCGTTTCCATGGTCGCTACCTAGCCAGGAATAGCGGGGCCGCCGTGGACTGGGGGCCGTTTAACTGCGTCGTCGCCTCATGGGGGGATATTTGTCATAGTTGCCACGCTTGGCGAGCGGGTTGGCAACCGCAGTTTTTTATTATATTATTGTTGTTATTAGGAAGATGCTGTTGCCCATCTCCTTTCTGTGTCCCTCTGTCGCCTCTTACGACACCCACGGGAAGATATGGCGTAGTGGATAGTCTCAACCGCCACTACACGGCGAATTACCTAATCAAATTGATGCCTAATCTTCCCTTGGCCACAAGTATGTTTGCATACTTTGTGAAAGTTCTCTGAGGAACCGTAAACGTGACCTTATTGTTAGAGAGAATTCATCTCAATTGCAACAAGCAATACATGTAGAGCTTAAATATAGAATTTCCTCACGCCGGGTAATTATAATTTACTTATTATGTACTATTTCTTTTTGTTTTGTATTGTTATCAATGTTATAGTGAATATATCACTGCAATTTTATATTGTTTTGTAAATTTTTTTTATTTGCTCGGATTATATAATATTATATATGAGCGAAAACATTTATATTACGACAAGGATGTATGGTGTTTTCGGGCAAATTCAACAGACCATGTTTGTCATGCCTGTTGGCTGAGACTCAAAAGAGTTGCAACACATAAAATGCAACAAAATCTTAAGCAGCAAGACAGATCCGGAGCCGGAGCGATAGCCAGAGCATACACCAAGAATCTCAAAGCCCTCTAAATACCGACCAGCAAGCTGACTAAGTACCTAGGGTGATTAGTTTGCCGTAGCATAGACGAGCGGCAAACACTGCAGCACATTGTGTTTTTATTGGTTACCAGAACAGAGATTTGCATAGAATTTCTGACCCTCTAAAAGCAACAAGTCTTAGCAAACACAAATATTACTTGCCTATAAGTGCTCGTATTTTTGTAGAACATAGATGGGGATATTCTTAACCTTATTCTTATTTTTTTTTAATTAGAGAATTTTAACAATTCCTTAAACATTACTAATATTCCCCTTAACCACTCGTGGTAAGCTTAAACTGCTTGTGTTACGAGTGGTTCACGCCAGTAGTCGAATGGTGGATTCGAACCCATGAACTTCTTGTGTTCGCGGTCCGCGCCCTGCTATTAGGCGACTGTGGCTTTTATTCGTTCAATTCATACATAGTTTGAGAATATTTACGGCTGAACATGTGGAACATGCTCTTTCTTTTATAAATGCTTCTAACGCATTTCTCGATTTCTCGAGTATGGAAAGTGTTGAAAGAATTGAGGAAAATTGGTTTCATCATTAGCTAGGAATTAATAAACAGCAATTTGAACTTTTATTATATGAAACGCCGCGTCTTATAGAAAAAAATAGAGACATTTTAGGTTTAGCTTTCTAACGAAGATGAGAATTGGTGACCCAGATGACCGGTCAGTTATTAATGGTTCAAAGACGAACATTAAAAAGATTAATGGATAAGGTTTGGTAAATATTGGTACAAGATTTAGTGCCTAGAAATCTGGGAATTCAACACATATCCCGTGAACAATTGTTGCAACACAATTAAGTGATTCCAAATGCAATTTATAATAATAGTAATGAAGAAAATAATATGTGATGGGGGATATATTTATACTAGCAAAAGTTCCAATTATATGTTCAAAAGGACACGTATTCCTTACATAAGTACAAAAACTTGTTTAAACCATTTTTGCTGGGATACAACTGATGGCTACATTGTAGACTGCTTTGGCACATACAAAGCTACCACAACTGATGCAGATATAATGTAGACTCATTTTAGAGATAAAAACTTTCCTCTCAGATAATCTTTAGAAATAGTGAAGTTTTTATTCTAGACAGGGATTTAGAGATTTAATTTAAGTAAGATAGTGTTACGGGCCACAATTAATGACTGGTACATGGCGAGTAAACATCACAACAACAACAACAACAACACAACAAGTGAGTAAGTAGTACATGGCGTAGTATTCTTGAAATTTGTTGGGACAAAATATGTGGTTAACTTTTTTAATAAAAATTAAAAAATGAACAAACATTGAGTAATTTTACAATGAGGCTGGGTTTGTTGTTTCCTTTTATAGTTATTGTTCTTTTTTTTACAGTGTCAAGTTTTAAAGTTTCCTGGCACTACTTCAAAGCAAACAACCATTTTGTGGATTGCATTTTATTTTCCGATTCGCCACCCATTACGACGTATAAAGCAACCTATAAATATTATGTCGTATACAAACTCAGATACATTTGTTGGCAAGCGTTTTAGTAAAAGCACATTTTATTGCATATAAAATCGTGGTAGGAAATTAAATATAAGTCAGCAAACAAACATAAGTTGGAGAGTAAAAAAATATGCCGACATTTACGAATGGTCAATCTGACGCGTACATTGCACACTCTACTAATAGACGCACTAACTAATAATTGGTGTTGTAAGAGTAAACTGAAAAGTTGGACAGTAACACGTTCCTGATAACAACTCAGAATAAAAAAAATGCTTCGGTAGCTAATCCGTCTGCCGAGCGTAGTAACTATAGCAAAGTCCCTACAATAAGGCAAACCATGGTGGAGGCCTATGTTCAGCGGCAAACGTTATAGGGATGTAATAGATGGAAATATAACAAACGAGCACAGATTCACCAGATGGTGGGTGGATGCTGTGGTCCATAAACAATGGTCACCAGTAGTTGTAGTGGATATTGCTGTGTTTGCTTCTTTCACTTATTATTAGTATTTATATTTATTTGTTTAATCTTTATAATAAACAACTTATATCATTGTTTATATTCTAGTAAAATAAACATACATAATACAACAATTAATTATATAAGTAAATATATATTAACTATTAACTATATAAGTAAATATAAAAAGTCTGGGCCATGATTAAAATAACAACATATTTGAAACATGTAAACATTTCAATAAAATTGAAGTGTCTAATTATAATATTTAAATAATAATTTCTACAATTTTGTCTGTCTGTCTGCCTGTCTGTCTGCTAAACTTTACCGTCGCATGTTGCTACAAAATGTGCGATACGATCTAAATCTAAACTATCTAAAGGTCTAAAGATCAAAATAAGCAGTATAATACCAGATCATCCAATTACAAGTTAGTATATCCTTTCTACCGGTCGGCTGCTTTCAGAGGTAGTTTTAAATATAATGCCACTAAATGTTGGAATAACCTCCCGCCTCCACTGCGTGACCTGAAAACAATTACTGGGCTTAAAATCAAATACAGGTTACACTTACTTTCGGAACAAAAAAATGCCGATCGATAAAATAAACTGGTAGGAGGTTAAGTTCTTTCAACACGTCAGTAATCTCAGTCCCATAAATTATGTAAATATTTTAATTTTCACTTTATATAGTATAAAAAACTATTTTATTTAAATATTTATATAATAAATTTACTTTTTCTGAGAATCATTTTCTTACCTTTATTCTTTAGCCAACGTTTATTCCGCATTCTTAATAAATAAAATTGATATATTTAGAAGGAAAACGTTAATTCTATTTTGTACTTACCTTCATTAGACTAATGATATCCACTATTTATGTGAATAAAAATTTAAAAACACATATTTTTTATATATATAATAGCATGTGCATTGAGGCAGCCGTCCGAGTTACGTCGGAGTGCGGGCCGGACTGAAAACCATTTATAATTGATATAGGACAAACCAAAAGATCAATTAGGACCCGCGTAAAAGAACATATAGCTGATGTGAAGCATCAACGTTCCGGGAAGTCTGCAGTTTGTGATCATATCCTAGACGGCCCCAACCATTACATCAGATTTGATAGACCACAAATCCTCGCGAAAGAACACCGATTCCTACCAAGGATGATACGTGAGGCTATTGAAATTAAAAAAACATCCTAATTTCAATAGAGAAGGAGGCTGGGTACTACCACCTGCTTGGGATCCTATAATCAATAAAATTAAATCTAAACCCAAGCATACCACTGCAAGACCTCAGGACATAGTCAGTTCATTTTGCATAGATCGGACCATAAACAATAATTAAAAAAGCTGAAGGTACTCCGGGTTAACAATGACATCGGGACGTCAGTCATCTCAGTCTCCCGTGACCATGGGTGCTGGAAAGCGCCCGAAACGTCGGGAATTAAAAATAAAAAGTAAAAATAAACGCGATAAAATCCGTAAAAGTAGTTTTAATCATGTGCAATGTTCGCGTAAATATAAGAAATCATTATGACTTTTTGGTTTTTCTAGTGTTTTATTAGTGTTTTAGTATAGTGTTTTATTATAAAATTGTAATGAAAGGTTTTTTGTGAATATAATTTATACTTTTGCATGAATAATTTTAAGTAATATATATTGAAATAATTGTAACTTATCGAATATAAATATTATAACAAAAACGACAGGTTAAAATAAAATCTAACAATGGAACTAAGTCGTGACAATCGTATAGTCTAACAGAATGGAAGAGCGTTAGTAAGTTCTTGACTTTTCCGCTTTACTACTCTCACACAATAGAACGAATACGAATCACGTACAATAATAAAACACGGGAGATAGTACCGAGATATTTAAGATTATGTATTATTACAAATTATGCTCTCTAAAATGAACAGTTCTCTTAATTTTTTAGTATACCTGTATCAATTTAGTTGTATTCTTGCATCACCACTTAACATCAGGTGGGATAGTAGCCAAGAACTGGCTTAGAGCAGTAAAAAGAAAGATTGTGCTCTATATTGTGCCACTGCACTTAACTATGTTCTTGTAAGCGTAAAGTGCATATACTTAACATTAGGTCTGAGAATAATCAAGCATTGGCTTAGAGCAGTGAAAACAAAGTTTGTGCTCTATATTGTACTGCCCTTTACTATGTTCATGTAAGTGTAAAGTGCATATACTTAATATTAGGTCCGAGAATAATCAAGCACTGGCTTAAATACTAGACTAGTATTAATGCCGTGTATTACTGGCTATTATTTTTAAACAAATAAGGGTGAAAAAAGATCACACATTTCCCCTGATAGTAAGTGCTTACATTGGCCCTTAGACATCTACATTTTTATCCTTGACACAAGAAATGCAATGCATTGTCACCCCTGTCTAGCCACCAAAGTTAAAATACTATCATACACCAATGTTCTGTAAGAGTGTTGTGGTGCTTCGAATGAGCCGATTTGTGCTTCCACCATAATACATTTGCAACATGTCTGCGCCATGTAAAACGACTATATTGACACTAAATATTGGGTTCTTACATATGAAATTAGCGTTTTGTCGTACTGACCACTTTGATCTGAAATATCTCCTCTTTGGTTAAGAATTATAAATTCAAATTTATAAATTCATTTAGCTGGTACATTTGAGTTTTTAAAGTCATTCATTAGTTTTTTTCCTTACTATTTTTTTCTTTGGCGTTGCTTATTACTACACAATAGAAAACATGAAATATCGGTAAATTTACGAACACGAGTTCTACCGTAACACCAGTGCTGCAGAACCAGCTCAAAGGATTAATGATTTTTTTTTTTATTTTTTTTTTATTTTATTTATTTATTGATCTCTTCACAACTTCTTACTGGCTAGTTAACAATAACAATGTAGTAAGGACCTAACGTTGTGAGAGACTGGTGCCTATGATAGGTACAGCACTGTTGTCGCAAAAGAAAGCACGGTACGTTTTTGGTTTAAACATTTTAATTCTGGAAATTTCGACCTTCAGAACCAACCCCATGGACGGCCGGAGACCAAAGTAGAAAAGGAAGAATTAAAGGCTACTGTGGAAGCGGATCGGTATTGAGTAGAGGTGTTGCATTTCTTTGAGTATTATATCTCATCTACCACGGGAATTGTTCAGAGGAATTATTCGGACCAATTCCAGCCACTCAATTTCACCATCCCACATCGCGAAAGAATTTCAGATACTATCCATACCATCTGAACGATTGGCGATCTACTGCTGTGCGATTTACATCCTCGTACAACTTCCTTGAGCAATCGACATTCAAGAAAACAGTGGTTACAACAATTACATATAATGTTCAGTCGATTCATGTCTGTAACTATCCTTTCTACCTGTTGGTGTCAAGGACATTAGTAACCTTTTATAATAGAAGTAGGGGCTAATATTCATGATGGTAAGTGATTACCGCCACCCATGAACAACTGAAACACTAGAGAATTGCATGAAATGAATTGAATGAATTGTATTTACATTGCTTGCCTTTTATAAAAAGTAGGTTTTTTTCTTAAGGGTTTATTAGTTATATCGGTTCGGAAAGTTAACTGGTGGTAGCGGATTCCACAAAAAAATAATACGTGCAATAAATCTTCTGGTGAATAGCACAGCATTTAGAAAAAAAGAAAGAAAAAACATTTATTCACGGTCTAATCACAATAGATACAAAACAAAGCAAGAAATTGGATTTTAAAGAAATTTTACAGTGGTAGAGCCACGCGGCAGCTTTGCTGTCGCACGTATGGGCCGGCTCAAACCGGGGTGGTACCACGACCTCACAGAATACCGGCGTGAAGTGGAAGCTCTGCTTCCGCGTTTCGTCTGGTGAGTGCAGGTGGCCGGAGGCCCAAATCCCCCCCCCCCCCATCAACATGGTAGCGGAATTAAATGATAGACTACCCCAGGAGGGTACCAGCACCCCTGGAGAATCCCTCGCTGAGCATCCACGACCATGTTTCTCCACTTCTGAGCGTGGGTGCTCAGGCTGCCCCGCGTATTCTGGGGGGGGCAATATTCCGCTCAAGACAAAGGCAAAACGAGCAGCAAGACCAAGGCGACCCCTGCCACGCTGTCCGTGAATTTCTGCAATATCAGGGGACTTCACTCTAACCTAAACGCCGTCCACTACCATCTCGAGACGGCGAGGCCGGCTCTGCTCTTTCTGACCGAGACGCAGGTGTCCTCTCCAGCTGATGTCTCGTATCTCTCCTGCCCGGGGTACAAACTGGAACACTCCTTTGTGCCTCGGGCTGGAGTTTGCGTTTACGTCAGAGAGGACATCTGTTCTCGACGCCTCGGCAGACTTGAAGGTTCGGACCTGTCCATCCTTTGGCTACGCGTAGACAGCGACGACCATCCGCGCGTCTACGGGTGCCTCTATAGGTCCCATAGCGGTAATGCCGAAACAGACCGACTCTTCGACCACGTCCAAATGGCTGCAGATTCGTTGCTACAGCAGATCCCCTCCGCAGAGATCGTGATCCTCGGCGACTTTAACGCCCATCACGCCGAATGGCTCGGTTCACGTTTAACCGATCATGCGGGGAGATCTGTTCATGATTTTGCCTTGGTATATGGTCTGACACAACTGGTTATTTTGCCTACGCGGATTACAGATGTGGAGGAATATGAATCTTACCTGTTGGACCTTCTGCTGACCTCTTACCCGGACGGATATCAGATTTCCGTTGACGCCCCTTTAGGCTCCTCGGACCATTGTCTTGTCCGGAGTGTGATGCCACTCACGCTGAAATCGCGGTTGCATTCTGCAGGCTGCCGCCGTGTTTGGCACTATAGGTCAGCCGATTGGGATGGGATGCGGTCTTTCTTTGCATCCTACCCTTGGGGGCGGGTTTGCTTCTCGCCGGATGATCCCAACGTTGTTGCGGATTCTGTCGCTGATGTGGTACTTCAGGGTATGGAACTTTTTATTCCTTCCTCTGTGGTGCCCATTGGAGGCAAATCTCAGCCATGGTTTGGTCGCTCCTGTAAAATAGCATCATGCTATAAGCAGGAGTGCTACCGAGCCTGGGCTGACGCATCAGCGTCCAGGGATGTAAACACCAGCGCTCTAAAAAAGAAGTATAATTCCGCCTCTAGGTCCTTCAAAAGAGTCATTGCCAAGGCAAAGTCAGAGCACATAGGCAGAATTGGCGAGAGACTAGTTCGTCTTCCTTCTGGAACCCGTGCATTCTGGTCTCTCGCCAAGGCTGTCCAAGGCAATTTCTGTCAGCCATCTCTTCCATCTCTGCACAGGGAGGACGACTCACTGGCCCACACCGCAAAGGAGAAAGCCGATCTTCTAGGCTCTTTCTTTGCGTCTAACTCGACTCTCGATGACGGGGGGAGTACGCCGCCGACCATCCCGCGGTGTGAGTGCTCCATGCCGGAAGTGCAGTTCACTCAGCGCTCGGTTCGCAAAGCACTCCTCTCCCTGGACATCCATAAGTCGAGTGGGCCTGATGGAATCCCCCCAATTGTGCTGAGGACGTGTGCTCCAGAGTTGGCACCGGTTTTAACGCGTCTTTTCCGGTACTCCTACTCCCTAGGCGTAGTCCCAAAATCATGGAAGACGGCTTTCGTCCACCCGATCCCTAAAAAAAGGCGACCGCTCAGACCCGTCCAACTACCGGCCTATCGCCATCACCTCCTTGTTCTCCAAAACAATGGAGTCCATTGTAAACTGCCAGCTCATGAGGTACCTTGAGGATCACCAGCTGATTAGTGACCGCCAATACGGTTTTCGCCGTGGTAGGTCAGCTGGTGATCTTCTGGTCTACCTAACTCACAGATGGGCGGAGGCAGTAGAGTCCAAGGGGGAGGCATTGGCCGTTAGTTTGGACATTGCGAAGGCCTTCGATCGGGTTTGGCACAAAGCGCTTCTTTCGAAGCTCCCTTCCTATGGGCTTCCCGAGAAATTGTGCGATTGGATCACCAGTTTTCTTGCAGATCGGAGCATCAAGGTCGTTGTAGACGGTGCAAGCTCCGATTGCAAGCTTATTAATGCTGGTGTTCCACAGGGCTGCGTGCTATCGCCAACGCTGTTTCTTCTGCATATCAATGATATGTTGCAAACCCGTAGCATTCATTGCTATGCAGATGACAGCACTGGTGATGCTCTTTACACCGGCCGAGCCAATATTTCTCGGGAAAACGTCTCTGAGTGCCGGGACAAACTTGTGTCTGAAGTCGAGTCTCTGCTGGACAGAGTCTCGGATTGGGGGCGACTAAATCTAGTCCAGTTTAACCCCCAGAAGACACAAGTTTGCGCGTTAACCGCTAAAAAGAACCCCTTTGTCGTATCCCCTCAGTTTCAAGGCACTCCCCTTGTTGCCTCAGCCAGTATCGGAATCCTCGGCGTCGACATATCGAGTGACGTGCAGTTTCGTGGTCACTTGGAAGGGAAGGCCAAATTGGCCTCTAAAAAAGCTTGGCGTGCTCAGCAGAGCGGGACAGTATTTCATGCCGGCACACCGCCTGCAACTTTACAAGGCGCAGGTTCGGCCGCACATGGAATACTGTTCCCATCTCTGGGCTGGGGCTCCCCAGTACCAGCTCCTTCCACTTGACCGCATCCAGCGCAGAGCGGCTCGAATCGTTGACGACCAAGTGCTTTCCGATCGGCTCGATTCACTGGCGCTGCGAAGAGATGTTGCATCTCTTTGCGTATTTTATCGCATCTATCACGGGGAGTGCTCTGAGGAATTGTTCGGATTAATCCCAGCCGCCAAATTTCGTGAACGCACTACACGGCAAACGTCCCGATACCATCCACACCATCTGGATGCTTGGCGGTCCACCACTGTACGTTTCAAAAGGAGTTTTCTTCCGCGTACAACCTCTCTGTGGAATAATTTACCACCGGCGATTTTTCCGGACCGATACGACCTTCAAAAAAAGAGCTTACTCCTTTCTAAAGGACCGGCAACGCACCTGCAATTCCCCTGGTGTTGTGGTTAATCATGGGCGGCAGTAGTCACTTAACATCAGGTGAGCCACATGCTCGTTTGCCCCCTCTTCTATAAAAAAAAAATGGAATTAAACAGAGAATAAAACAATATTTCCCTAAATTAACAAAAATGTTAAAATAATATAAAATGAGTTTGTGTAGCAGCATAAGACCGTGAAATGGAGAGGATTCAGTAAAAATCGAGATACAGAAACACGAATTGCTCTGATCCCGACACAGGTTTTCAGTCCGGCCCGCACTCCGACGTAACTCGGACGGCTGCCTCATGCTATAATGCGAAGCGGAATATATAAAAAAATATGTGTTTTTAAATTTTTATTCACATAAATAGTGGATATCATTAGTCTAATGAAGGTAAGTACAAAATAGAATTAACGTTTTCCTTCTAAATATATCAATTTTATTTATTAAGAATGCGGAATAAAAGTTGGCTAAAGAATAAAGGTAAGAAAATGATTCTCAGAAAAAGTAAATTTATTATATAAATATTTAAATAAAATAGTTTTTTTTTATATTATATAAAGTGAAAATTAAAATATTTACATAATTTATGGGACTGAGATTACTGATGTGTTGAAAGAACTTAACCTCCTACCAGTTTATTTTATCGATCGGCATTTTTTTTGTTCCGAAAGTAAGTGTAACCTGTATTTGATTTTAAGCCCAGTAATTGTTTTCAGGTCACGCAGTGGAGGCGGGAGGTTATTCCAACATTTAGTGGCATTATATTTAAAACTACCTCTAAAGGGGCCGACCGGTAGAAAGGATATACTAACTTGTAATTGGATGATCTGGTATTATACTGCTTATTTTGATCTTTAGACCTTTAGATAGTTTAGATTTAGATAGTATCGCACATTTTGTAGCAACCTGCTACGGTAAAGTTTAGCAGACGGACAGGCAGACAGACAGACAAAATTGTAAAAATTATTATTTAAATATTATAATTAGACACTTCAATTTTATTGAAATGTTTACATGTTTCAAATATGTTGTTATTTTAATCATGGCCCAGACTTTTTATATTTACTTATATAGTTAATAGTTAATATATATTTACTTATATAATTAATTGTTGTATTATGTATGTTTATTTTACTAGAATATAAGATACAAGTTGATATAAGTTGTTTATTATAAAGATTAAACAAATAAATATAAATACTAATAATAAGTGAAAGAGAGCAAACAACAGCAATATCCACTACAACTACTGATGACCATTGTTTATGGTCCACAGCATCCACCCACCATCTGGTGAATCTGTGCTCGTTTGTTATATTTCCATCTATTACATCCCTATAACGTTTGCCGCTGAACATAGGCCTCCACCATGGTTTGCCTTATTGTAGGGACTTTGCTATAGTTACTACGCTCGGCAGACGGATTAGCTACCGAAGCATTTTTTTATTCTGAGTTGTTATCAGGAACGTTTTACTGCCCATCTTTTCAGTTTCCCATTGTCGGCTCTTACGACACCAATTATTAGTTAGTGCGTCTATTAGTAAAGTGTACCATGTACGCATTAGATTGGCCATTCGTTAATGTCGGCATATTTGTTTACTCTCCAACTTATGTTTGTTTGCTGACTTATATTTAATTTCCTACCGCAATTTTATATGCAATAAAATGTGCTTTTACTAAAACGCTTGCCAACAAATGTATCTGAGTTTGTATACGACATAATATTTATAGGTTGCTTTAGACGTCGTAATGGGTGGCGAATCGGAAAATAAAATGCAATCCACAAAATGGTTGTTTGCTTTGAAGTAGTGCCAGGAAACTTTAAAACTTGACACTGTAAAAGAAAAGAACAATAACTATAAAAGGAACAATCAAACCCAGCCTCATTGTAAAATTATTCAATGTTTGTTCATTTTTTAATTTTTATTAAAAAAGTTAACCACATATTTTGTCCCAACAAATATCAAGAATACTACGCCATGTACCACTTACTCGCTTGTTGTGTTGTTGTTGTTGTTGTTGTTGTGATGTTTACTCGCCATGTACCAGTCATTAATTGTGGCCCGTAACACTATCTTACTTAAATTAAATCTCTAAATCCCTGTCTAGAATAAAAACTTCACTATTTCTAAAGATTATCTGAGAGGAAAGTTTTTATCTCTAAAATGAGTCTACATTATATCTGCATCAGTTGTGGTAGCTTTGTATGTGCCAAAGCAGTCTACAATGTAGCCATCAGTTGTATCCCAGCAAAAATGGTTTAAACAAGTTTTTGTACTTATGTAAGGAATACGTGTCCTTTTGGAACATATAATTGGAACTTTTGTTAGTATAAATATATCCCCCATCACATATTGTTTTTTTCATTACTATTATTATAAATTGCATTTGGAATCACTTAATTGTGTTGCAACAATTGTTCACGGGATATGTGTTGAATTCCCAGATTTCTAGGCACTAAATATTGTACCCATATTTACCAAACCTTATCCATTACTCTTTTTAATGTTCGTCTTTGAACCATTAATAACTGACCGGTCATCTGGGTCACCAATTCTCATCTTCGTTAGAAAACTAAACCTAAAATGTCTCTATTTTTTTCTATAAGACGCGGCGTTTCATATAATAAAAGTTCAAATTGTTGTTTATTAATTCCGAGCTAATGATGAAACCAATTTTCTTCAATTCTTTCAACACTTTCCATACTCGAGAAATCGAGAAATGCGTTAAAAGCATTAATAAAAGAAAGAGCATGTTCCACATGTTCAGCCGTAAATATTCTCAAACTATGTAAGAATTGAACGAATAAAAGCGACAGTCGCCTAATGGCAGGGCGCGGACTGTGAACACAAAAAAGGTCATGGGTTCGAATCCACCATTCGACTACTGGCGTGAACCACTCGTAACACAAGCAGTTTAAGCTTACCACGAGTGGTTAAAGGGAATATTAGTAATGTTTATGGCATATTTTTAATTAAAAAAATAAGAATAAGGATAAGAATATCCCCATCTATGTTCTACAAAAATACGAGCACTTATAGGCAAGTAATATTTGTGTTTGCTAAGACTTGTTGCTTTTAGAGGGTCAGAAATTCTATGCAAATCTCTGTTCTGGTAACCAGTGAAAACACAATGTGCTGCAGTGTTTGCCGCTCGTCTATGCTACGGCAAACTAATCACCCTAGGTACTTAGTCAGCTTGCTGGTCGGTATTTAGAGGGCTTTGAGATTCTTGGTGTATGCTCTGGCTATCGCTCCGGCTCCGGATCTGTCTTGCTGCTTAAGATTTTGTTGCATTTTATGTGTTGCAACTCTTTTGAGTCTCAGCCAACAGGCATGACAAACATGGTCTGTTGAATTTGCCCGAAAACACCATACATCCTTGTCGTAATATAAATGTTTTCGCCCATTATTATTTAATCCGAGCAAATAAAAAAATTACAAAACAATATAAAATTGCAGTGATATATTCACTATAACATTGATAACAATACAAAACAAAAAGAAATAGTACATAATAAGTAAATCATAATTACCCGGTGTGAGACAATTCTATTTTTAAGCTCTACATGTATTGCTTGTTGCAATTGAGATGAATTCTCTCTAACAATAAGGTCACGTTTACGGTTCCTCAGAGAACTTCCACAAAGTATGCAAACATACTTGTGGCCAAGGGAAGATTAGGCATCAATTTCATTAGGTAATTCGCCGTGTAGTGGCGGTTGAGACTATCCACTACGCCATATCTTCCCGTGGGTGTCGTAAGAGGCGACAGAGGGACACAGAAAGGAGATGGGCAGCAGCATCTTCCCTAACAACAACAATAATATAATAAAAAGTTGCCAACCCTCTCGCCAAGCGTGGCAACGGTCCGGAAAGTTAACTGGTAGTAACGGATTCCACAAAGAAATAATACGTGCAAGAAATCTTCTGGTGAATAGCACAGCATCTAGATAGTATCGCAAATTTTGTAGCAATGTGTGACGGTAAAATTTAGCAGACAGACAGGCAGACAGACAGTCAAAATTGTAGAAACTATTATTTGAATGTTATACTTAGACTCTTCAATTTTATTGAAATGTATACATGTTTCAAATATGTTGTTATTTTATTCATGGCCGAGACTTTTTATATTGTTGAACATAGGCCTCCACCATGGTTTGCCTTATTGTAGGGACTTTGCTATAGTTACTACGCTCGGCAGACGGATTAGCTACCGAAGCATTTTTTTATTCTGAGTTGTTATCAGGAACGTGTTACTGCCCATCTTTTCAGTTTCCCATTGTCGGCTCTTACGACACCAATTATTAGTTAGTGCGTCTATTAGTAGAGTGTGCCATGTACGCATTAGATTGGCCATTCGTTAATGTCGGCATATTTGTTTACTCTCCAACTTATGTTTGTTTGCTGACTTATATTTAATTTCCTACCGCAATTTTATATGCAATAAAATGTGCTTTTACTAAAACGTTTGCCAACAAATATATCTGAGTTTGTATACGACATAATATTTATAGGTTGCTTTAGACGTCGTAATGGGTGGCGAATCGGAAAATAAAATGCAATTCACAAAATGGTTGTTTACTTTGAAGTAGTGCCAGGAAACTTTAAAACATGAAACTATAAAAGAAAATAACAATAACTGTAAAAGAAAATAAAAAACCCAGCCTCATTTTTAAATTATTCAATGTTTCTTCATTTTTCAATTTTATTAAATAAGTTAACCACATTACAATATTCTCCCAACAAATATCAAGAACACTACGCCATGTACCACTTACTCGCTTGTGTTGTGTTTGTTGATGTTGTGATGTTTACTCACCATGTACCAGTCGTTAATTGTGGCCCACAACACTATCTTACCTTAAATTGAATCTCTAAATCCCCTGTATAGAATAAAAACATCACTATTTCCTTCACTTTCACTTTCACTTAAAACCACACTAATGACAAAACACAATTGTACTACTGATCACCTTAGTTCGAAGTTGTATCGCTTCGAAGTATTCACTTGAATTGCAAATTCGATACTGCCCCAGGTCGTGGTCTATACCTGCCTCATATAGGGCCTCAGATGGTTCCAGAACCTTCTATGTAGAAACATCTAGAATGTTCGAGTAGATATCCGTCCCGACTGACTAGGTGTCTATAGTTCTAGAAAGTTCTTCCATGGACGTTTATAAAAGGAACTTGACTTTCCTACTACTCGGTACTAGAAGGCGCTAGTTGTAACTAGTGTCGCCATGTACCAGTCATTAATTGTGGCCCACAACACTATCTTACCTTAAATTGAATCTCAAAATCCCCTGTCTAGAATAAAAACATCGCTATTTCAAAAGTATTATCTATAACAATTTTTATTGCACTAGAGGATAAAAAATTTTATATTGATTATATAATGCTAAACCTCTTATAGAAAAGTAGTTTCTAAATATAAGTTTTAATGGTTTAAAGTGCTGTTGGTGTGCGCGGTCGAATTCGACCGCTTGAATTTTGACGCAATAGCGCCGCGGTCGAATTCGACCACTTAGGGGTTGAAGGGTTCAGAATCGTATTTACACGCTTTACCTACTCACTATATGTATCTATAACAATCACCCTGAGTAGGTAGAAACTACTTTTCTATAAGAAGTTTAGCATTATAGAACCAATATGAATTTTTTTTATCCTCTAGCGTAATAAAAAATAGTTATGCTATGGTTATTTATTTATGATCAAGTTCATTTTGTACGCCATTTTTTGACTTTTTGGATGATATATAAGAATAGAGCCGTGGTAGCTCAGATGGTTAGCGCTCGCTGTAAATTTCACAATACGCGAGCAAACCGGGTTCGATCCCCGCCGGCACCAATAAAATTTTTATTTGCAATTTTAAGTGCTGATTTACCACGTGCTCAGCGTTGAAGTAAAACATCGTGAGGAAACCTGCATGTCTGAGAAATAAGAAAAAAAAAATATTTCGAAGACATGTGAAGTTCGCCAACACGCATTGGGGCAGCGCGGCGGATACTTCCTTGCCCTAAAACCCTCTCAGAAATGAAGGGAGGCCTGTGCCTAGCAGTGAGATGTATATAGGCTGTAACTTTACTTTTACTTTACATGCATCACCACTTAACATCAGGTGGGATAGTAGCCAAGCACTGGCTGAGAGCAGTAAAAAGAAAGATTGTGCTCTATATTGTGCCACTGCACTTTACTATGTTCATGTAAGTGTAAAGTGCATATACTTAATATTAGGTCTGAGAATAATCAAGCACTGGCTTAGAGCAGTAAAAAAAAAGATTGTGTTCTATATTGTGCCACTGCTCTTTACTATGTTCATGTAAGTGTAAAGTGCATATACTTAATATTAAGTCTGAGAATAATCAAGCACGGGCTTAGAGCAGTAAAAAGAAAGATTGTGCTCTATATTGTGCCACTGTTCTTTATTATGTTCATGTACTTAGGACTCTGCCTACCCCCTTTTAGATTACTGGTATGAAGCTATGTAAATGTATATGTTTATAAATGGTATAATGGTACACCTCAAAGTAAATTTAAAGTAGCTTAAGCATTATATTGGTTTGAGCAGAACTAATATTCAGTCTTATTTCTTCTTTTTCCAACAGGGAATTTATTTTATTTATTAAAAGTGTATGGTTCTACTATGCCTATCAAAAGATAAAATTACAGCCTACATACGTCCCCTAGCTGAGAACAAGCCTCCTCTTATTACTGGCAGGGATTTTCGGGAAAGGCGTTGTCCACCGCATTGCTCCAATGTGTGTTGTCGGACGTCATATATCATTAAAGTATTTACTTTTTGTTTAACATTAACAATTTCAATGCATGCATAAATATTTAAGTCATTTTTGCTTTGCTGCGCATAATTGTTTTATGTTATTTCGACAAATAGCCACTTTGATCTATTGCAAAATCTTTTGTTTGACCCCACGAGACAGGCCATGCCTAGTGTGGGAGTCACAGAACTTATTGTATTTTGGTTAAGTGTTTTCTGGTAAATAAATAAATTTATTGTTATTATTATTATTTATAGTTACAATTGCATTTAGTCACAGATTTTTCACATTCCTCTAAATAATAAATTGCATAAAACCTTATCCCTCTTTTCTCGAAATCAATATGAGTGCAAAAATATTATTCTATTGTTGTGAGTAATAAACGTTATTTATTTTATTATTATTATAATTATTATAAACAAAAATAAAACTGGTTTTTAGAAAATCGCACTTTATTTCTGTCCATAAAATAATAAGAAAAAAACAAGAGGTAATATCACTGACCTACATATATACTAATACGCTTGTGTTTTATATAACGTCGTCAAATATTGCATTCCGTGAGCAACGCTGCATTGAAGCAGCTATATTAAACTTTGACTGATATTCATGCGCTCGCAGTTTGAGATATCACAGTTTGCTCTAAATGTATCCGCATGTAATATCACACGTTTATTTATGAATTTGTGATGATTTCAGGCATTTTTAACTTTATATTTAAGGTAGTGTAGAATCTGTCCATAAATCCGTTCATCCGTACAGCTTATAAAAGTCCATTGTTGAACATATGTCTACACTACTCCATAGATTGTCTCATAGGGAGATTTTGCCATACTTGTCACGCTTGGCAGGCAGTTTGGCAGCAGTTTTTTATAAATTAAATTCTGCTTTAGACCTCACATTTGAACTTTTAATGTTATATTATATTCGTTAAATAATATATATTTAAAAATTAAAATATTTGGATTTCAGATGACTCCTTAAAATCCTTGTTCAGCCTCAATGTCGTCGACATAAAACTTGTGTCTATACCATTGGTGTTTCTTATGTTTTGAACTCTTTGATTATTTTCTATTTGTTGAGACAAACGAGCACACAGTCCACAGTCATAGTTAGTGGATGTTGTGGCCCACAGACGTTGATGATAGATGTGTTGTCATCCCTGAAGACTAATGTGAAATGGCTCGTTTCCAGTTGAAAGTTCTCCGGTTCAGCAGACGAAACACAGCAGCATTGCGTTTTTACGCTAGTATGAGAGCGTGGTCCCCGGTTCCCTGGTCGAGCCGACCCATTAGTTCTACAACTCTAGTATAGCCGCACGATGGCTCTACCACGTAAAAGCGTCTTCTTAATAACAAATAGGAAATTAAAATAAACTGTAGTTGCCAACCCGCCAACTAAGCGCGGTTACTATAGCAATTATCCCCTTATGAGGCTTATGTGTATAGCAGTGGAGTTTGATAGGTTGTAATAAGTAAATAAATATATTTGACGTTATTGACTTTGTGATATATTTATATACGATTGGGATTCCATAAACGTAATCAATCATTCTCCTCTATCAAAGTATAAGTCCACGTGGTCCTATTTGTAAGATAAAAACCAGTTGCACTGCTACAAAAACGCGAAATTATCAAATTTTTTGCTGCAAAAAAGATCTCACGTCAAATTTACAAAAAGATGGCGTTACTTTTCACATATAAACAATTTTTATCATATTTATAGTATTTAATTCTTTTTAAACTTAAAAATTATAATAATAACGGTCGTGTTGTTTCGGATTTGCTTACCAACACAGCCTGTTTGCCTCATAAAACTTGCAGTCGGTTGAATGACTGATCCGAGTCTGTATCCGATTGGTCACTGTCACCTGTGTGAGACATTGTTATGTGTGAGTTTTTTAATGACAGATGATCGTTTTTGTGTTCACAGATTACTCCCCGCAAAAAATGACAGACAGTTCTGTATCAATAAAAAAATTCTATGGCTACTCCGCTTCGGTTAGCCGGTGGCCGGTATTGCTTTGTGGTACGGATAGATTAATGTAAATATTTGTGAGCAATCATGTACTTTTTTGTTTACTGTTTTTAAGATTATTTATGTTTAACATTTTTCATTATAGAACGTTATTTGACATCACAATGATTAGGATTTTTAAGATTAAATTAAAATGCCTCTAATGAATCAACGCCACAATTGAACAAATTTATATCTATACTTCGTACCTGTACATCAATATATTAATCATAACTTTTAATAGAATGAAACGATTTTAATAAAACAAAGACAAATTTTATTCAAAGATATGCTTTAATTTTTTTATATATATTTAAAAATATTATTACTTTAAAAGTAATATATTCACACACAAACGGATAGATAGACAAACTTTATTATTTTTAGTGTGTCTCAACAATTTTTTCATAAAAATAAACAATATGCAGAGAATAAAAATGTACACTTAAAATTTTATGTAAGTATACATAGATTATATATTTATTTTACTATTCATAATTATCTTTCATAACTCCACTGCAAGGTATTGCTTATACGAGTAGCTCGGAAAATTTACTGGTGATCAAAAAATGAAAAATATGAGAGAATAGTATGTTGTACTAAATATTTATTTCTAAAATTCCATGAATTTTACAATTAAAAAATTGTACATAACCTATAGCGATATTTTTGCGTCGCTTTTACACAAAATATTGTGTATTATGTTTTTGAATAACTTTCTATAAAAATCCAATGATGTGAATAAAGTATTTGCTGTATCGTCAGCATAACATACAACCTCACTATTTTCAAGTTGAATTGACATAATGTCATTAATGTACGAAATAAAAAGAGTCGATCCTAAGATGCTAACTTGAGGAACGCCAAAATCTACAGATCTAAGATCGCTTGTCTGATCGCATATTCGGACACATTGCTTTCTATCCAACAAATAGCTGGAAAACCAGTTTAAAGCTAGACCACGAATCCCGAGAGCACTTAGTTTCTTAAAGAGGATGGGAATAGATACCGTGTCGAATGCTTTAGCCAAATTGAAAAAAAAACTGACACAGGATCGACCCTGATCGAGATGAGTTACAACCATATCTTTGAAAAGAGTTACTGCATCCTCAGTTGATTTTCCCTGGCGAAAACCAAACTGACGGTCCGAGAGTATGCTATTCTTTTCAAGATAGTTAGTCAGCCGCTTATGGACAACACGTTTCAGGAGCTTAGAGTAACCACCCAGCAGTGATATGGGTCGATAATTACAAGGATCGTCCTTAGCTCCATTTTTGTACATGGGGATAACTGCCGCAACTTTCCACTCCCACAACCAAGACTCCTGACGAGACACTTAAGTTAAATATCGCTGCCAGAGGCTCCGCGATTGTGTGAGCTACTGATTTTAAAATTTTGTTAGTGATACCGTCCATGCCCGGGGCACTACCTGAATCAAAAGATCGGATGAGACCCAAAACTTCCTGTTCGTCTGTAGGATTCATGAAAAATGAACCAACGGGTTGATCAGGAACGTGAACTTTTTCGGCAAGGGACTCTTGAGTCTCATTTAATTTAATCATGATAGAGTTTGCCAGCTTATTACCTACAGAGGCAAAGTAGGAGTTTCAAACATCGAGAGACTCCTTTACAGAGGGCTTTGAGTTGATGAGAGCCAGGGGAGAACTTGAGGTAGTGTCTGCCAGTTATGCGGTTAATAGTACCCCAGAGTTTTTTTGGAGCACATTTATTTTTATTTATTTCTTTTTTGTTGTAATCACGTTTTAGCCTTCTGATTAGACCTATGTAAAAATTTCTATAGCGCGTATATATAAGTCTTTTAGTTGGGTTGTTTGGATCCTTGCGTTATTCAATATGAAGCTAATCGTGGTGTTTAGAGCATCTGATTACACCAGGAGTCATCCAGGGGTGTAAGGTGGTTCTGGAGCGGCTTATTATACACGTTTTCAAATATCTCCATATTGTCTGATACCGTCTTAGTGAAATGAGTTACAGGCTCATCAAAAGAGCTGCAGTTTATTACTGGGGACCAGTCCGTTCCCTCCAGCTCTGATCTTATTAATTCTATGTCAACTATAATCTATAACCTTTGATCGAATAGGTTTTGGTCTTTTTGGTTTGCGTGTCTTTAACATTATGCCTGCCATAGTGATATCATAGTCAGTGGCATCATTGAGATAGACTACGGACTCTTTTACGGATACAAAAATGTGATCTATGCAGGTTTTGACCCGAGTTGGTTTGGTTATAGCCGGAAAAAGTGTACTCTGCTAATAATTAAGACTCCGTGTGCAAGTTTTTGTCAGCTGCGGACCCAGTAATATTTATGTTCATGTCTCCAGCAAAAATAAGACTAGGAGAGGGACTTACCGTTTTTAAGTTGGCGTCAAGAGAGCGAATAAATATTTCTGGGTTGGTGTAACCAGGTGATCTGTAAGCGGCTACTACAGAGAAGTGATTTGCAACTTCTGCGAGAATACTATTACCCTCGTCAACGTTCAGCTCGGAAAAGTTCACTGTCCACCTCTCTTTTATGTAGATACCGACTCCTCCTTCCCTGTTAATATACTTTTTAGAGTAAAATAATGTAAATCCTTGCAATATGGTGACCTTCTCAAACTCATTAAGCCAGCACTCGCTGAAAACAATAGCGTCGAAATCAAGATCTAATCTTTTTAGGGTTACTGGGAAAATATCAAAGTTTTTATTTTACGCATGCTTCTTATGTACACGCTTAAAATCCTAAATGAAAATCTAGACAGAACGTCTTTACAATTCTCTGGGGCCGTTATATTGTGACACTTTATCTGAGATGAATTATCTATAGCATCTAACAATTCTAGGGAAGCCACGGGAAGAACGTGCAAAATTTATTGAAGTATTTTGGCATTAAATGGGAGAGTGCCATATAAAGAGAAGAAGGGGTGCAGATAACCACGAAATATTTTGAGGAATGTACCATGGGGGAGAAGATGTGTAGGTGTGTTAAAATGTGTGTGTGATTGCACTTACAATTGTGAAGAGTTAAATTCAAAATTATGATAAGTAGTGTATAAGAAAAATAACAACCATATGGGCTATAAATTAGTGAAAAAATATCAATTACTAGGCTCTTGAGGCTCAGGTAACGTTTACTGAGTGGTTGCCGTATCCGGTTTGGTTTGGACACAGAGCAGGCAGTTGAGATCATTTTCCGACCTAATACGGATTGCGGGGCTACCTTCCTTGACATCCCCTTTCCTAATAAATATGGATCCGTTCTACAGCCAGCAAAACCTGTAGCCATGTTTGACGGTGACAGCTCTCACAGTACGGAATAAGGGTCGAATTTCGCCAGTAAGACGCTCATTTACGTAGATCAAATTTTCAGGCCCATGATTCAAAATGTCTTTACTCTTTAGGTTTTTTCTAGCTTTCGCGTGTTTAAGCAATTCCTCACGTACGTTAGCAGAGCTAGCTCGACAGGTGAAAGCAACCATCAAGGAACGAAGAAGTTTACGGTTCCCACTCACGTTAGTATTTATATTTTGGTTTTTGGGACCAGCTCGGTGCGCATAATTCAGGTCCATGTCCTGAAGCTCAATGCCTAGTTTAGCGGCGACAGTAATTAATACCAAGTGAGTACGGAATAAGGGTCGAATTTCGCCAGTAAGACGCTCATTTACGTAGATCAAATTTTCAGGCCTATGATTCAAAATGTCTTTACTCTTTAGGTTTTTTCTAGCTTTCGCGTGTTTAAGGAATTCCTCACGTAAACGTTAGCACAGAGCTAAACCTCGACGGGTGAAAGCAACCATCAAGGAACGAAGAAGTTTACGGTTCCCACTCACGTTAGTATTTATATTTTGGTTTTTGGGACCAGCTCGGTGCGCATAATTCAGGTCCATGTCCTGAAGCTCAATGCCTAGTTTAGCGGCGACAGTAATTAATACCAAGTGAGTTGGTTTTTCATTTGGTGTTTCTTCAAGACCCGATATTTCCAGCTCATTTCCTAAGGCAATCTGAGCTTGGCTGTTTAGACGAGACTTCAGAGCGGCAACGGTGACCTTAAGGACATTATTTTCTTTTTCAACGGACTCAAGTGATTTAATTCGCCGATCATAGTCGGCCAGTTTGGTGTTCAAAGCGTCGAGACATTCGCGAAGGTGGGTGATGTCGGCTCTAATATCAGTACTTAACTTGGATAACTTACAATCAAACAGCGCGCCAAACTGGTCGTATGTTATTGCCGCAGCGGGAGGGGTGGGGTTCGTAGTAGAATTATTATCAACTTGGCAGTCATTTACTCCCCCGTCGGAGGTTCCCAGAACCTCGTCGCATGACATGTTCGTGTCGACGCTTCGACGTTTCGACGAGGCCGCAGTGGATAATGGAGTGAGTTGTCTACGATACGATGTGTGGTCCTCTTTGCGTCGCGTGACCCGATTACAGGAATGGCATTCCTCCAATTCCTTTTTAAGGCTAGATAAATTTTCTTTGTAATAAGCGGATATGTTGTAACATTTGTAGTGATAGCATCCCTTGCATACAGAGCAATTTAGCTGTTCCTCGGGTCGGGTAAATTTATGACAGGCCAAACAAATCATTTTATTTTATGTAGCTTTTTTAATATTATGCTCAATTGACTTTATTTCCAAAAACACGCAAAGGCAAGCAACGCACTGCAGAGAAACTAAGATGTGCTACGAGTCATAAATGGGTAGACGGGGCGAAGAAGTTTCGTAGTCAGTAGCAGTCCCCGTAGTCACGGCGCCTACGACGTTACGTGTCGATTCGTCGCCTCTTCAGGTTGTTTACCTTTGCACGAACTGAGCGTACACTTGTTGAGGTAGGTCACGGTTGCAATTATTCTGAAAAGAATTTTGTTACAGTTCCCTAATTATAGAAGAGATTATAAAACAGATTACGGCACTAGAGAGGGCTGTACACTAGCTTCCAGTAGATATCGGTTTTGACAGTAGCCACTAAGATTTTACACTGTTTTTAGAGTAAGTCTCGCGGAGCAAACGGTTACGGTGTTTACTTAGAAACGGTCGCGGAACAATATGTAACTTGATTAGACTTTGCAACTAGTTGGTTACGTCGTGTCCATTCAGGGATATATTCGGTTGAGGCATGTTGTTTGAGAGTACACCCGATACCGGAGAAGGCGTCGACGGGATTCCGCCGAGGAGGACGCGCTGTATGAGGTGTACCGCGCGTCTAAGGAGACTCTGTGGCTGGCCATCGGCGACTCGAAGTCGCGTGCCAGGGAGGAGCTGCTGGGGTCCCTAGTTCGGGATCCGTGGGGGCGCCCCTACCGTTGGGTACGGGGCAAGTTGCGTTCCTGGGCGCCTCCACTAACGCAAACAATGCAACCCCAGTTGCTAGAGACAGTGGTATCGGTTCTCTTCCCTGAACGAGTGGTACACGTTCCCCCGGCGATGGCTACGCCCTCAGCCACAGACTCTCCAGAGGAGGAGAGCACCGATGTCCCCAAGGTGACGCAAGCAGAGATGAGAGCGGCCGTAGCGCGACTCCGGGCCAAGAACACAGCGCCCGGACCCGACGGAGTTCCTGGTCAAGCTCTCGTCCTGGCTCTGAAGGAGCTGGAGCCCCAGCTGAGGGGGCTCTTTACGGCATGTCTCGAGCTGGGTCAGCTTCCCAGTGTGTGGAAGGAGGGAAGGCTGGTTCTACTCAGGAAGGAGGGGCGCCCCGCGGACTCACCGTCGGCGTACCGGTACATAGTGCTGCTCGACGAGGCGGGCAAACTCCTTGAGCGTATCATCGCAGATTGCCTCGTCAGCCACTTGAGCAGAGTGGGGCCGGACCTGGACGAGAACCAGTTTGGTTTTCGTCGTGGGCGCTCCACCATAGACGCTATTACGCGCGTGAGGGCCCTGGCGGGGGAGACAGTATCCCGGTATGGGGTGGTGCTGGCGGTGTCTTTAGATATCTCCAACGCCTTCAACACCCTACCCTGGAGTTGTATTCGGGAGGCGCTTAGTTACCATCGCGTGCCTCCCTACCTCCGCCGCACAACAGGGGCTTACCTTGAGGAGAGATGCGTCACGTATTGGGGACGTGACAGCGCTAGTCGACGCGTCATGTCGTGCGGTGTTCCGCAGGCATTCGTCTTGGGACCGCTCCTGTGGAACATCGGCTACGACAGGATGCTGATAGGTGAGCTCCCGTCGGGCGCTGACTTGACGTGTTATGCAGACGACACGCTCGTCACTGCCCGGGAGAGCTCGCACAGGGAAGCAGCGTTAGTTGCCACGGCTGCGGTTTCACAAGTGGTGAACCGCATCCGGTGCCTGGGCCTGGAGGTGGCCCTTAACAAGTTGGAGGCCATGGTGTTTCATGGCCTTCGACGCGCGCCGCCGCCTGGATCACACATCGTGGTCAGTGGGGCCCGGATAGCTGTCGAGTCCACCATGAAGTACCTGGGATTGGTGCTCGATAGCCGATGGGAATTTGGGCCCCACTTCCGGCGGCTGGCGCCTAAGCTGATGCGTGCAGCTGGCGCACTTTCAACGCTGCTTCCCAGAACTTGTGGGCCCGAGCGCCGCCTGTAGGCAGTTGTACGTGGGAATCGTGCGGTCCATGGCCCTGTATGGGGCCCCTGTATGGGTGATGCACATGACGGCCAGCACACTCGCCATTCTGCGCAAACCGCAGAGGGCGATGACCGTCAGAGTCATCCGCGGGTATCGCACGATTTCCTACGAGGCGGCTTGCGTCCCGGCCGGATCCCCGCCCTGGGACCTAGAGGCGAAAGTACTCGCGTCATTATATCGATGGCGCGAGGAAAAGCGGGGACGAGGCTCGAGGCCGGTGCAGCGACAGATCACGCTGCGACGAGAGGAGCTCCGTCAGGTCTTGATTACGGAATGGCGGCAAAGGCTTCTGCGCCCTACCGCCGGCCTCTCTATCGTCGAGGCAATCCGGCCAGTACTCGACGACTTGCTCGGGAGAAGGCACGGCTCCCTGTCGTTTAGGGTGACGCAGGTGCTGTCGGGGTACGGCTGCTTCGGAAAGTACCTGTGCCGCATAGATAGGGAGCTGGAGGACACGGCGCAACACACGCTCGCTGAGTGTGTAGCTTAGGAGGAGCAGCGCTGTGTCCTCACAAATGAAGTAGGAGGCGATCTGTCGCTGTCGGCCTTGGTGCGGACGATGGTCGGTAGCGCAGAATCGTAGGATGCAGTAGTGTCCTTCTGTGAGGACGTGATGTCGCAGAACGAAACTGCGGAATGGGAGAGGGAGATCTGGACTCCCTTCCCTGGCCGCAGAAGGCGCACCGGGCGCAAGAGAAGGGCGGACAACGCCCCTTTCCAGCCCCCATAAATGAGTCCAGGGGCGAGGGACTTGGGGAAGCCCCCGCCCCCCTATTCGAGGGACTCAAGGCGGAGGCACGCGCGGGTGTCGGCGCGTTCCTTTGAGGTGATACAGGGGGTAGTTGAACACCTCACTACCCCGTGCAGGAGACGAGTCCCGCACAGACCTAGTGTGGGGCTGCGGAAGAATTTGGATTCCCGCGGCCCCTCGCGTGCACGTGCGAGAAGACACCGGGTGGTTTTAGCCGGTAAGAGTCCGGCACACCCCTCCGCCTTTCCCCAGGCATTTCCCCCCGTAAAAAAAAATGTTGTTTGAGAGTGGTGGTTAAAATGAATAATTGTCTAACTGTTAGTACTTGGCAATAGTCGTAAAGTTGGTCTGTAGGAAACATACGCAGTTTAAAACAACATACATATAAAACAGCTCTCTGTGCCCGTACAAGTGGTATAAAATTACTTTTAGCCGCACCACCCCACGTGGATATGCAATAAGATAAAATTGATTGACACAATGCCATATAAACCATCTTCATAATTTCTGAAAAAATGTAAATAAGTTTACGGACTCTGTTTGACAGGTGTTCAATGTAAGCTTTAAATGTGAGGTTATTATCAATTATTATTCCAAGATATTTTATAGATGTCACTTTTTTATATAGTGTTAATCATTATTGGTTGTACTATTTCTTATATCAAAGGGAGGCTTAACAATGATTTGTAATGAGTTTGTTATTGAATTTTTTACGTTTCGAATAGAGAAGTCCATTAATTTTGTTTTATTTATGTTCAACGTAATTAAATGCGCGTTCAACTATTTCTTTACAATATCAAACCCTTTTTGAGCAAGGAAATAGGTTTCAGCCCAAGTATTCGAGTGAAACACAAGTGCAGCATTATCTGCGTAGGAAAAGATCATCTCGCTTAAAAGATTTGACACAAGTCAATTATATATACTAAAAACAAACTTGGACCGAGAATACATCCCTGTGGTACGCCGTATGTAATTTGCAGGTCAGAACTACGATAAGGAACAATCCTAACACATTGAGTTCTATTTCTTAAATAACTTTGGAATAAAAATAATTGAATTCCTCTTACTCCTAAAGATTGAAGTTTTGAAATTAGGATAGGTATCGAAACGGTATCAAACGCCTTTGTAAGCAAGTGTTGTCAAGAAACAATGCAATACATTTTTGACGTATGTCTAGTTTCCTGACTACAAAATCAATAAGGCTGTGGACAGTATCAGATCTACACAATTTTTTTCGAAACACAAATACACAATGGTTTTTAGAGAGCAGTTTATCAGTCTCTAAAGTAAGTAAGAAGCCTTGTGTTACATATTTTCTCCAGGATCTTTGACATCGTAGGCAAAACTGATATAGATCTGTAGTTTTCGACAAAACTTCGATCGCTGAATTTAAAAATAAGGTGAACTATTGCCTTTTTAAACAAATAAGGGAAAATACCTGTCTGGACACAGTAGCCGTATTATGACCAGGACGGAAACCGGATTGTAAAGAATTCAACAAATTGTGCTTATTAAGGAAAAGGGTCAGCTGTTGGCAAATAAGTTTTTCAAAGACTTTAGAAAGGAAAGGTAAAATTGAAATGGGACGGAAATCAGTGAGGTTGACGGGATTAGATTTCTTCGGAATGGGTATAACATAAGCACTCTTCCAGGCTTGAGGGAATTTAGAGGAAGATAGACATGCATTAAGCAAATGAGATTATGCTTAATACATGTGTATTGATGGGAGTGATAAAATCAAGGAGATGAACAATCATTTTACGGCTAATGCTGTCTGTGTAATGAGGAGATGGATAGTATAATCTTCTTAACATCACATACTTACTGTATTAATTTTTAAAATTACTGTATTAAAATGTATTGACTACAACCGAACGGAGAATAATTAGGAGTCGGACTTACAGAAAGAGAACGAAGTATTTGCAGTTTATGTTCACTACCAAAGGAATTAAAAAAATGTTGATTTAATAGTTTAACATCAAAACTGGGAGGTGAAGCATTAAGAGAGGTTCTACCAACTCCAACTGTTTTAAGAAACTTCCACACCCTATATGAGTCAACGTTCTCGACTGATGAATGAATATGGCGCCGTTGTGCATCTCTACATTATGTGTTGCAGCGATTCCAGATTTTGGCGTATTTTCTAAGGTTTTTCTCTATTTTGTTCCTCTTAAGCTTTGACAATGCCGCATTCTTATTCAAAATTAGCCTTTCCAGATCATCAGAGAGCCATGGAGCAGGTAAGTGTTTGAGTTTAATATGATGCATTGGCGCGTGTACGTCATATAGCTGAGTGAGAAGGGAATTGAAAAGTTCCACTTTATCGATAATGCATGGTGCTCTCGCAATCAATGACCATTCAATATTATGAGAATCTTCGCAAAGTTGGTCAATATCCATTACTCCAAAATTACGTCGCAGAACTAATTTATGATTGATTTTAGGAGGGCGTATTTTATACGACAGGAAAAGTAAATCGTGATAGGAGAATGTATCAGCAGGACACTATCCGTGCTTGAAAACTAGATTTGAAGATGACACTATAATTAAGTCAAGAAGGGAAGGAGTGCAGTTAGGAAATTTGTGAGTAGCAGCAAGCATATTACACGCTTCAATTATAGACTCAAGTTTTATAGCCCGATTGTCGCATTTAAGTAAACAGGTGTTAAAGTCACCCATTAAAATAGTATGACCATATGTAGAGACTAGTGATTCTAAAAGAGATTTAAAAGAAGTAAAATAGTATATAGAAAGAGAGAGACTGTAGAAAACTCCAAGTAGGATTTTAGTCTGAGACAGGGAGACCTCAACTAGCAAATGCTTAGTAGAATCAACAGGAGGCGGTTGACATGACGAACTAACAATTTTAAATGGAAAGTGGGATCATAGTGTAACGCTTCCCCCCTCTCAATGCGTGTAAACGCCATACAGACTACGAACGAATCCAGCCACAGTGAATCTACGTCACATGGTTTAGGCAAATAGGCACACTGGCTGTAAACCCTCCGTGAGCGCCACCACCTGCCAGACCGCCGCTCCCGCAGTCGTGATGTAAGTGTATGGCATCACCACTAATTGCATGATCAGCACGGCTACTAGCCGCAGAGCGTGTCATGAGTCTTCCGCTCACCTCAAGGGAATGGGGTCCCACGTTGTGCGGCTTTCGGCCGCAGCCTTGAGAGTCTCCTCAGATCCTCCCGCCAGCTACCACCCGCATGAGGTCGACATCAACTCCTTGCTCCATTAACAAATACAACGGCAGATATAGCCAAAAGGCAGTTATAAGATAAGAGTAATAATTCGCCATCAGAAAGGGTTTGTGTCACTGACGTTGAGTAAATGCATTTTCGATCATGTTTTTCTCACCCACCAACAAGTTGCCTTCAATCATTCAAAGGTGAGAAAGTTACAGACATATAATATTATGGTGTTATATAAAACATCGTGGAGGGCAGACAGTCTGCAGCCCTGTAATGAAGGGACCCGACTTGGGCAAAGCTACTCAGGCGTGAGTCAAACCAAGACGCAGAGAGCGCCATTGAGAATAGCGTCCCACCAAACAACCATCGCAAAGACGCAACGCTGCAGAACGCAACAAGCATCAATACGACTATCGTCAGGCTTACACCATCCTAAGGTCCCCCATAAATCCTAGCAGACATCACCACCTGCATACCTCCATCGACCAGAACCACAAGAGTGCGTCGAATCAGGCGCAGCACACCCGCAGATCCATCACAAGACGCAATACCGCAAGTAGCAGTAAGCATCAATGCAACTATCATACGGATGGCGCCCCCTCACTACACACCCACATGATCCCTATCGACTTTGGTAACAAAGTTTGTATTGTTGTTATATTAAAAATATCACCAACGTATCATAGTAGCACGCTACCAAGACGCTAATGAACAAAACTCCACGTATCATAGCGCTAATGCACTAAGACATAAAGTTGAGTATGCCTGTTACACTTAAAAGTGCTACCAAACACACTCATCATCCCAATCCGAAATATAGACGACGCATCGCTATGCGCTACTACGTCGCCCACAAACGGTATGGGTGTGCGATGTCCACGTGAAAGCCGTATTGCTACAACAAACCCGCTTACCACAGGCACTAAGATGTTATTTGTTTACCTCCATCGACCAGAACCACAAGAATGGGTCGAATCAGGCGCAGCACAACCGCAGATCCATCACAAGACGCAATACCGCAAGTAGCAGTAAGCATCAATGCAACTATCATACAGATGGCGCTCCCTCACAACACACCCACATGACCCCTATCGATTTTGGTAACAAAGTTTTTATTGTTGTTATATAAAAAATATCACCAACGTATCATAGTAGCACGCTACTAAGACGCCAATGAATTTACCACCAGCAATAAGATGATATGTCTAGGACACATCGGTTAGCGAGTCCAAGTATACCTCGGACCAATTGCTCGTGAAGCAGCACACACGCCACCATAATATTCCTTTTCAAGTCCCTAATAAGAACTAGTAATTTTGCTACAGTACTAGGAGCAGTCGGTCACCCAACCACTCCATACAATGCTTATGCATCAAGGAGACCTTCTATAGTATTGCTTTTGTATTGTTACGAGCTTGAGGTTCGTGACAATAAAAATTGCCGATAAAATTACCTAAATTAACACTTTAATTTACTTTACACAATTAAAGTTAAAACACTAATAATTTAAACACACTAATTCACTTAATTCCACTCCGAAGCTTCGCTTGTTTCGCCCAAATCAACACTGCCTCGATCGCATCTTGCAGCGCCTATATATTTGAATTAGCAAAGAAATATCCAGAATGTTCAAGTAAACACGCGGAAGGTACCGAGCGTTCGAGTTTCGACTAGGCGCTGTCAGTTGAGCGATTTGTGATGTCATTTTCTCAATGCTCCCCTCGCTCTCGTTCCTGACACTAGATGGCGCTAGTTGACTTATTCATGCAACACTGCCCCCTCCTAAGACATGCTCGTCCCGAGCATTATCGGTCCCATAATAACGCGCCAAGCGATCCACATGGACGATCTTAGGAGTCCCTCTTGCGCCTTTCTGTATCCGGTAGGTCACATCGTTGATCCTGGTTACAATCCGGTACGGGCCGTCCCATTTAGCTTGAAGCTTAGGAGATTTCCCTTTGCTGCGGACTGGATTGTGCAACCACACAAGTGAACCTTCGTCGAAACCTTTGTTGTTCATTTTGCGGTCATACCGGGTTTTCATCTTTTCAGACATTTGCTGGCCCGATTGTCTGACGTGCTCATAAACGTCATTCATTTTTTTCCGCAAGTCATTTGCATAATCGGTTATACTGCGTGGAGCATCGGGTGGTATCCCGGTGATCAGGTCTGCAGGCAGCCGTAATTCTCTTCCAAAGTTTGCGAAAGCTGGTGTCACTGCTGTACTTTCGTGAACAGAACTTCGATATGACAACAAAAACGGTTGTATGTGCTTGTCCCAATCTCGTTGCCGATTGTCTACAACTTTTGCTAGGTACCTCTCCAATGTCTGATTAAATCGTTCCACCATTCCATCAGATTGCGGGTGATAAGAAGTCGTTCTTGTTTTATGAGTACCCATAACTCGGCAAGTTTCCTGGAATATTTGAGACTCAAAATTCCTTCCTTGATCGCTGTGAATCTCTAAAGGTACTCCAAAACGACAGAAGACTTCATGAACTAGTTTATCTGCAACTGTTGAAGCTTCTTGATTTGGAATGGCGAAGACTTCTGGCCACTTAGTGAAGTAATCCATCACAACCATGAAATACTTGTTACCGCTTTCACTCTCCGGAAACGGCCCCGCCACGTCAATGGCTATTCTCTCCCATGGTGCACCAACATTGTACAACTTCAATGCACCTCTACTACGAGTCTGAGGTCCCTTTACAGCCGCACAACTTGTACATTTGCGACACCAGTCCTCGACATCGTTTCGACAGTGGACCCAGTAAAACCGTTCTCGGATCTTCAGTAGAGTTCGTTTAACTCCCAGATGGCCTCCTGAACAATCATTATGGTACAGCTGTAGAACATCCGGTACTTTAACTTTAGGGACAACCATTTGCAAATGACAGCTGTCTCCCCGAACGTTTTCCCATTTACGACACAGAACTCCATCCTGAAGCAGCAAGCTGTCCCACTGGGCCCAATAGCTTTTAGTGGTCGAACTCATCGCTGAGACGTCACTCCACTTGGGCTTGGGAGCACTGGCCTTTATCCATTCCAGAATCGGCTTGATGTCCGGATCTTCCTGCTGTGCATGTAGTAAGCTGTCCTTCCACTCGTTGCTGAGGTGGTCTGCCCTGAGCATCCTCACGGATACCACTTCCTTACTCTCTTGCCTAGTACAATGTTTGCAATCTTCAGGACAAGGTCTTCTTGACAATGCATCTGCGTTGCCATGAGATTTCCCGCTGCGATGTTCGATCTCAAAGTCGTATTCCTGCAGTAGTTCAATCCACCTCGCAACTTGTCCTTCTGGGTTTTTAAACTGCAATAGCCATTTTAGTGCAGCATGGTCAGTTCGTAAGTGAAATTTTCGTCCCAGAAGATATTTGCTAAAATGTTGCAACGACTTTACCACAGCTAGCAATTCGCGTCTTGTGACACAGTAGTTCCTTTCCGGTTTTGACAACGACTTGCTGAAGTACGCTATCACGACCTCTTGGTCACCATTCCGTTGAGACAACACACCGCCGAGTCCTATATCACTTGCGTCTGTGTCAACTATAAATTCTTTGCTTGCATCAGGGTATCCCAAAATAGGTGTTTTGCACAGACGGTCCTTGAGCTCCTGGAATGCGATATTGCAACTTTCATCCCAGCAGAAATGTCGCTTCTCCTCGGTTAGCTTGTGCAGAGGTTTGGCTATATCTGCAAAGTTCTTCACGAATCGCCGGTAATAGGAGCACAAACCCAAAAATGCTCTAACCTGCGTCTTGTCTTTTGGAACCGGCCAATCCTTGACAGCGGCGATTTTCTCTGGATCTGTGCGGATACCCTCTTCCGATACTACAAACCCCAAAAAGTTAACTTGCCGTTGAAATAGTGAACATTTCTTCGGGCTCAACTTGAGGTTGGCACTCTGAATCTTCATGAGCACGCGTTCCAGGTTTTGAAGGTGTTCCTCAAACGTACGGCCCACGATGATGATGTCATCCAAGTAGACCAGACAGGCATCGCCAATTAGCCCGGTAAGTACAAGTTCCATCAGCCTTTCAAACGTTGCTGGAGCATTGCACAACCCAAACGGCATTACTTTGAATTGCCACAGACCCTTTCCCGTCGAGAACGCAGTTTTCTCCTTGTCCTTAGGGTCAATTTCAACTTGCCAGTAGCCACTTTTTAGATCCAGCGTGCTAAACCATTTTACTCCTGTAAGCATGTCCAGCGTGTCATCAATTCTTGGCAAGGGATAGCTGTCCTTCTTTGTAACGTCGTTCAGACGGCGGTAATCAACACAGAACCGCATGCTGCCATCCTTCTTTTTCACCAGCACCACTGGTGAACACCATGGACTAGAAGAAGGTTCAATAACACCATCCTTTACCATTCCTTCAATCATGGTTTCCACTTCCTTTTCACGTGCTACCGGCAATCTTCTTGGCCGCTGACGGATAGGCAATTCCTCTCCTGTGTTTATTTTGTGTTGAACTAGGCCAGTCTTTCCTATGTCAGCATCATTTGATGAGAATACATCGGCGTACTTGAGTAACAACTTCTTCGCCTTGACGAATTCGTTCGGGGACAGAACACTGCGACAGTCTTCCAAAAGTGTGGTCACTCTCGTTTCTGAATCCTTGCTGGGGGTCCCACTCGATATATATTGGCACTGACGTAACCAATCCACTTCCTCACAAGTACCAACCAGTGTGCCTTTTTCTATAATCTGTTCCCGGTCGCAAAGGTTCAGCACACGTACTCCTGAGATGTCAGTGGTCCTGACCAAGGTTCGAGCTACTTTCCATGGAAGGTCATTGTTTACCCTTTCCACAAGTACACAACGGTGAGCTTGCCCAGCGTTTCGAGGTAGACTAACCGGAACAATCGTTTCCGATCTCGGCGGAAGAACAATCTTCTTGATGCTGTACACGTTCCCTGGTAACGCACCTTCCATAAAAAGTTCCTCCTGTCCACATTTCAAAACACCTTGCTTAACGTCGATCTCACAACAATTATTCCTCATAAAGTCTAGGCCTAAGATGCAGTCGTCCATTATATCAGCCACGATGACATTATGCAGGTAGATCACGTTGCCTAGCTTCAACTCCATCTCCTTCTCTCCACGGACGGGTATACGCTGACCGGTGGCTGTTACCAAATTAAGGCGTTCTCGGTTGTATGCGGAGTCCCCAAGGAACTGACTTATAAGTTGGGAACTAACAACCGTACGAGAGGCTCCAGTGTCTATGGTCAGCTTACACGGCATTCCGTTGATCTCACCCTTTATGATTAGGCTGTTCCCATCATGGGTTTGTGAGATCGAGATCCTTGGGGCTCTTTTAACATCAGCCAGCACCCGCCCCGCAGTTCTGGCTTTTACTCGTTTCCCTGCCGCTGCTGGGCGGTGCTGTTGGCCGCACTACCCTCCTGAGATCGTTCAATTTCCCTTTCTAGGGTTCGCTTAGGGCAGCTGGATCGAAGATGGCCCTTTTCCCCACAGCCATAGCACCTTGGGCTGTATCCTTTGTTGCGGTCGCGAACTGTAGCTGCTGCAACCTCCCTGACGCGATGGGAACGATGATCCTGCCGCACGGCTTCCACTTCCAGTGCATGGGCCAAGGCGTCCTTAAGCGTCTCGTGGTGCCCGAGCCTCACAGCAGCTCTGACTTCCAGGTCGCGGATGCCGTCGATGAATGTCTGCACCAGGTTCCCTTCAATGAGCGCAGGTACAGACCGGTATGCTTTTCGCACCAGCTTCTCCACTTCTAGAGCCCACTGCTGCAGGTTTTCGTTGATGCGCTGCACACGATCTTTAAGCTGCGCACGAAAGACGTGTTCCAGGTGAGCGTCGCCATATCTCGCCTCCAATGCCTCAAGGAGTTGCTCATAATTCACTTCCTCACCGAGAGCTTCCAGAACTGTTAAGGCCTGGTCGCGCAGGCCTAGTGTGAGAGCAGTCATGGCCTGACTTTTATTCCAGCCGTTCGCCTTCATAACAGCCTCGAACTGGATTTTGTAGGCTGACCAGGAAGAGGTACCGTCAAACGGCGGCACTTTTAATCCACGTAGCGAAGGTGTTGTAGCTACTACGGGAGCTGTTGTTCCATCCCCAATTTTGAGGTCGTCCAGCGTTTTCTTCACGTCAGCCACCACGTGATCAACCCGATTATTCAGTTGGTCGATTTGGGTTTCAGCTTCCGACAGGCGGTTGTCATGCAGAGCAACCCTATCCTTCACCTCCTTTATCTCTTTCCCAAAGGTAGCATGAAGGTCCTTAATGAGGAGCATCTGCTCTTCCGACCGACGAGCCTGTTCCGCCTGCTGATCTTCCAACCGACGGGCCTGTTCCTCCTGTCGGCGGGCCTGTTCCTCTTGTCGGCGGGCCTGTTCCTCTTGTCGGCGGGCCTGTTCATCCTGTCCGCCCCGCAGCTGCTCTTCCAACCGACGGACCTGTTCCTCCTGTCGGCGAGCCTGTTCCTGCAGCATCACCATCAGAGCACCTAAGTCAGGTGCTGCAGATGTAGGAACTACTGACGGGCCTGCAGCCGGCGGCTGTCCCTCCGAAGTCTGCGACGTTGCACCACCAAATCTTCTTTGGTCCGTCTCCTGCTGGCGTTGACTTCGGGTACGGACACCCTCCGTTTCCTCCTTAGGTAAAATCGGCATGATTTTATCCCACTTCTGACACCAATTGTTACGAGCTTGAGGTTCGTGACAATAAAAATTGCCGATAAAATTACCTAAATTAACACTTTAATTTACTTTACACAATTAAAGTTAAAACACTAATAATTTAAACACACTAATTCACTTAATTCCACTCCGAAGCTTCGCTTGTTTCGCCCAAATCAACACTGCCTCGATCGCATCTTGCAGCGCCTATATATTTGAATTAGCAAAGAAATATCCAGAATGTTCAAGTAAACACGCGGAAGGTACCGAGCGTTCGAATTTCGACTAGGCGCTGTCAGTTGAGCGATTTGTGATGTCATTTTCTCAATGCTCCCCTCACTCTCGTTCCTGACACTAGATGGCGCTAGTTGACTTATTCATGCAACAGTATCATAGACCTTACTTTCATAAGTCATTCATATATAGGGTTCGAACCCACAACCCTACTATTGTAATGCATATTTATCATAGAGACCTTTTATAGTATTGCTTTTGTATCATAGACCTTACTTTCATAAGTCATTAATATATAGGGTTCGAACCCACAACCCTACTATTGTAATGCATATTAATCATAGAGACCTTCTATAGTATTGCTTTTGTATCATAGACCTTACTTTCATAAGTCATTAATATATAAGACTTCAACCCACGACCCCACTATTGTAATGCAAATTCATCATGGAGACCTTCTATAGTATTGCTTTTGTATCATGTGAGTTTAATATCATAAGTCCCTAATATAGGACTAGTCATTGTGCTACAGTACTTCAGACAGTCGGGCTCCCGACTACCTCATATATATGTACAACTGCAGGTATGTAATGTCCAAACTAACAGCCAATGTCTCCCCCTTGGACTCTACTACCTCCGCCCATCTGTGAGTTAGGAAGATCACCAGCTGACCGACCACGGCGAAAACCGTATTGGCGGTCACTAATCAGCTGGTGATCCTCAAGGTACCAGAGCTGGCAGTTTACAATGGACTCCATTGTTTTGGAGAACAAGGAGATGATGGTGATAGGCCGGTAGTTGGACGGGTCTGAGCGGTCACCTTTTTTAGGGATCGGGTGGACGAAAGCCGTCTTCCATGATTTTGGGACTACGCCTAGGGAGTAGGAGCACTGGACGCGATAAAACCGGTACCAACTCTGGAACACACGTCCTCAGCACAATATTGGGGGTATTCCGTCAGGCCTACTCGACTTGTGGATTTCAAGGGAGAGGAGTGCTTTGCGAACTGAGTGCTGTGTGAACTGCACTTCCGGCATGGAGCACTCACACCGCGGGATGGTCGGCGGCGTACTCCCCCCGTCATCGAGAGTCGAGTTAGACGCAAAGAAAGAGCCTAGAAGATCGGCTTTCTCCTTTGCGGTGTGGGCCAGTGATTCGTCCTCCCTGTGCAGAGATGGAAGAGATGGCTGACAGAAATTGCCTTGGACAGCCTTGGCGAGAGACCAGAATGCACGGGTTCCAGAAGGAAGACGAACTAGTCTCTCGCCAATTCTGCCTATGTGCTCTGACTTTGCCTTGGCAATGACTCTTTTGAAGGACCTAGAGGCGGAATTATACTTCTTTTTTAGAGCGCTGGTGTTTACATCCCTGGACGCTGATGCGTCAGCCCAGGCTCGGTAGCACTCCTGCTTATACCATGATGCTATTTTACAGGAGCGACCAAACCATGGCTGAGATTTGCCTCCAATGGGCACCACAGAGGAAGGAATAAAAAGTTCCATACCCTGAAGTACCACATCAGCGACAGAATCCGCAACAACGTTGGGATCGTCCGGCGAGAAGCAAACCCGCCCCCAAGGCGAGGATACAAAGAAAGGCCGCATCCAATCCCAATCTGCTGACCTATAGTGTCTAACACGGCGGCAGCCTCAGAATGCAACTGCGATTTAAGCGTGAGTGGCACCACACTCCGGACAACACAATGGTCCGAGGAGCCTAAAGGGGCGTCGACGGAAATGTGATATCCATCAGGGTGAGAGGTTAGCAGAAGGTCCTACAGGGAAGGTGTATGATCCTCCACATCTGGAATCCGCGTAGGCGATGTAACCAGTTGTGTCAGACCATATGCCAAGGCAAAATTATGAACAGATCTCCCCGCATGATCGGTTTAACGTGAACCAAGCTATTCGGCGTGATGGGCCTTAAAGTCGCCGTGGATCACGATCTCTGCGGAGGGGGTCTGCTGTAGCAACGCATCTGTAGCCATTTGGACGTGGTCGAAGAGTCAGTCTGAGGCCCTAGACAGAGTTATATTTTCAATAACGATAACGAAATTAGATAACTCCGAAATGTATGAAACTGACATAAACTTTCGAAATATCACGTGATCGATCGTTTTCGATCGCTTGGTAAACAAGGTGACATAAAGCTAAGTCGAAGCGTTCATTCGATAAAAATCAACTTCTTTGCTGTGGTCTCATTAGTCTCGAAATGAAACGTCAAATCAGTGTTGCCATATATACAGATTTCCCCATATTTATACAGATTTTCGGTGTGTGATACAGATTAGCACTGGATACTGATTTTTATACAGAGTTTTCCAACTCATCATCTCATCCCATAATTTATATTATACTGGAACACACTGCCACTATTTTTACATTAGCCTATTAAAATCAATATTCGTTCGTTTCGAAAAATTACCAACTATGTGTTATGGTGAACATAGAATTATATAATCAAATATTAAAAATAATATTTGATTATATATAAATACTTAAGACTTACCATAATATTGGCGATTGGCTTACCATAATATTCAACTTAAAACAGAACGAAGCAAAATAAGTGACTAGATACCACGTTACACGCATCATTGCTTAATTCCATTCTTTATGGTTAATTTATTTTTTCACAACGTAATTAGTTAGTATGCCAGAATTACAAGTGTATTATAAAATATGTATGACTGAAAATAATAAAGTAATTATATGTTCGTTTGTTGCAAATGTTTGAGTTTTAATACGTTGTTTGCTTACATTAATGTTTTCAATTTTGTCATGTAGAAAATTTTGTGTACAGTCTATATTTTATAATTGATAGAGCCACGCTGCAGCTATATTATGGTTGCAGCACGAATGAATCAGCTCGATCGGGGAAGGACCACGCTCTCACAGAATACCAGCCTAAAATACCAGCTTAATACTGTTGTGCTTAGTATGGTGAGTGTAGAAATCCCGAGACCCTTTTTTACTGGAAACGAGGCATTCCATCTTAGTCCTCAAGTGTGACAAAGCATCTGCGTTTTGAATCTTAAGCGAGGATAAATGTAGATGTCTAAGGGCCACAGCATCCACTTACCATCGATGTAGTGTGTGCTCGTTTGTCACTCTTTTCTATAAAAAAAATGTTTTGTAATGATATAATATTTACCTAGTAATATATTATAAACAGTCGCTTAAATGCAGGAGCATTTAAGCGACTGTTGTGTGTTCATTTTAACCTAATAATTTTCGGCTCCGGGGCGCAGTAACTTAGCATTGAATTGCAATATAGTGAGGGCAGCTGGTTTAAGTCCTGTACGTATCAAGTAATTGCATGTCATAAATAATTGTATCAGGTCTGTATGTGTGTTCTCATGCAATTTATTTTTGCCTTCACGATACAAGAAAAAATCCCATGGTAAGGGTAGCATTTTTAAAAATAAATAAATATATGATATTTAACTTACTAAATTAAGTCCAAAGAGCTCTTTACAATATATTCATTGCACTTGTCACATAATTATTTCAAAACAGAAATAGTAATAATATCTTTTGAGCCTTAAGCTCGTTTTTTGCCGCTACTATTGTATCCATTTGCCGAGAATTTCTCGCAAATTATCATTATGACAAATTACTATGCTCGTAGTTAGACATTTTAATTCTCGAGTTTTGTTTGTGAAATGTCAAAGGCGCAATTCATTTTCAATTGCATACTTTTTTGACACCATCACATGCAAACATTCCCATTTATGTCTCCATAAAATTCTCTACCTTCTCTCGTTTAAATTTTTATAAAATTCACTTCATAGTACACTGATCAATAACAATACTTAATTTTTTTATTGTTTTTTGTTTGTTTCAACAATATAATTTTAATTCGTATTTGTATAAAAACTGTGAAGGTTTATTTTTTAACGTTCTCACAAATATTCCAAAAATAAACTTAGTCCGCCCAAGTTTTTTCTTTTCGCAATACGAGTGCCATCATTAATATAACATTAGACATAAATCATACCAAGGCGGCGTCTTGCTAGGCGTCAAATTTGTTGCTTTCCTAACGTCGGTATAAAACTGCCAATTTTATTTAGTTAAATGTATTTGTACACTTAGGGGATGATAATGATGATTTGTTGCTTAGTCTTTTTTTCTGTTGTTCTTGAATTTGCGATAATACAATGGTGAAATATCAAGCTCCTTTCAACAATAAGGGATGCCCACATCTAGAATTGAAAAAATTGAAAAAATTCTTTATTGCAACAAAAACGAATTTATACATATCAATGTGATCCTAGCTCCTGTAAAAGGTTAACCTGAGTAACAGGAGCTAGTTCCTTCCTAAATTTAACAAGCTTTTGTTGAATAAAAATACAAAAAAATATACAAAAAATATATATAGATCTACGTGTTTCTAAATCTACGTACGTGCGCGCCGTGTGTGTGTGTGTGTGTGTGTGTGTGTGTGTGTGTGTGTGTGTGTGTGTGCGTGCGTGGTGGTGGTGGTGTGCGTGCGTGCGTGCGTGCGTGCGTGCGTGCATGCGTGCGTGCGTGCGTGCGTGCGTGCGTTCGTGCGTGCGTGCGTGCGTGCGTGCGTGCGTGCGTGCGTGCGTGCTTGCGAGTGGCCGGCGTGCGTGCATGCGTGGTGCGTGCATGCGTGCGTGCGTGTATGTGTGGTGAGAGTGTGTTTTTACTATTTTAATGTGAATATTTTATATTTTGAAATTTGTATGATTGCCTGCATTATTAATGATTTATACGTATAATAACTAATAATATGAGAACAATAAAAAATTACAATTACATTTACGTATTAGAGGTTTGATAGACATTCAGTAGCGTAGTAGTCATAAATTTGAAACCAATTAATAATTTTATTTTTGATTTGATGGTTGTTGTAGCCTTTAGTAATGCAAATTTTATTAAATTTATTGTATAGTACTGTCAAGGTAAAAAATTGTGTTTTGGCAAAAGTACTATGTGTTCTAGGGACTAAGTATCTATCTACTTTATTTCTTCTATTATGTTTTTTACTGTCAAGTTGGTAGTGTGCAGAGTACCTATGGAATCGTCTAATACATTGGTATATAAATAATTTTCTCACACTAAGTACCTGTTTTTTATCATACAACAGTGTTGTGGGATGTATATATGGAAGAAAAAGTAATACTTTAAGCACAACACGTTGAGCTCTATTATTACTACGTGTAGCTAACACGTGTGTAACAAGTGATGACAGATTGACAGAGCGCAGTAAAAGTTTGTATCAGTAATTTAGAGTCTACCACCTGATGCAATGATTTAAAAATATATATGAGTTTCCTTACTCTGTTTGATATGATTTTGATATGTGGAGCCCAATTCAGATTTTGATTGACAGCGATCCCTAAGTATTTCACAGTTTTGGACCTGTTGAGTTTTGGGCAATAGCAAGGCAAGAATAAAACTAAATTTACGGATTTTATCGCGTTTATTTCATTACTTTTACTTATTTTTAATTCCCGACGTTTCGGGTGCTTTACAGCACCCATGGTCACAGGAGGGACTGAGATGTTTGACGTCCCAATGTCATAGTTAGTCCGGCTACCTTCAGTTTTTGAATATTAATTTTTGGTCCGATTTACGCAAAACGAGCTTACAGTATCATGAAGTCTTGCAGCGGTATGCTTAGGTTTGGGTTTAATTTTGTTAATTATAGGATCCCAAACAGGTGGCAGCACCCATCCATCTTCTCTATTGAAATTCGGATGTTTTTTAATTTCAATAGCCTCGCGTATCATCCTTGGTAGGAATCGGTGTTCTTTTGCGAGAATTTGTGGTTTATCAAATCGAATGTAATGGTGGGGACGATCTTGGACATGTTCGCAGACTGCAGACTTCCCGGAGCGTCGGTGCTTCACGTCTGCTATATGTTCTTTCACGAGGGTTTTTATGGATCTTTTTGTTTGACCTATGTAAGAGAGACCACATTCAAAATCTAACTTGTACACTCCTGCATCTTGTAGAGGGATATTACACGTGACGGATGGTAAAAATTTGCTAATCTTCTTCGGCGGCTTGTAGTATGTTTTAACCCCTAAGATACCGTGGACATGTTGACAGGTCCAAGTTTTGTGACCGCTAAGTACAGAGGACATGTATACATGTCCGCATTACGTGCTGCTATTTTCGTCATTAATTGATATAAAAACACAGTATATTTTCGATTGACCACTATTTCATTCGATTCTGAACGAACTAAAGAATATTCTGTAGCATTATACTCACTCGGTTACATAGACATCATCAAATATAACAGCCATTCGCTTTTGCGTGCCGGTGCGGTTGGTTGCGTAATCGTTGAAGTTTTGTGATTGTGATTTTAGTTGGATTTTCTTTCAAAAAAACTGTAAGTAATGTTATTTATCTTTACTACGTAATGTTTTTGAATGATTTAAGTTACAACAACAGTAACTTTTTATGTTTCAATTGAGAAAAAAGTAGAAATAAAAAACCTCTACGCGAACAATTCGTAACGGTCAAGATTTCTAATAAGATTCTAATAAGATAATAATAGTATATTTTTTATTGGAATACCATAGTAAATACTTTTACTAGTAATTGCTTAATGTTATATCTATATGATTGTATAAGAAAAATAAAGGAAGACGATATAAAATATATACACAAAAAGGTTTTGAAAATGAGTTTAGTAAGCGCGCGCAAACTGTCTATTGTCGAATTTTTAGCAAATGTTTGCAAGTGAAAAAGTAGAATTATTATAATTATTACATGCATAATTTCGGTTTATTTAGGAAGAATATGTTGTATTGATTGTAAGGACATAAAAATAAAATAAAAACTTACGATATTTCATTCATAAAATAAAATTTATCGTCAGTAAGTACACTTTATCAAGATCCGTTAGAAACAAAGAGCTGTACAAAATAAAATCTTATCGGCTTTAAATAACTGTAACTAAAACCTCTTTGAACCTAAATGAAAGGTCGTGAGAAACATAAATATTTAAAACAAGTGCCGCCAGCTGAGGTGACGACGGACGCCTCGGTACAAAGCTGTTTTTTGTTATGGCGGGCGCAGTGAGTGATAGGTTAATGGAAGCTCGCTTCAAGATGTAGCCAACCTTGTCTGTGACTCCTCTGACATATGGTAGTACAGCAGGTACACGCTCGACTGTGGCCGGCTTCACTCGGTCACTGTGACGTAGGCGCGGGACCCGAAGCTTGTTGTCTTGCAATACTTGCTTGACGTGCTGAAGTTCGGCGGCCAGATGTTTTCTGTCACAGATCTCTCGTGCTCTTTGAAACAAAGATTTACCCACGGTAACTAACTGTGAAGGATGATGGTGAGATTCACCATTTAAATATCGGTTGGTATGGGTCTTTTTCCTATACACAGTGTGACCAATTGTGTTATTAGTATTTCGAATGACTAAAACATCTAAGAAAGCTAAAGAATTATTTGCCTCTAACTCCATTGTGAATTGTATTTTTCTGAGAAACACCTTTCCATACGATGTCCAACAATATTTAAAGTTGTTTTGGGATCCATATTCTCTCGTTAAGAAGAATAGTCGCTTAGTTTTTGTGGTAAGATTTTCAGATATAAAAATTGGGACACTAGGCATATCTATCTTCAAATGCTTATTGTTCAATTTATTTTCCTTATTTTCTTTATTAAACCTTTTGACAGCATGCAAAATACGTTCCTTGAAAATTACAGATTTAAGGTCTATTACTAGGGGTTTGTTTTTCTTAACGTTAATGCGGAATATATCCTTAACATCGATTTCGTGTATCGGCACGTTGATAATTTTACCTATTTCAACGACTATTTTAGAGAGTACCTGCTTACTTTCATCATTTGCTTTTGGTACATTTCTCATCTCTAAGCTGATAGTACGGGCTTCCCTCTCTAGTTGGTCTAATTAACGTATGTATTTCCGATCTTCAGCCATATCCTTTTCAACTTTTTGTAACTTTTCCAGTACCCATTCATATTTTGCAGCTGTGAATTTAACTAATTCCTTAAGCTCATTGTTTTGGTCTTTTATCTCGTTCATTGTAGTCTTCAGTTCTTGGAACATATTCATCAATAATGACTTAAAGTCGTCTAAATCACTCTTTTCTCCTAAATTTTCCCTCTACCTTTAGTGTTAAAATTACGCTGCGTCACATTAGATAATGCATCCTCGATATCCACAGATATACTCAAGTTTAGATCTGAGTGTATGTGAGAATGAACTACGCCAACATTTAAATTTGTGGGTGTTAGCGGCGGGGTTCCCTTTAGCGGCATATTGTACCCGTACGTGGATGTACCAGGGCAACAGAAATTATTCGTAGATTGTAAGTACAGCTACTATGCGGACAGCGTAAAACACACTAACTTAACCCTTATGAAAGTGATCCAAGACGTGAGAGGTCAAAATTAATTGGTGGCAATCGACGATTTCATACAATTCACCTTTCGTCTAGTATTAGTAGATCCCTAGACGGTAATTATGACTTAATTTATATATATCACAAATGCTGTCTCAATTTGTTTAGAAGTAGTGCTTATGCTTTAAAGGTGAGATAGTAGATTGCAAAGGTAACTCACATGCATAACAGTGTATTTATTTCTTCTATGATTGTATTGTTTCGTCGCACACGCATCCACACTGCGGTGACAATTTTAAGCTTGATGCTCTTCGTAAGGTATAATCTCCTATCATTCTACTAGTATTATTTTACAAGAATTTTTAATATACTAGAATTTTAATTAATTGCAAACAACAAAATAAACACGTCACGGGAAGAAGTACGTTGTAGGATATGTCCATCCTGTGACTAAGCAACTCAAGGATGTGTCGGTTCTGTTCCATAACGAAAGAAACGCCTTTACACATCCTAACCGATTGCGGACCCTTAATGCGCAAACGTAACACTCATCTGGGATACTATCTACTCCGCCCAGAAGAAGTGAAATTGCTCACGGCTAAGCAACTCCTTTGATTCATTGAAGACATAGGGCTTAGCAGTGAACTATAGCCATAGCAGCGATCACAATAGATCTTCTAAGTCGCAGTGATACTGGTCTCTTTACCTAGACCTGCATAGCTGCTCGCATATAATAAAAAAAAATTACCATACATAATATAACTAATTAACGTGGCGCAGCGACCCAAATGAGTCTTGGCCTCCACTTTTTTACTTTAAATTTAAATTAAGGCCGTATAATATATAGTAGCGAAATAAGAATATCCACCGTCTCGTGGATGATGTAAGAGGCGACAGAGGTAAACTGAAACTCTATAAAGATAGCAGTGAAAAGTCAGCAGAAACCTTAAAATTGTATCCGGGAATTCGTAGCTAATTTGTTGCTAATTAGTTGCCAAAATTGCGATTTTGTTGCTCCAACAGGTTTTGAGAAAATTGATTTACTGCCATTTTTACATTAAGATAGCAATAAAAACTTTAAAGCAATCCCGCCGTAGCGGATAAGATGGTATAATTTGTTGCTAATTAGTTGCTGAAATATAATGCAAAAATAATATAAAATATTTAAAAAAAATTATATTAAAAATAACTAGAATTAAATTTGTGATTTTACAATGGTTCTGAAGCTCCAAATTAATGAGTATTTTGCTGCTGATCAACTAGATAGCAATTATTTGTGTACATGCTAAAATTACAGAAGTTTTTTTGTTAAAAACGGCACATATTTTGTTGTTTTTCATTAATAGAAGCAGCAGGTTATAAAGAGCCAGCAACAAAATAAAATCGATCGATGAGCTGCACCAAGTAATTATTTAGTAATTATTTGTGTAGATGCTATGTTTGCTTGAAAATTAAAAAAAAAGATGGCAGATATTTTGTTGCTGGACAGTAATGGAAGCAGCAAGTCATAAAGAGCCAGCAACAAAATTAAATCAATCGATAAGCTGCACCAAGTAATTAAATAAAAATTATTTATTTACATTATAAATTTGCAGAAAATTTTTAGAAAAAAGATGGCAGATATTAAGTTGCTGTTCAGTTATGGAAGCAGCAATTCATTAAGAGCCAGCAACAAAATAAAATCGATCGATAAACTGCACCAAGTAATAAGTTAGTAATTATTTGTGTACACGCTATCCTTACTTAAAAATTTAAGAAAAAAATGACAGATAACCCGGAAATCATGGATACCGGGGCCATGCTTACTGGTACATCGGAATCACTGGATGCCAAGTCCAGTAAAAAAACGGCCTGCACAACTGAGCCAGTGGAGACTGAGCTTAGCGGCAGCTCACTGAGCGACGAAAAGGACTGCATTTTGCTGTCCATATCAGACTTGGTGGCTGACGATGAGACCCGGATTCTTATTTTTGGCTTATTTTTGGACGGAGACGGGGAGGACGCAATCAATAAGGTGAGAACGCAATCAGCTCAAAGGCAGGCACCGTAGTGTAGTGTTGAACCTTGTTAACCGACTGTTTCTGTTTCATGTAACTATTCCTGCTTTGCTATTTACAATTCAAATGGAGCTCATTTCATGCATTGTAACCTTCGTCCAGAACTAGCCTAGTGTATGCCAACCTCCACCACAGTGAAACTGCGTCGGCTCAATTATGCAAGTGGGTGGAGGCACAAAGTACGGCCAGGAGCCATGAGTTGGGGCTGGTAAAGTTAAAGGCCTAAACAACCTAAAAGGTAAGTTATTCTACAACTCTGAGCACGACAAGCCTAGAGCGTGTATTTAAACTACTAAAGATATCTGTGCAAAACCATTAACAGATTTCCGTTCCAGAGACATGTATGGCGTAGCATTACAAAATACACAGGAGGGAAGATTAGTCGTCTACATGCCTGAGGAAGACACTCCTAACCCTCATGATTTCGTCAGGCTAGTGAATTTCTGCGAGAGGGCCAGACTAGAGGTTGTGATCGGGATGGACTCCGACGCGCATCATCCCCTTTGGGGAATGGAAAAACCCAATGAACGAGGTAAGGTGTTAGTTGAATATTTATTTAGCACTAACCTAACCATTTTAAACACTGGTTCTGAACCAACTCTCGTAAATAAACGCTGTCGCACTATAATCATCCTCACACTTGCAACAGAAGGAGCAGCTAAACTAATAACGGGATGGCATATGTCGAAAGAGTCCTCATGTTCAGACCACAGATGGATCTGCTGCGTACTGCAGGACGATAACCCCGCTATACCACAATGGAAAAATCCCCGCAAGACGGATAAAACAAAATACCTCAATAGGCTGACGTCTTCGCTCGCGGGTATTGGGGGAACTAACACCATAGCAGATCAATCGCTCCTAGAAGAACAGGTAGCATCTGTTACTAAAGCCATGATCGATTGCTACCATAAATCATGTCCAGTAATCACTCCGCCAAAACATGTCGAACTAAAGCAACCGTGGTGATGTAAAGAACTAGACAGGAAATGTAAGAAGGTAAGAAAAGCCCTAAATAAAGCCATGAATACCTCAATGGATGAAGACTGGCTAATATATAAGAAAGCTAATTCTGAATACAAAAAATTTACCAGGTATCGACGCTCAACAGGGTGGCGCAAATTCTGTGGTAACATAGAAACTTGTGAACAAGCAAATCGGATAAGGAAAATTTTAGCTAAACAGAACACGCCGGGATCCATCTCTTTAAAGAAACCTGACAGAAGCTACTCAACATCGCCGGATGAAACCCAACGCATCCTAATTGATACTCTCATAATTAAACAACTCGGCACGCCGGGATCGCTCCCCAAAGTTTCTAGCAACATCAAAGGTCTGTTGAACTCGAATAATTACATTATTCCTGCCCACACGCAAAATACGTACTTACGTACGTGGAGTTGCAGAAAACAGCCCGTCGTAAACAAAACCAAACTAACTAGACAATTACTGCGGTGGCCAACCTATGCTATATCGCAATCTTAGGGGAGACCTGCGTACAGCAGTTGACTTTAATAGGCTGTACTGAATGAATGAATGAAAATATTGATTAAAACTTTTACTGATTTAATTGCGTATACGTTTTTAAGCTCCGAAGTTTTCGAGAAGAAAATTCTATACTTTGATGATCTAAAAATTCAGCTTGACAAAATCCGTAAAATTAGTTTTGTTCAATGTGCAGTGTTTAAATATTTGTTCATTAATAAGTATTTTTTAAAGTTCATCATGTATCTGCGTTAATACATAAAATTACTTTAGTGCTGATTGAAAATCACATTTGTAAAGATGTTTGCTGTTTAAACATAATTTCCCACTGCAACATTAAATGTCAATAACAGGTAATATTTTATGTACCCGAGGGGTTAATAAAATTGATAAGCACTGACCTATGCTCCCTGCCACGATTATAACTAGCTTCCTGATGTGCGGTGCTTCTGGTTTCATTAAACTTGCAACGATTTAAACGTAAATATTTTAGTAAAGTAATGGTTAAGAAACCTTAAGCTTTACCAGCTTTCGGATCTAAGCTTGATTCAGGCAGCTAGGTAAGAGTTAGAGTTCTGTTTTCGTGTTGAACAAGTATTTGTTTGGCTTAAAAATATACAACAAAATAAGAGATGTGTATGCAAAAAGCCGCCACAATAAGTACAAGAGCAATTCCTTGTTTGAGTTTTGAATAAAACAAAAAATCATCCATTATGGCCGGATTATGCTTATTTAAGTTATATTTTTTCTGGACAGGAGTCCGGTTGAGTAAGTGTGACTCCCTTATCTATTTCTGATTGAGTATTCCGCCTCATTCCTCAATACAAAATCAATAAAATAAAACGATTTTTAGTTGTCATCTGTCGTGGCATTGACCCTAGTAATCACAGTCATCAACAATCAAATCTTTGATTTATAAACATAAGCATTGCATTTAACTCGGGAATGTTGGGGTCAGTGATTTTACTCATTTATTTTTGGCCATGAATTTTGAATGTCACGTTATGCCACATTATGACCACATATTATACCAGTTACTCGACTAGTTACCATTAGTAGTACCAGTTACTCGACTCCACCGAGTCAGTAATTCATTCTTGGGGCGATGTATACGCTTTTACAACAAAGTCCCAGAAAATATACAAAATTTGTCATACACAAAGTTCAAAAATTTTATTAAATTACGTTTGTATAAAAAGGGTTGTTATAATATTAAGGAATGTATGGATGACCCCTGGGAAGGGTGATCGCTACCAAGCTATTTCTGATTTGTCTTGTGTTGTTGATTGTAAGCATGATTGGTAAGCTATTATTGAAAAAAAAATAGTCCCGCTGGGTTTCTTGCTGGTTCTACCCAGGACAGAGGTTTTTTTGCGAACCAGTGGTAAATTAAAAAAGTGACTTTCAATAACTATTGTTATAATCTACATTGAATAAAAAAATTTCTATTTCTATATTCATTTGATATGAATAGTGCTAATATCTCACAGCATTATTACCGTAATGAAATAAACGCTAGCTAGTTCAACAATGAATTTATTAGTTTAGTAAGGTACAATGTAACACACAATATTAATTGACCCACAATATAAGGTTACAAGCTTTTATTTAACAAGCCTGTTAGAAGCAGGTAGTTGTTCAGACTACAGAAAATTATTAGACTGATGTACCGTTACCGTCACTTCCTATTAAAGTCCGCTGCTGTACGTAGGCTTCCCCTATAGATTGTCTTATAAGGGGGATATTTAACATAGTTGCCACGTTTGACAAGTAGGTTAGTAGCCGTAGTTTTTTTTATTTTTAGTAGTTGTCCCTGATCGCCTCTTATGATACTCGCAGGATGATACGGGGTAATGGATATTCTTACACCGTCACTACACGGTATATAAAAATTTTAAAATTAAACTAATGGTTTTTATTTATTTACTTATCAATTTATGTACACATAAAATAAAAATGAAAAATATAAAGATATTTTGTACAAAGGCCCTGCTTATTTCATGTTGAAACATACCAATTAATGAATTTTTAATATAATATTATGTTAAAAAGTTGTGCGGATTTAAAAAAATATTTTTAGCACTATCAACACACTCCTCTGTTAGAATTGACCTTTTCAGTTTCTTAAAAGTGCGCGGTAAACGAAACCCGAATGTAACGCCGTTAAAATTGTCGAACTCTTAAGAAGTAGTTAGCTGTTTTTTTTTTTTTTTTTTTTGAAGGTAGAAGAATACTTGTGCAGTAAGGAATTTCTATCTATCTAACGTCACATACCTCAATAAAATGTATTAGATAACCTTTTTTACTCCGGTGCTTTATTCTCATACCATTTGATGGGGAATAATATGTGCTGAAGTAGTGACGTTGTAAAGCGTTTTAACTTTATCATCTTCACACCGTGGTAACGTTTTCATACTTTTCATGTCTGATGGGAAATGTATTTTATTCCTTACACAGGAGTACAGAAGTGCATCGTCGTATGACATCAGGCAGAGATAAAAGGATTATACAAATACAGATGTATTTTGCAGCAAAATAAACCAAGCTGTTAAAATATTTTTTTAAATAATATATATTTTTAACTATTTTCAGTATATTCATTTACTATAATTTATTATATAGTATAATTATATTTCGTGTAAATCGGAATTTAATATTTTGTTGACTTTGTGTATTAAATGTGTAACTTTTACCTTACGCGTATCTTAACACCAAATTATCCAACGTTGCTTAGCGACAGAAATACGTGACAGACCAATCCAGCATGACATCATATAGAAGCTTGGGAATGACTTTTATTATTAATGTTAAATAATATAAGGAAAACAAAAATAACACACTTCTTTTAAAACCTTTTTTAATATTTAAGTTATATAAATTTTAATACGACCAGCTTTTCATCCCTCTGTCTGTATTATACTGTTATTTCAAAAAGAATATGATTACTACATTTAACATCATTTAATGAAACGACTCGTCTATTTTACCTTTCATATTAAAAGTTGGTAGAGTATAGAGAGAGACTCCTACTGAAGGCAAGTAATTAAGTTATTGACTTTGTGGCAAACATAGTTATTCCGGTCGTGATAGTATTGAATTATTCCGCTCAATATGGCCAGAATAAAATAAGTATTATGGTCCATAATCTTTTAATTGGTAACTATTGCTGTACTAAAGAAGCGTTTTGTAATAAGTCAAACTAAAAATATTAGAAAATTGTAGATATTTTTAAAATAATTAGGAGTTCAAAATTGCAATGGCTCTATATAATAATGTATGATATATATATATATATATATATATATATATATATGTGTGTGTGTGTGTGTGTGTGTGTGTGTGTGTGTGTGTGTGAAAAAAATAAAAAAATATTATAAATTAGTGGATTTTACACATATATAGTATTGTTGCGGTCGTCGTATCCAATGTATCAAAATGTGTGACAGCTAAAGAGATTGAATAATTAATTAAAAGTATGACAAGAGGCAAGTCACTGGGTCATGACGGCCTCACCATTGATTACTTCATGTATGGGTTGCAAATACCGAGGCTACTAGGTTTACTATTTACTTTCTGCATCTTCCTTAACTGTAACCTTAACTTCGCTTCGGGTGTTCGCAATCAGTGTCTGTAATATTTGTGGTCAATTTCTTGGAAACGGCTCCAATGATTTCAACGAAATATACAACTTAAAAATTTCTTTTCCAGATCCAAAGGACGGACTGATGATGACAGGAGTTAGCCATCACCAGTCTGTATATTTTTAATCTGATGCAAAAAAAATATTTCACATCGTTGTATCAGAAGCCGTATGACCAATCTGGTATATCTAATTGCCTCTTACGACCTTTATTGGCCGAAATGGGAGAACATACTTTCATACCGCGCTTTTACATCATATAATGAAAGCCATTCACATACCTAAAACACTCCCAGGAAAAAACTCTCTATTATTGAGTTAAGCATAGAACACTAAATTTTCGGACATAAAACACGAGCGTGTGAGTACACGCCTGAGTTGCCTCTGGGTAAGGGCTGGACTGAAAACCAGTGCTATCACTGAGTCCGGTCCGTTTCGCACTTTCGTGCTGCAGCAGAGGATATTTTAAATGTTTTATTTTTAATTTTATAATATTTTTGAGTTACTTTTAATTTAGTTTTATTTATCTTTTTTTGCATTTAACTTCTTTTTACTTGTTGCGCTGCGTGCTTAAACTGAAATAAAATGCATTTCTTTCTTTCTTTTTTTTTAATTTATTTTATGTACACACATTAAGATACAGAAGCAGTCTTATAGTAATTTCATACAAAGGTTCTACTTATTCCAAATTAGCTGAAATATCTTCCAGTAGACCCATAAAGGAAATTATATTGAAATTGCAAACTTAGCGCATACATTAATACTACTGAAAAATAAATAATATACACAATGTTACGTAAATTATATAAAATAAAACAATAAATAAAAATAAAATAAATCAATGCATAATAATAACAATGAATACGATAGTTACATATGATATATATAAACTAAAACTAATATAATAGATTTAGTTTATATATATCATATTTTATTTATTTCTAAATATTTAATTTACAGATTACATTAAAAATAAATAAAGAGGCATATTTTCAGTTAGTAGAGTAAAAGGCTTTGATGATGACGATGACGAAATATTTATATAAAAGTGAATAATTTTGTGTACAACCAGTGCGTGTTGCCAGTGATGACTTACGGATCTGAAACGTGGTCCTTCACTGCTGGCCGTATTAGGATGCTCAAGGTCGCTCAGCGAGCTATGGAGAGGGCTATTCTCAGAGTTTCTCTGCGTGATGGACTCAGAAATGAGGATATCCGCAATAAAACCAGAGTGACCGACATAGCCCAACGGATTAGTAAGCTGAAGTGGCAATGGGCCGGCCATATAGCTCGAAGAACCGATAACCGATGGGGAAGAAAGGTTCTCGAGTGGCAGCCTCGTACCGGTAGGCGTAGTGTAGGGCGAACCCCCACTAGATGGAGTGACGACCTGGTAAGACATGCAGGAAGTCGATGGATGCAGGTGGCTCAGGACCGTGCTTTGTGGCATTACTTGGGGGAGGCCTATGTTCAGCAGTGGACTTGTGAAGGGCTGTAATGATGATAATGATGATGATGATGAATAATTTTGGGAAAAAAGATAAATTAAATATACATATAAGTGAAGCATTAGGAAAAGGCATATCACGGCACTAGTAATTAAATACTATTGATTGCGTTTACCGCAATTGTCTAACTTGTATTTTTGAGGCAAATATCGCCAGTAAAGCCAGTGAGTTCTTTTTTGGGTAGGTCCTTTTTTAATTGTTGTTTATGAAAATTAATTATGACTTCAAAATAAATTACAAGGTATCTTGATTGTTTAGAGAAACATTCAAGAACATGGTATGCCCAATTAGGTTTATATTAAAGTCATTAGTCAAAAATATTTGACATAAATTTTTTCAATACAGTCAGTTAAATATTGGCAATTTTTGATTATGATTTTTTTAGAAAATAAGTTCTATTTTTACGCAAGCTAGAGCACGAGGTTTCACATCAAACAAAAAGTTGGAAAAAGTAAAAATTTTTAGCAAAAAGAATGATAAAACTATCACAGGATGTGAATTTAACCCCTTTTTTTAAACCCTCAATCCATTTAAAATTCCCATTAAGTCGCATGCGACTGCACCCACTCACAGCACTTTATTCCATTTTAACTTATATTTATAGACTAATTTTCTATAAAGAAGTTTGGCATTATAGAATCTACACGAAATTCTTTAACCTGTGGTCTATACAAAAGTCAGTTACTCTGTGTATTTTATTTTTATTCTCCTGTCAATTCACGTCATTTGCCGACCATACGAAAATGGCACAATTTTACGGTAGATTAAAAATAAAAATTTATAGAGTTACTGGATTTTATTTAGACTATAAAATAAAGAATTTCGTGTTGATTCTATAACGCCCAACTTCTTTAAAGAAAATAAGTCTATAAATATAAGTTTTAATGGTTTAAAGTGCTGTGGGTGGGTGCGGTCGGATGCGACCGCTAGGGATTAGACGGACGCATGTCATTAAAACTTATATTTATAGATTACTTTTCTATAAAGAAGTTTGGCATTATAGAATATATACTAAATTCTCTATTCTGTAGTTTAAACAAAAGTCAGTTATTACAAGTTGAACAAAAGTCAGTATACTATAGTTTAAACAAAAGTCAGTTATTATAAACATGCTTAATTCATCTAAAACCAAATAGACCGTTATGCCAACACTTTTTGTCAAATTTAATCTTTTTTATACATTTATAATAATATACTGCTATGTGAGAATTTATTAATTTTAATTTTTTTTGGCCAACGCAACGGTTCGTCAACGTATTAATGAAAGATTGTAAATAAAAACGGATAGAAGTATCAAATTAAAAGTTGTAGTTTTTCATAACATCATGGATACAAAAACAAAAGAAAGCTAACAATCCTATTTTTCATCCACACAGATCTGTAAAAACAACAATCTGTACAAATAACAACTATTTACATTACGCCCATACAGTTGAAAACAAATTGTGAGAAGGCCAAATGAGTAAGATGTTATCTACAGCGTGCAATCCTATTCCTTTGTAAGGTCCTCTTATCTGAGACAGCATAACGTGTTTACGATCCAACGACTATATATGAATTCGTTATTTTTTCTGTTCCGACGACATTAAGCTGTCATTCACTGAAATTACTCGTAGCTCTTATCTTCTTACGTAAAATTTATTTGGGCGAATGAGGAGCAGACTCTTACAGATAAGAACTAATTAACTTGTTGATGTCCTAGCGAAGTTAATAATTTCGGTATGTGATACGCTATAGGAAATTTCACACTTACGTAGAACTATTTTCACTATTTTTATATAATAATTATGTTCTGATGCGGTCGGTTAATTTTTTCAGTATCACACACTGTCATGTGCAACATTTGAAAAATATCTCGCAATTAAATGGTTGTGATCTTACAGAGAATAGCTTTAATTGAGGTTATGTTATTTTTTATTTTGAGGGTGAAACGTATTTCAATAAATGGTTTAAAAACTTCATTATCATTAAATATACAATATTCACTCCTCTCCCATAACTGCTTACACATTACACTCATAATGAGAACATAAAAAAATTATAAGTTATAACAATATCTGGGGAAACGCAGAGGTTGGGGGTACATTAGAAATACAAATAAAAACAGTCACATATATTAAGTTAAACTACACTGACCATTTTATAAGAAGTGGCTTCAGATACATATTTATTAATATTTTATTCTAATTCGAATTAGTAATAAATAATGAAAAAAGTTTGTATACCTATTTGCGCCTTTTTTAATATTTTTTACATACTTCTTTATTATTATTGTTATTTTCAATTTTATAGTAAGACCGTTATTTTGTAGATTACATAATATGATGTTTTAGTAATTTTTGAAGCTAACATTTGACTGCGATTACGTATTGTCTTTAGGAAGGATATTATATAATTTTGCCCCGTCAAATATTAGGTTTCGTTTACCATAACTTGTTTTTGGTTCACGTAGAATAAGATCATTTGCGTTCCTTTGTTGTATTTTTTGAATTTATCTCTTTTTAGTGAAATTTAAATGAGTGTGGATATCTTTATTTATTATTTTACGAATCAGAATGCATGTATTATAAACTTACGATTGATTTATGTTTAACACATTAGTATATAATAAACTAAACAAAACATTGGACATTTACCATAATGAAACTGAAAACCTGCTTACTATTCAGACTTAAAAATAAATTCTTATATAACTGTCATCTGTAATATTATGATTTTATAGGGGTAGCCCTATAAAAACATAATAACCGGACACACACACACACACACACACACACACACACACACACACACACACACACACACACACACACACACACACACACACACACACACACACACACAGACAACACACACACACACACACACACACACACACACACACACGACACACACACACACACACCACACACACACATACACACACACACCACACACACACACACACACACACACACACACACACACACACACACACACACACACGACACACACACACACACACACACACACACACACACACACACACACACACACACACATACACACACACACACACACACACACACACACACACACACACACACACACACACACACACACAGCACACACACACACACACACACACACACACACACACACACACACACACACGACACACACACACACACACACACACACACACACACACACACACACACACACACACACACACACACACACACACACACACACACACACACACACACACGACACACATTTTACACGCTCCTCTCCCATAACTGCTCACACACATTACACTCATAACACAATTACTTCTTACGAGAGAGTAACGTCATTAGTAGTATAAATTATTATTATGTTTGTACCTTGGTATTAGTAATAAGTGGTAACATAATATATAAACATAATATGTGATACAATTAATTTCATTGTACTTAGGTTATGTTAGCGGAATGTACAAATTTTTAGATAGTATTTGATTATTTAACTTTTGCTTGCATCCTAATATTTCTATAAATTGACGGTGGGGATATGGCGCTGACAGCTGATTCACAGGTCTCCTAGTTCGGCTGCAGATGGTATGTTTTCAAGTATATGTACTAATGTAGCTTTATTAAATATTGTTATGCAAATATCGTGATGTACAACCTCTTGGAAATAAAGAACTTATTATTATTATTATTATATATTATTATTATCGTATTCTTTTTTTCTTTCTCAAGATTTTGTAAAATCTTGGTTTTTAAGATATGTTCACGGGCCTAAGCCAAGTGCGCATCCATTTGGGAATCAAAATCCGAGATGTCTTCTTGCAAAAATTTTCGGCCTATACGGCACGTGTTGAGGATGGCTGCTTTTTGCATGGTAATATAACTATTTTCAGGAAGATCTAATCGTTTAAGGGAGAGAGACAAACATTTCTGGATCACACCAGTACTGGAGAGAACCAGCGGTACAATATATACTTTGTTCATTTTCCAGATTCTTTCTTCTTCTTCTTTTAATTCTGTGTATTTATGATTTTTTCAGTAATGGTTTTTTGTATATTATGGGTATTTGGGATCGCTATATCAATTAGGTATACTGTTTTATTTAATTTATCAATTAAAGTTATATCCGGTCTATTGTAATGAATTGTTTTATCGGTAAGAATAGCTCTATCAAAGTACATTCTGTGACTGTCATTCTCCAGAACAGGTTTGGGGGTATACTGATAGCACAGCAGTAGTTTTTGGTTCGGAATTAAATTGTATCTATTTGCAAGTTTTTGATGAACGTAATTAGCAACCTGGTTATGACGGTGGGTGTAATCAGTTTGTACTAGGGTGGGACAAGCACCGGTAATATGTTGTATAGTTTCGGGTTGGCGGTGGCATTTTCTACAACTATCGTTCTGCATGTTTGGGTCTTTTAATATGTATTTTTTATAGTTTCTTGTATTGATTACTTGATCCTGAATGGCAATAAGAAAACCTTCGGTTTCGGGGAAAAGAGAACCTATTTTTAACCATTTATTTGAAGCCAGCAAGTCTATGTGAGGTTGTTCTAAATCGTGTTCATGTCTACCATGTAATTCTTTACTACGCCACTTGGATAGCTTTCCTTTTTCATGATCAATTACTGTAGTAGATCTATTACCTTGATTACTTAGATTTAGAGGGGCATAATTGTTATCGAATTCAATGACTGCTTGATGTAACGGACTATTAGCTGATTTTTCATAAAAGAAAGATTGCAGGTTTTTGACTTGCCCTTCCCATAACCTTTTAAGATCGATCAGACTCCTACCTCCTATAGCTATCTTTATCGCAAGTCGTTCAATTGCCGATTTAGGATGCAAGTATTTGTGTTTAGTTATGGTAGTCCTAGTTTTGATTTCAAGATTTCGTATATCTGTAGTTGAACATTTAATTACTCCGATAGAATAGGTAAGTATTGGGATGGCAAAAGTGTTAATATCTTTGAATAAATTTCTAGAATTAAGTTGCTTTTTACAAAGTAGATTCAACCTACGTAAATATTCATTACTAAGGTCCTTTTTAATAGCAGTATGGTCTATACATCTTCCTTCACGCAAGCCTAGATATTTATATGTATCATTTTCGTTCATCAATGTAAACATATCGTATTGACTTTCTGTACTACTATTGACTCTACCTTTATGAAGTTTAAGCGTTTTACATTTATTTAAAACAAAGGTCATGTTTATATCTTTACTAAACTCAGCTGTAATTTTATGAGGGCGTTCATTTCTTTTTCTGATTTGGCAAAAAGTTTTATATCGTCCATATACATTAAATGATTAACATAGGTGTCTTTAGTTAATTTATATCCATGATTGTTTTTGTTAAGTAAAGAAGATAAAGGGTTAAGAGCCAGACAAAACCTCAGTGGACTCAATGAATCTCCCTGGAAAATTATTAGTATTTCGTCTGTGACTATGGTCTTACTGCCTTCATTAAGGTGTAATTTAGTTTTCCAAGTACCCACAACTCTCTCCAGGAAAGAAATAATGTCCGGGTTGATTTTATAAATTTGCAAAACTCGTATCAGCCAAGAGTAAGGTACACTGTCGAATGCTTTCTTATAATCAATATATGTTAGGTTAAGATTACGGTTGTGAGAGATAGCGTGTTTAATTACTATCGAGTCGATAATGAGTTGTTCTTTGCATCCTCTGTGATTCTGTCTGCATCCTTTTTGTTCCTCCGCTAATACTTTATTATGTGTTAAATGCGTATTTATTTTTAGTGTTATACAAGAGGTTATTAGTTTGTATATAGTTGGGAGACACGTAATCGGTCGGTACTGTGAGGGATCTGCTGTATTATCACTTTTGGGAATCATGAAATTAGTACCTACGGTTACAAATGATGGGATCTCTGATGCGCCTTTTAATATATCAGTAATAATTTTCGCTAAAAAATATCGTGGAGTGCCGAAAATTTTTTATACCAAAAGTTGTGAACATTATAGCTTTCCAGTTTTTCATTTTTTTGGTTACATGTTCAATCTCTAATTTAGTAACTTCTGTGAATTCCATCAATTCAATAGCTTCTGCTTTATTTTCTTCTTCATTGATCCAACTTGCCTGCTCATTATGTTCATTATTTTTCTTCCATATTTCAGTCCAGTAGTTTTAAGTTCTTCTTCAGTTGGTACTTCCTTGGGTTCATTGGATACATTACTTACATTATGTTTGAGCATCCGATAAAATCATTTTTCATTAGTCTGTAAAATCCTATTGTCTTCTTTTCTTTGTAGGGCTTTTTTGTATCTGGCTAGTCTTTGGGTTTTAAGTGCAAGTTTCTGTTTTAGAGTGTCTAAAAATTCAGCTGGTCTAATATTATTTTTATCATAAGTTGAATGAACTTCATGTTTATCAAATATTAAATTAATTTTCTTAACTAATCGAGGATGTCTATTATTGTTTATAAATTGTGTTAATCTAGCCACATCAGCGCGCAGGATAGATATATCTATTTCTAATCTTATTTGCCAAGCCGGTTTATTGTTAAATGAATTTCGCTTTTTTAAGGGGCCGTTTGAAATTTTATATCCTAATAGTTTTGAGATTACTAAAGCTGAACAATATATGAGGGTATGAATATGTAGTATCTCAGAATGAATACTATAGAATTTGGGTAATATATGAATATTAAAAATGTTAAGTAAACTATATAGCTGCTTATTTTCTTTCAATCGCGGCAGTTTCGATCTTATTTTGGGGTCCGTACCAGTATACAATGCTAGATTAGTCTTCAGTTCGTTGGTTAACTTCTGTACTAAACCATTATCTGGGAGATTTATTTCAGCTGGGTGTGAAATTCTTAAAATACTAGTTTGAGCCGTGCAGCTCATTGATAGAGTTTGTGTTGCAGAATCAGATGTTAAGGTAATTGATTGAGTTTCGAATAAGGAAGAGGGCGGAGATGACTGACGACGGCTAAAAAGGTCGAGATTTGAATTACCCGCCGTCATATGATTGGTGTCTCTTGTACCTGAACGTGAGTCCGAAATATTATTCTCAGCTTTCTCGTTTTCAATTATTTTAGCTGCTTGTTGCTTTATACTTTTGATTTGTTCATCAGATAACAATTTATTTCTTATTGTTACTCTAATAATGCTCTAACCTGCGTCTTGTCTTTTGGAACCGGCCAATCCTTAAAAGCGGCGATTTTCTCTAGATCTATGCGGATACCTTCTTCCGATACTACATACCCCAAAAAGTTAACTTGCCGTTTGAATAGTGAACATTTCTTCGGACTCAACTTGAGGTTGGCACTCTGAATCTTCATGAACACGCGTTTCAGGTTTTGAAGGTGTTCCTCAAACGTACGGCCTACGATGATGATGTCATCCAAGTAGACCAGACAGGCATCGCCAATTAGCCCGGTAAGTACTAGTTCCAATAGCCTTTCAAACGTTGCTGGAGCATTGCACGACCCAAACGGCTTTACTTTAAATTGCCACAGATCCTTTCTCGTCGAGAACGCAGTTTTCTCCTTGTCCTTAGGGTCAATTTCAACTTGCCAGTAGCCACTTTTTAGATTCAGCTTGCTAAACCACTTTACTCCTGTAAGCATGTCCAGTGTGTCATCAATTCCTGGCAAGGGATAGCTGTCCTTCTTCGAAACGTCGTTCAGACGGCGGTAGTCAACACAAAACCGCATGCTGCCATCCTTCTTCTTTACCAGCGCCACTGATAAACACCATGGACTGGAGGAATGTTCAATAACCACATCCTTCACCATTCCTTCAATCATGGTTTCCATTTCCTTTTCACGTGCTACCGGCAATCTTCTTGGCCGCTGACGGATAGGCAATTCTTCACCTGTGTTTATTTTGTGTTGAACTAAGCCAATCTTTCCTATGTCAGCATCGTTTGATGAGAATACATCGGCATACTTGAGTAACAACTTCTTCGCTTTGACCATTTAATTCCGAGAGAGAACGCTGCGACAGTGTTCTAAAAGTGTGCTCACTCTCGTTTGTGCATCCTTGCTGGGGGTCCCAGTCGATAGATATTGGCACCGACGTAACCAATCCACTTCCTCACAAGTAGCAACCAGTGTGCCTTTTTCTATAATCTGTTTGCCTTTTTCTATAATCTGTTCCTGGCCACAAAGGTTCAGCACACGTACTCCTGAGATGTTAGTGGTTCTGACCAAGGTTCGAGCCACTTTCCATGGAAGGTCATTTTCTAACCTTTCCACGAGTACACAACGATGAGGTTGCCCAGGATTCCGAGGAAGACTAACCGGCACAATCGTTTCCGATCTCGGCGGAAGAACAATCTTCTCAAGGCTGTACACGTTCCCTGGTAACGCTCCTTCCACAAAAAGTTCCTCTTGTCCACATTTCAAGACACCTTGCTTAACGTCAATCGCACAACAATTCTTCCTCATAAAGTCTAGGCCCAGGATGCAGTCGTCCATTATATCAGCCACGATGACATTATGCAGGTAGATCATGTTGCCTAGCTTCAACTCCATCTCTTTCTCTCCACGGACTGGTATACGCTGTCCGGTGGCTGTTACCAAATTAATGCGTTCTCGGTTGTATGCGGAGTCCCCAAGGAACTGACTTATTAGTTGGGAACTAACAACCGTACGAGAGACTCCAGTGTCTATGGTCAGTTTACACGGCATTCCGTTAACCTCGCCCTTGATGATTAGACTGTTTCCATCGTGGGTTTGTGAGATCGAGATCCTTGGGGCTCTTTTAACATCAGCCAGCACCCGCCCCGCAGTTCTGGCTTTTACTCGTTTCCGTGCTGCTGCTGGGCGGTGCTGTTGGCCGCACTACCCTCCTGAGATCGTTCACCTTCCCTTTCTAGGGTTCGCTTAGGGCAGCTGGATCGAAGATGGCCCTTTTCCCCACAGCCATAGCACCTAGGGCTGTATCCTTTGTTGCGGTCGCGAACTGTAGCTGCTGCAACCTCCCTGACACGATGGGAACGATGATCCTGCCGCACGGCTTCCACCTCCAGTGCATGGGCCAAGGCGCCCTTAAGCGTCTCGTGGTGCCCGAGCCTCACAGCAGCTCTGACTTCCAGGTCACGGATGCCGTCGATGAATGTCTGCACCAGGTTCCCTTCAATGAGCGCAGGTACAGACCGGTATGCTTTTCGCACCAGCTTCTCCACCTCTAGAGCCCACTGCTGCAGGTTTTCGTTGATGCGCTGCACGCGATCTTTAAGCTGCGCAAGAAAGACGTGTTCCAGGTGAGCGTCGCCATATCTCGCCTCCAATGCCTCAAGGAGTTGCTCATAAGTCTTTTCCTCACCGAGAGCTTCCAGAACTATTAAGGCCTGGTCGCGTAGACCTAGTGTGAGAGCAGTCATGGCCTGACTTTTATTCCAGCCGTTCGCCTTCATAACAGCCTCGAACTGGATTTTGTAGGCTGACCAGGAAGAGGTACCGTCGAACGGTGGCACCTTGAACCCACGTAGCGAAGGTGTTGTAGCTACTACGGGAGCTGTAGCTCCATCTCCAAGTTTGAGTTCGTCCAGTGATTTCTTCATGTCAGCCATTACGTTGTTAACCCGATTGTTTACTTGGTCGATTCGGGTTTCAGCTTTCTCGATTCGGGTTTCAGCTTTCGCGATTTGGGTTTCAGATTCTGACAGGCGGTTGTCATGCTGAGCAACCCTATCCTTCACCTCCTTGATCTCCTTCCCGAAGGTAGCGTGAAGATCCTTCATGAGGAGCATCTGCTCTTCCAACCGACGGGCCTGTTCCTCCTGTCCGTCCCGCAGCTGTTCTTCCAAAGAGATTTTGACGGACCTGTTCCTCTTGTCCGCTCTGCAGCTGCCCCTTCAACTGACGGACCTGTTCCCCCTGTCGGCGAGCCTGCTCCTGCAGCATCACCATTAGAGCACCTAAGTCAGGTGCTGCAGATGTAGGAGCTACTGACGGGCCCGCAGCCGGCGGCTGGCCCTCCGACGTCTGCGGCGGTGCACCACCAAATCTTCTTTGGTCCGTCTCCTGCTGGCGTTGACTTCGGGTACGGACACCCTCCGTTTCCTCCTTAGGTAAAATCGGAATGATTTTATCCTACTTCTGACACCAATTGTTACGAGCTTGAGGTTCGTGACAATAAAAATTGCCGATAGAATTACCTAAGTTAACACTTTAATTCACTTTACACTAATTAAAGTTAAAAACACTAATAATTAATCACACTGATTCACTTTATTCCGCTCCGAAGCTTCGCTTGTCTCGCCAACTTCAATACTTCCCTGATCGCATCTTGCAGCGCCTATTTATATAAATTAGCAGCGAAATATCCAGAATATTCAAGTAAACACGCGCAAGGTACCGAGAGTTCGTGTTTCAACTTCAAGAAGTTTAGTTCTTCGGTTCGAGACTAGATGGCGCTAGTGCCGTCGACTTGAGCGCGTAACATTATTATTACTCGTCTCTGGTCTGCAATACGTTGAGATGTGACATTTATATGAGGATATTTTAATTGAAATCGGTCAAATAATTTCTTAACGTACATAGTGTGATCGGTTTCTAATTTGGTAATGTAAAAGTGAGTGCGCATAATGAAAGTATTTATTTCTTCATCTCATTTCATTCGCACTCTAGGCTTGCCAGCTTTGGTGGTCACAGGCGTGGCCCTTGTATTATTATTATTATTATATATTTTATGAGATGTATCTGATAGTTATAGGAATAGAATCTTTAAAACTTTATTTTGAGCTCTTTGTATTGGGTTTAAGTTATTCTTTGTGAATGATCCCCATATTTCTACCCGATAATCAATGTGAGGTTTGACTAGAGAATTGTAAAGAAAATAATGAATCCGTGAATTTTGGTGTGCGCCTATTTATATTTATTAAAAATTTTACAGTGTGTGTTAAGTGTTATAAATGAATTAATTGGTTATTACACTCATCTACGCTCACATCACAACTTATCCTAGAAGATTTGAATATATTTTTTATACCACCTAATATGGATTTCCAGCTGGCTAATAATCTTAGCCCCTCGTCTGTACAAACGCCATATTTTGGCGTCTCAAATAATATGCACATCTGTCAAACGCCATAATATGGTGTCGAGTGATAGCAAACTATTTGTAACATATATATATCTGTTATGCATATTCTGATTATTTAATAACGTTTCCATTGATATATAATTTTAATATACTTAGTATTTATATATATATATATATATATAGATATATATATATATATATATATATATATATATGTTCGGCTTTTATACTTTTTTTTAAAGAGCTCCGCGCTCGACGACGGATCTGAGATAAGAACGGGAAATTATTTAACTTTCATTGAAATACAAATTTTTTATATGATAGCCAAGAAGAAAAGAGTATTTTTGTGGAAGTTTTGAAGTAAAAACATCAGACCGGTAACGAATTTGAATAAAAATTGCCATGACAACCAGATAAACAACGATGTCAAAACATGTCAAATTTTGATTTCAGGCTCGTAATAGAGAAACGGCAAGATTTAAGTGAAAAATGAGATATTATTGATATAGAAAAAAAAAATAGCGCAACAGCGCGCACGAAGCCCGAAATTGCAGAGTTACGGAGAACTAAATAAAAGATCGAAAAAGGTAAACTTCATCAACACCGATTTAAAAAGTGCTGATAGCGTGAAAATACGGAGTGAAAATAATTTGTTATTGTGTTCTTATGGTTTAAAAACGTTACAGAGTCCTATGGAAATAAAGATGATGCAAAATATCCAGTTTTGAGGTAAATGCAGAAAATCAAAAACAGAATGGAAAAATAAATTTAAAATTGTGTAAAATGATATGTAAATAGCATAACACTACAACGAGTACATAGACTTAGTTAAAAATAATTCCATTACGCTAGTGAGTTGAGCTGAGTTATTTCTATTTTTATTCATTTACGTTTTATTTTTTATTTATAAGTTAGGTATATTTTCTTTGAAATTTATTCATATTTATCTCTTTAAAATTTATTAATTTAGTTCATGTGCGCAACCATATTAAGTAGTACACCTTATACCCGGCTACTGCTTTGTTCTGTATGTTTGGTGACCGTATTAGTGCTCACATTGTGGTGCGCGAAGCGCGTTGTTCCGGGGGACAGCAATCTCACAAGTGATATCTATTGGACGCTTGTTATTTTTAGGTGTTTGTGCGTAACTCTCCTCCCTGGCTTCCTGGTTTTCGGCAAACCGTAAGTAGAGTGTAACACCTGCTGCCTCAGAGGCAGTCATCTATTTTAATATAATTTCTGTGTTGCTTGTTGCATTAGGTAACAAGCTAGGTACACACTTCAGCATACCAACGCGCTAGGTATATAGGTCTTTAATTAAACACACACCTCCCCCGTTCCCCCGCATAAGGTGGGGGGAGCTTGGTATATACGCGTGCTAGTTCTAACAACATAGATATAATGGCGCCGTTTCCAAACGACGATCTCTTCTCTATCGATTCTCTCAGATAAAGAAATAGCTCTTTGTGCCTTTCTAGATATTTACAGCGCCTTCGACAATAGCCCCATATCACTGCTGATTGGGGGCCTGACATCTAAAAATGTTGACCCCACAACCATCAGATAGGTGAAGTAGATGCTCTCAAACAGAAAGGCAAAAATAGCGCTGTTTCAAACTTCGATTGAGGTTGCAACTACAAGAGGCTGCCCACAAGGAGATGTTTTGTCTCCCCTTCTTTGGATTCTTGCGGTTGACCAACTATTATACAAAATGGCAGACCTACGCATTGACACACTGGGTTATACTGATGACCTTGTGATCATTGCGAGGGGTTTTTGCCAAAGTACTTTATCGTCAATAATACAAAGAGCCCTAAACACCATAAATAACTGGTGTAGGGATAACAGTTTATCAGTTAATGCTGATAAAACTGTTATAATACCCTTTACCAAAAGACCGTTGGACAAGTTAGTCCAACCAAAACTTAATGGTAAAGAAGTACCATTTTCCACGGAAGTTAAGTACTTTCGCGTAACAATCAACCAAAAACTAACGTGGAACTCTAACCTTAGCAACGTATTCCATAAGGAAAAATTGCTTTAGGTACGTGAAGTCGTTTGGTCATGAACAACTGGGGCTTGCGACCCAGTATCGTCCTATGGCTGTACAGCAGCATAGTGAGGCCGATTCTCGCCTACGCTTCTATTGTCTTGTGTAACAAGGCCAACCAAAAGACGACTGCGGACAGACTAAATAGTCTACTTAGGACTGCCTGCTTAATGGCAACTGGAGCTATGCGATCATCGCCTGGAGCAGCTCTTAATGCACTTCTATGCCTAATGCCCCTTGATCTCTATCTAGACAAAGAGGTAAGGGCTAGTTTGTATAGGATTAACGCCCAGGGCGGTCTGAGCTTGCTCTCCTACAGATTGAGATACATACTCGTCTCAATTAAGGAATCACCGGTCTTATGCATGATCTCAGATATCATGCGTCCACTACACACTTTTGATAAAAAGTATGTAGTGGAATTACCCTCCAAAGAAAACTGGCTGAATGGCCAGGTTTTTTGTGAGGTCGGTAGCCTCATATGGTGTACCGGTGGGTCTAAAATGGACCTCGACGTAGGACGTTTGGAATTTACGGGAAACGCCCCAAATTCAAACAGGCAGAAATTTTTCCAGCACTGCCAGCGCTGAGGTCAAATTTTGTGAACTCGGAGCTAGTTGGAGACTGTATTAACCGGTTAAACGCCCTGAGATGTAACAACAGGGTCGTTTTAGAATGGGTTCCGGGTCACGAGGTTATTGTAGGCAACGAATTTGCCGACAAACTTGCACGGGAAGTCTCAAAGTGCACACAATTTGGACCTGAGCCATTTTGTGGAATCTCAAGAAGCCTAGCCCGATTGACCCTTGAAATTCTTTATCACAATAAATTACTTAAGATCTGGTCTGACACACCAGGCTTAAAACATTCTAAAACCTTAATCCGGGCTTTTGATCGTAAATTCGCTTCAGAAGCCTTGGGATTAAGTAAAAATAAATTGCGCATTCTGGCAAGAGCCCTAACTCGACACTGTTGTCTTAAAAAGCACATGTCCATCCTGGGACTAAGCAACTCAAGGATGTGTCGGTTCTGTTCCATAAGGAAAGAAACGCCTCTACACATCTTAACTGATTGCGGACCCTTAATGCGTAAACGTAACACTCATCTAGGAAACTATGTACTCCGTCCAGAAGAAGTGAAATTACTCACGGCTAAGTAACTCCTTCTATTTATTGAAGACCAGCCATAGCAGCGTTCACAATAGATCTTCTAGGTCGCAGTGATACTGGTCTCTTTCCCTAGACCTGCATAGCTGCTCGCACTTTTAAAAAAAAACGACGATCTCGCGGAATTATTGGGCAAAGCATTCCCCGACATATGGTCGGAGTACCTCATACAACACAAGGACACGCCGATTCATCATGAGGTTAAGCCTATCCCCTTCCTCTGTTCCGCTCTCACCGGCCCTGTCCGCGTCTAAAAACGACGTAGTTTTACCCGCATACTCCGCGATGTCAACCCGCGGCACCTTTCCGGGCAACTCGGATGCCGACTCAGGCTCCGCCTCAGGTTCTGAAATCGGATTGAGGTGAGGGCCCCGCCCAAGCCCAAAGACGAGGATTTCACTCTATTCCAGGGCAAAAAGTGGAAGTGCGCTTCTCCGAAAAAGGCAGCTGAGATAAACTTGCCCCCCCCCCCCGTCTCCCACCGCCACTCCTGCCAAAATATCAGCCCACTCTGTGCGTGCTCAATCTCCCAAGCAGGCAGCTAATCCCGCAGCGAATGGGTCTCCTGGTAAACTTAGGGAAAAGCCGCTACCATCCATCATAATTCAGGTCAAGACAAAGTGGAACAACCTGTCAAACTGGTTGAACACTAAAAAAATATACTGCCCAAAGGTGCAAAACGCCGGACAGGGCATAGGCGTGTTCGTTAACTCATCCGAAAAATTGCTCAGCGTGACTAGTCACCTGCGAGCCCAAGATATTTCATTACATACCTACGCCCTACCAGAGGAGCGTAATCTTCGCGTGGCTTTTCGAGAACTCCCTAAGGAACTCGACAACACGCACATTTCCGACGACCTTAAGTCACAAAACTACCCGAACGACCCAAGCACTAAGCTTGAAGTTGTTGACGCGTATGTTTACCTGGGACAAGCAGTCAAATCGACGGATTAAACTCCACTGGGCAGCTTTTGGGAGATTACGACACATCTTCTCGTCAGGCATACCTCAAACTAGATTGTACAACCAGTGCGTGTTGCCAGTGATGACCTATGGATCTATCTGTATGATCTATGGTTCTTCACTGCTGGCCGTATGAGGAAGCTCAAGGTCGCTCAGCAAGCTATGGAGAGGGCTATGCTCCGAGTTTCTCTGCGTGATAAACTTTGGAATGAGGATATCCACAGTGGAACCAGAGTGATCGACATAGCTCAATGGATTAGTAAGCTGAACTGGCAATGGGCTGGCCATGTAGCTCGAAAAACCGATCACCGATGGGGAAAGAAGGTTCTCGAGTGGCGAAGTGTAGGTCCCCCCACTAGATGGAGTGACGACCTGGTAAGAGATGCAGGAAGTCGAAAGATGCAGGTGGCTCAGGACCGTGTTTTGTGGCATTCCTTGAGGGAGGTCTATGTTCAACAGTGGACTTGTGAAGGGCTGTAATTATGATGATAAATCTTTTTAAAATATAAATATGTCGAGAGTCTTATTATGTTGATCTTTTTTGACAGTTTTTTTTAAGTATCGTATATCCTATCGCTTTGAATATTTATGATATTCGAAGTATTACTGGTGAATGGTTATTAGTAAGAAGATTCTTTATCAGATATAAATCAACATTAACTACTAATCACTTTCGTCCATCTTACATTGTCGTCATTATAACACTTTTACACGTGACCAGCGAGTCTCCAAGAGTTTATATCTACGGTCGCTTCACCTCGTGTAATCTAAAAGTTGCCGAGATGGTCATC